>CM076580.1:1084411087-1084843251 GCA_034641835.2 Pinus albicaulis
CTCAAAAGGGAGTGAGCGTTGGTAGATGTCTCCGAAGAAGAAACAGACAACGAACTATCGATATGCAAGCAATAGTCCTCCGAATTCAGCATCAAGCATGATCAGAAACCGAAGACATGCATCCCCACCAAAAGCATCCAGATACAAAAACACCGCCCAAAGCCACGCAATTCATAAAAAACCTATATGCGAATAGTGATGCAGTGAAGACCAAGAGTGACCCGATAGCAGATAGATTAGTGAGAAGACTTATGATGGACGAAAATGACCACGATAATATAGATAGATACTAAGATAAGAACTATAGTTTCACAAATCTCCACAATACATTTGGTGAATGGTTGGACTGACAGAACGTCCAGCAAATGCAACAATAGAATGAATTCTGAAATATTTATAAGTTTATTTGATTTGGGTGGTGTATTTATTATGGGAGCTTTGTTTTTGGAAAGGAGTAATGTACAACAGGTTTCAAATTCAAGTGCAAATGATGATCTTCAAATTATCATTTTCCATGCCAACAGGTATATTTCAAATGAAGGTTTTGATTCGCCCATCAATAAGAGTGAGACATTTCTTCTTGAAATCTTAATTTCTAGTGAGAAGCAAGAAAGAGAATTGCATGGAGATTTTGTTTCTGTGCATATTTTTATGACAAGAAATGATGAAAAATAAAAGTTTGTGGAGTTGAACCATGGCTCTATTGTTGGTGAGATGCCAAATCGTTTAGCACAATGGTTCTCCATTGAGCCCATCACCTTAAAATTCCTTCAACATAAAATGAAATAGAGAGGAACCTAGATTTACATTTAGATTAAAAATTGAAATAAATAAAATGTGAGATATCAAATGAATTAATATTATGCATATGGTTTGCAGCATTAGAACCCTAGTTTTGATCACTTTGTTTAAAAAATAATAATTCTATATAAATGGTGTATATGATAAATTTCAATGGAAAAAATAAACTGAAGAGACTCCAACATCTCTATATGTTGAGATTCAACAAGAAGATCTTAGCGAGCTATTTTTAGGTGGATGTCTATTTATAGATGCATGAGCAAATTCTGTTTATAGATGAGGTCTATTTATAAATGTATGTGCAAGTTCTACTTATAGATTGCATGTATAATTATAGATGCATGTCAACTATTATTATCCCTTAATAATAGTTGGACAATAAACAATAATTTATTCTCAATGAGCACTTGGAAATAGTTATCTGAAGTGGAAAATCAGTTAGCTATAGGAATTTTGAGTTGAGTGGTTGGTTGGTGGGACATGCAAGTGGAATTAGTTGTAATTAAGTGATTCGAAGTTGTAACAGAATTGGAAGTGTAGTTATGAAAGTTGTAAAGTAGTTTAACTCAGTTAAGTGAGTTAAACTCAGTTGTGCTAGTTATAACTAAAGATACACTAGTGAGAGATCAAGTGAATTAATTATTAATTAATTCACAATCAGTGGCCTCACATGCAACTGAAGGTTTACTACTATTAACTACATGCATGTCAGATCCAGTGGAGACCTAGTTAAGATGTAGGTGAAAGGGACAGTTGACTATCAGTTGTGACATTATTAGTTGCACACATGTAACCACATGCGCATTGGATGTGCCCATAAGGATTGCGCAGTCAAGGCAAGCAGGATTCCATTCATTCAGGGATTGCTATCAGTTGGGATTACGCAAAGGAGGCAGGTTGTCTGGAGACAGTGAATTGGCTAAGGAACTTGCCAATTTTTGTATGACAGTGTGAGACAGTTAGCGATTGTACTGATAGCTCTTGGAGTAAAGATTTGTATGTAATTGTTTCATGATCCATGATATAATACATACTAGAAGATAGTGGGGTTTTTAGCTATATGCTTTCCCCAGGTAAATTATCTGTGTTAGGTGTGACTGATATTTCTTCATGATATTGTGAGTGGTGATTTTGTTTCAAATTCCGCAAAGATTTTGTAGAAGTGATTATGTATTTAACTGTAGCATATTATTGTTAGATCAAGAGAATCCAGGCAATACATATTTTGTATTAAATTTCTACATGGTATCAGAGCACAAGAAATTGCAATTGTAAAGCAGGAGTTGAGTTTGTTGGTGGAAAGAATTCGAATTTGCAGAAAGACTTTTTTGGTGCTACAGCTGATTCAAGATCGAAATGTCTTTCAATGGCTTGAGGTTAGAGTATGCACTCGAGGACAACTCGAACTAAATTTCTTGGAAGGACAGGATGGAGGTAGTGTTGGAAGATAATGGCTTGAAAGAATTCATTGATAATGATGTTCCTAAGCCTGCTTCGTCAGATGCTGTCAATATTGATGCATGGCAAAGGCAAGGAGGATTCTGTTGGAGGGAGTACGAGATCACATTGTCTCAAGCCTCCATGGGAAAGCCACACCATATGCTATGTGGAAGGCTTTCACGGACCTTTTCCAAAGCAGCAGCGACCATAGAAAATTGGCGCTCAAAGATAAACTTGGGGAGATCAATATGGAAAAGGGCAGCAACATTCCAAAGTATTTCACGAAGTTTGTCCAATGTCGAGATAAACTAGGGAGTGTGGGAATAACTACTGCTGATGACGTTTTGGTGAGTTTGGCTCTTTTGGGACTTCCTAAGAGTTGGCACAGTTATGAAGACTTTGTCAACGGACGGGAAAAATTGCTAGATTGGGAACGACTGTGGCCGGATCTGGTGCAAGAGGATTTCAGGCGGAACACCAGAGATAACTCTTCATCAAAGCATAATGATGAAGAGGATTTTGATTTGGCTGCCAAGGCAAAGAAGGGGAAGGGGAAGAAATTCCATTCTAAATCTGAGTTTAAAGGCAAGAAGCTAGATATGTCCAAGGTGAAGTGTTTTCACTGTCACGAACATGGGCATCTTGCTACTAACTTTCCGCAAAAGAAGAAGAACAAGAAGGTTGTTGGAGTTGCAGCTAGTGAGGCCCTTGCCTCGCAATTTGAACTTGACTTCTTCTTGATTGCATGCATGGTATCAAGTGCATTGAGATCGGTGTGGTATTTGGATAGTGGTGCTTCCACTTTCACATGACAGGAGATAAGGAAATTTTTAGTGACTTGGAGGAGAAAGATCTCCAAATGCATATAGAGATGGGCGACAATGGACGATACAGTGCAATTGGCATTGGTACCATTACCTTTTAGAAGGATTCAGGTAAACCATTTCAATTGAAAGATGTTATGCATGTTCCAGGTCTAAAGAAAAATTTGGTCTCAGTCGCAATGTTGGAGGACAGAGGCTATGACGTTGTTTTCAGCAATGGAAAAGCTTTCCTGCGACATAAAACAACGGGTCAAGCCAAGAGGATAGGGATTCAAGTTAAGAATCTCTACAAGCTGGAGGTAGATGGTCGCATTTCCATGATGGGCAAGGCGGAAAAAGTGGTGAGTTGGGATGAGGGCGAATTATGGCACGGGCAATTGAGCCATCTTCATCATGGAGCCTTGAAATTCATGCAACAAATATCTACTGGACTTCCAATGGGAACACTTGCTCAGTTAGATCAGTGCAAGGGTTGCACCATGGGGAAGTATGTAAATTCCACCTTTCATGAAAAGGAGAACTATGCTTCAGAGATCCTTGAGAGAGTTCACACAGAAGTGTGTGGACCATTCTCGGTTGCTTCAACAGCAAAACATAAGTACTAAGTTATTTTTTTTATGACTTTTCTTGTAAATGCTGGATCTTCTTCATGCAGAAGAAGGATCAAACATTCTTAAAGTTCTGTGAGTTTAAGTCATTGGTGGAGAAAGAATCGGGGAAGCAAGTAAAGGCTCTAAGGAGCGATAATGGTGGAAAATACATCTCTAAAAAATTCAAGAGCTTCTGCAGCAAAGAAGGAATTTGAAGAGAACTCATAGCGCCTCATAACCCACAGCAAAATGGGGTCGCGGAGAGGAAGGACATAATGATCGTGGGTGCAGCACAAGCCATGTTGCATGATCAGGGCCTACCAATGCATTTGTGGGCAGAAGCATGCAACACTGCGGTTTATGTGCAAAATCGTTGTCCTCATAGAGTACTTGGCATGAGTACACCTGAAGAAGCTTTCACTAGTAAGAAACCAGATGTTTCATACTTTAATATTTTTGGCTCATTTGTTTATGTGCATGTGACTAAGGACGCCAGGAAGAAGTTGGAGCTGACTGCTGAAGTTCGGATATTTGTGGGGTACACAGAATCACCCCATAATTATCATGTGTATTTTCCAAACAGTCAAATGACTGTGGTGCGACGGGATATAAAATCTGATGAGGGGAAAGCCATGCAGTTGTCACTTGAGAGGGACTTGAACTTGCATGTGCAGGAGGAATTGTTGGTTCCCAAAGATGAGTCTCTAGATGTGGATCAGCCACAGGAGGAGGTTCATGGAGTGGAGGATTCCACTCACACAGAGCCAACCATCAGAACTGGCAGAAGGCATACCACAGAAGCTGATAGGTTGAGACTTGATGTTGCATAGAATGTAGGAGCCCCTACTTCACAGCGTAGACAAACACAGTCTCCTGATTGATTTACTGGATACATGGCTCTCATGATCAAATCTATTGTGACTGAGCCATCTTTCTTTCAGGAAGCAGTGCAGGAGCCCACATAAGTAGATGCAATGGTGGAAGAGTATGACTCCATTGTCAAAAACTGTGCTTGGGAAATTGTTCCAAGGCCGATTGATAAACCAGTGGTAAGTTCGAGATGGATATACAAGGCAAAGCAAGATGCTGATGGGAGTTTTGATAAATACAAGGTCAAATTTGTGGCTCGAGGCTTCTCACAGATCGAGGGGATAGATTATGAAGAAACCTTTGCACCTGTCGCAAGGTATTCTTCCATAAGGACCATCCTTGCTCTCTCAGCGCAGATGGGCTGGCGCATTCATCAGATTGATGTGAAGACTGTGTTTCTCAATGGGATCATTGAGGAAGAGGTGTACATAGAGCAGCCTAAAGGATTTGAGATCTTCAACAGCGAGTCACATGTGTGCCTATTCAAAATAGCGTTGTATGGGTTGAAGCAAGCATCTCGTGCTTGGTACACTTGGATAGACAGCAATTTCACTGGACTAAGCTTCACCAAACGTGAAGCGAATGCAAACCTATACCAAATTGTGGTTGAGGGTAAGCTTTTAATCATTGATCTTTATTTTGATGATTTAATATTGACTGGTGATGAGCAGATGATACACTCATGCAAGGAAGATCTTGCAAAGGACATCGAGATGAAGGATATGGGTCTCCTTCATTATTTCCTTGGATTAGAAATATGGCAGCGAGATGGTGAACTTTTTGTGTCTCAAGGCAAGTATGCAAGGGAGATACTGGGTAAGTTTCACATGGAGGGCTACAACCCCATGGATGCTCCTCGTCCAGGAAACTAGAGGAAAGAGGATGCTACTTCTAGAGAGGTAGTGGATGCTACTGTCTATCGACAGTTAGTGGGTTCGCTAATGTATTTAGTGAACACGAGACCAGACATTTGCTATGTGGTTATCCAGCTGAGTCAAGCCTACCAAGCTATTTTCGAAGGCGGGAAAGCATGTCCTGAGATGTGTGAGGGGCACATCTGAGTATGGTTTATGGTATAGACAGACGGATGAGGTGAAGTTGCATGGCTTCACGGATGCATATTGGGCAGCCAGCCCATTGGATAGAAAGATCACATCAGGGGGGATCTTTAGCATTGGATCTACGGCATTTTCTTGGTACAGAAGGAAGCAGAGATCCATGGCACTCATTTTAGTGAAAGCGGAATACATGGCAGTGAGTCAAGCTGCATGTGAGGCTATCTGGATGAGAAAGATCTTGGTTGGTTTGTTTGATTCTCATTTAGATCTTATAGTGATTCATTGTGATAATCATATTTTCATTAAACTCTCGATTAATCTTGTGTTTCATGATCGATCTAAGCATATAGATATTCGGTATCATCATATCAGAGATTGTGTGCAGAGGAAGATCATGTTGCTTCAGTACATTCCTACAAAAGATCAGTATGCAGATATTTTGATGAAGGCGCTCATGAGGAGAAAATTTGAATACCATATAGACAGGATTGGGTGAAGGATAATCCCTTTCTTGTTGAGTGGGAGTGTTGAGATTCAACAAGAATATCCTAGTGAAAATTATGCACCTACAGTAGGATTGAGCCTCAGGTTATTTTTAGGTGGATATTTATTTATAGATGCATGAGAAAATTCTATTTATAGATGTATGTGCAAGCAATGTTCCACCGAGTTTCTAGGACAGGGAAATGCGGGAGCGAGGATACGCACAAGAGGGATGTATATAAGAAACCCTAAAATTTGGGGAATTTTCAGGGAAACGGGGGGGACGTCAAAGTCATAAAAATTATAAAATTATAAATTATTAAAAATTTAATTAAAAATAACTAAATAGAAAATATTAATAATTATTCATTGTACATCTAAAGAATAAATATGATCATTGCATATTAGCCTATTATCATTGATTCATTTATGAATTATCATTTGACATTTCTGCATTAAATTTATAAATCTAGATTCTAAAAGTAAATTACTAAATTGAATCTATCATTTGACATTATGCAACGTTCCATCTAAATTCATGAATCATCATTTGGCATGATGCAAGGTACATCTAAATTAAATTAATTAATTCATCATTTGACAATTGAAATTTAAATTATGCAATGCACATCAAATTTTCAAAAATGATTAAAAGTAAACTCATTGTAAGACAATGACAACGACATTATTTTTTTAATTTTTTTTAAGTTTTAACACGTTATAACTTATAAACTTCTAATATATAGGTTTAATATCATTTCATTTTTCAAATTTTCATTTAAATTTTAATATAATTTAATTAATTAGTTAATTAATTAATTTAATTTTTAAGTTTTAACAAGTTTGATGTTTTAATATAGTTAATTTTTTTCTTTTTTTTTTCTTTTTTTTAAAATTTGTCATATATTTAAATTTGTATATCTTTTAAATTTTTAATGTTTTATAAAAATTATTAGGCAAAAAAATGGCGTCCCCCCGTCCCTCTCCAAGGGAGTCGTGTTTCATTGCTCGAAAAATGTCCCCTCTGAGTTTCCCCGAGTTTCCTCAAAAGGGGACGTGGTGGAAACGTTTCCCTAGGAGTTTCCCCATCCTCGGGACATGGGGGAGCGTCGGGGCACGTCCCCATGGAACACTGTATGCAAGTTCTATTTATAGATTGTATGTCTGTTTATAGATGCATGTCGACTATTATTATCCGTTAATAATAATTGGACAATAAACAATAATCTATTCTCAATGAGCACTTGGAAATAATTAACTGAAGTGGAAAATCAGTTAGCTATAGGAATTTCGAGTTGAGTGGTTGGTTGGTGGGACATGCAAGTGGAATTAGTTGTAACTGAGTGATTCGAAGTTGTAACAGAGTTGGAAGTGTAGTTATGAAAGTTGTAAAGTACTTTTAACTTAGTTAAGTGAGTTATATTTAGTTGTGGTAGTTGTAACTGAAGATACACTAGTGAGAGATCAAGTGAATTAATTAATTCATTCATTCATAATCAGTGGCCTCGCATGCAACTGAATATTTACTACTATTAACTACATGCATGTCAGATCCAGTGGAGAACCAATTACATTGTAGGTGGAAGGGGCAATTGACTATCAGTTGCACGCATGCAAGCACACACACATTGGATGTGACCATGAGGATTGTGCAGTCAAGGCAAGCAAGATTCCCTTCATTCATGGATTGCTATCTGCTGGGATTACGCAATGGAGGCAGGTTGTCTGGAGACAGTAAATTGGCTACAGAACTTGCCGATTTTTGTATGACAGTGTGAGACGGTTATCTATTGTACTGATAGCCCTTGGAGTAGATCTTTGTATGTAATTGTTTAATGATCCATGATATAATAAATAATAGAAGATAGTGGGGTTTTTAGCTATATTCTTTCCCCAGGTAAATTATCTGTGTTATGTGTGATTGATCTTTCTTCATGATATTGTGATTGGTGATTGTGTTTCAAATTCTGCAAAGATTTTGTAGAAGCGATTGTGTATTTAATAGTAGCATATTATTTTTAGATCAGGAGAATCCATGAAATACATATTTTGTATTAAATTTCTACATGGTATTAGAGCACAGGAAATTGCAATTGTGAAGCAGGAGTTGAGTTTGTTGGTGGAAAGAATTCGAATGTGCAGAAAGAATTTATTGGTGCTACAGCTGATTCAAGATCGAAATGGATTTCAATAGCTTGAGGTTAGAGTATGAAATCGAGGACATCTCGAACTGAATTTCTTGGAAGGACAAGATGGATGCAGTGTTGGAAGATAATGGCTTGAAGTAATTCATTGACAATGATGTTCCTAAGCCTGCTTCGTTAAATGCTGTCAATCTTGATGCATGGAAAAAGAAAGTGGGAAAGGCGAGGAGGATTCTGTTGGAAGGAGTACGAGACCACATTGTCTCAAGCCTCCATGGGAAAGCCACACCATATTCTATGTGGAGGGCTTTGATGAATCTTTTCCAAATTAGCAACGACCATAGGAAATTGATGCTCAAAGATAAACTCGGGAAGATCAAGATGGAAAAGGGCGACAGCATTCCAAAGTATCTCACGAAGTTTGTCCAATGTCAGGATGAACTGGGGAGTGTGGGAATAACTATTGCAGATGATAATATGGTGAGATTTTCTCTCTTGAGACTTCCTAAAAGTTGGCACAGTTATGAAGACTCTATCAACAGACAGGAAAACATTCCAGATTGGGAACCACTGTGGTCGGATCTGGTGCAAGAGGAGTTCAGGCAGAACACCAGAGATGGCTCTTCATCAAAGCATGATGATGAAGAGGATTGTGCTTTGGTTGCCAAGGCAAATAAGGGGAAGGGGAATAATTTCCATTCTAAATCTAGGCAAGAAGCTGGATATGTCAAAGGTGAAGTGTTTTCACTGTCACGAACATGGGCATCTTGCTACTAACTGCACACAAAAGAATAAGAAGAAGAAGGTTGCTGGAGTTGCAGCTAGTGAGGCCCTTGCCTCGCAATCTGAACTTGACTTCTCCTTGATCGCATGCATGGTGTCAAGTGCATTGGGAACGATGTGGTATTTGGATAGTGGTGCTTCCTTTCACATCACGAGAGATAAGGAACTTTTCAATGACTTGGAGGAGAAAGATCTCTAAATGCATATAGAGATGGGCAATGATGGACGATACAGTGCAACTGGCATTGGTACCATTACCTTTCAGAGGGATTCAGGTAAAACATTTCAATTGAAAGATGTTATGCATGTTCCAGGTCTGAAGAAAAATTTGGTCTCAATCGCAATGTTGGAGGACAGAGGCTATGACGTTGTTTTCAGCGATGGAAAAGTGACATAGAACAACGGGTCAAGCCAAGAGGATAGGGATTCAAGTTAAGAATCTCTACAAGCTGGAGGTAGATGGCTGCATTGCCATGATGGGCAAGGCGGAAAAAGTGGTGAGATGGGATGAGGGCGAATTATGGCACAGGCGATTGTGCCATCTTCATCATGGAGCCTTGAAAGTCATGCAGAAAATATCTACTCGACTTCCAATGGGAACACTTGCTCAGTTAGATCAATGCAAGGGTTGCACCATGGGGAATTATGTAAAGTCCACTTTCCATGAAAAGGAGAACCGTGATTCGGGGATCCTTAAGAGAGTTCACACAGACGTGTGTGGACCATTATCGGTTGCTTCAACAACAAAACATAAGTACTAAGTTATTTTTGTTGATGATTTTTCTCGTAAATGTTGGATCTTCTTCACGTAGAAGAAGGATCAAACATTCTCAAAGTTCTGTGAGTACATTCTCAAAGTTCTGTGAGTTTAAGGCATTGGTGGAGAAAGATTCAGGGAAGCAAGTGAAGGCTCTAAGGAGAAATAATGGTGGATAATACATCTCTAACGAATTTAAGA
Organism: Pinus albicaulis; assembly: GCA_034641835.2. Taxonomy (NCBI): domain Eukaryota; kingdom Viridiplantae; phylum Streptophyta; class Pinopsida; order Pinales; family Pinaceae; genus Pinus; species Pinus albicaulis. The sequence goes on from CM076580.1 coordinate 1,084,421,039, forward strand.
ACTTCTACAGCAAAGAAGGAATTCGAAGAGAACTCATAGTGCCTCATAACCCACAGCAAAATGGGGTCGTGAAGAGGAAGAATAGAACGATCATGGGTGCAACATGAGCGATGTTGCATGATCAGGGCCTACCAATGCATTTGTGGGCGGAAGCATGAAACATTGTGGTTTATGTGCAAAACCGTTGTTCTCATAGAGTACTTGGCATGAGTACACCTGAAGAAGCTTTCACTGGTAAGAAACCGGATGTTTCACGCTTTAATATTTTTAGCTCATTTGTATATGTGCATGTGACCAAGGACGCCAGGAATAAGCTGGAGCTGACAGCTGAAGTTGGGATATTTTTGGGGTACATATAAACACCCATAATTATCATGTGTATTTTTCAAACAGTTGAATGACTGTGATGCGACGGGATATAAAATTCGATGAGGAGAAAGCCATGCTGTTGTCACTTGAGAGCAAGTTGGACTTGCATGCGGAGGAGGAACTATTGGTTCCCAAATATGAGTCTCTAGATGTGGATCAGCCACAGGAGGAGGTTCATGGAGTGGAGGAGTCCACTCACGCAGAGCCAACCATCAAAATTGGCAGAAGGTGTACCACAGAAGTTGATACGCTGATACTTGATGCTGCATCGAATGTAGGAGCCCCTACTTTACAACGCAGAGAAAGACAATCTCCTGACTGATTTACTGGATACGTGGCTCTCATGAGAAAATTTATTGTGATTGATACATCTTCCTTTCAGGAAGCAGTGCAGGAGCCCACATGGGTAGATGTAATTGTGGAGGAGTATGGCTCCATTGTCAAAAATAGTGCTTGGGAAATTGTTCCAACGTCGGTTGATAAATCAGTGGTAGGTTCGAGATGGATCTACAAGGTAAAGCAAGTTGTTGATGGGAGTGTTGAAAAATACAAGGCCAGATTTGTGGCTCGGGGCTTCTCACAGATTGAAGGGATAGATTATTTAGAAACTTTTCACCTGTTGCAAGGTATTCTTCCATAAGGACCATCCTTGCTCTCTCAACACAGATGAGCTGGTGCATTCATCAGATATGGATGTGAAAATTGTGTTTCTCAATGGGATCATTGAGGAAGAGGTGTACATAGAGAATCCTGAAGGATTTGAGATCTTCAACAGTGAGTCGCATGTGTGCTGACTCAAAAGAGCATTGTATGGGTTGAAGCAAACGCCCTGTGCTTGGTACACTCGGATAGACAGCTATTTCACCGTACTGGGCTTCACCAAAAGTGAAGCGGATGCAAACCTATACCAAATTGTGGTGGAGGGTAAGCTTTTAATCATTGTTCTTTATGTTTATGATTTAATACTGACTGGTGATGAGAAGTTGATACACTCATGCAAGGAGGATCTTGCAAAGGAGTTCAAGATGAAGGATATGGGCCTCCTTCATTATTTCATTGGATTGGAAATATGGTAGCGATATGGTGAAATTTTTGTGTCTCAAGGCAAGTATGCAAGGGAGATACTGGGTAAGTTTCACATGGAGGGCTGCAAACCCATGGATACTCCTCTTCGAGGAAACTGGAGGAAAGAGGATGCTACTTCTGGAGAGGTAGTGGATGATATTGTCTATCAAGAGTTAGTGAGTTCCCTAATGTATTTAGTAAACACAAGACCAGACATTTTCTATGCGGTTAACCAGCTGAGTCAAGCTATGGTTAAGCCTACCAAGATCTTTTGGAAGGAAATAAAGCATGTCTTGAGATACTTGAGGGGCACATCTGAGTATGGTTTATGGTATAAACAGACAGATGAGGTGAAGTTGCATGGCTTCACGGATTCAGATTGGGCAGGCAGCACATCGAACAGAAAGAGCACATCAAGGGGGATCTTTAGCCTTGGATCTATAGTTGTTGCTTGGTACATTAGGAAGCAGAGATTCGTGGCACTCAGTTCAGTGGAAGCAGAATACATGGCAGCGAGTCAAGCTACATGTGAGGCTATCTAGATGAGAAAGATCTTGGTTGGTTTGTTTGGTTCTCATTTAGATCTGACAGTGATTCATTGTGATAATCAGAGTTGCATTAAACTCTCGATTAACCATGTGTTTCATGATCGATCTAAGCATATAGATATCCAGTATCATCATATCAGAGATTGTTTGCAGAGGAAGATCATGTTGCTTCAGTACATTCCTACAGAATATCAGGATGCAGATATTATGACGAAGGCGCTCACCAGGAGCAAATTCGAATAGCATAGAGACATGATCGGGGTGAGAAATAATATATTTCTTGTTGAGAGGGAGTGTTGAGATTCAACAATAAGATCTAGTGAAAATTATGCACCTACACTAGGATGGAGCCTCAGGCTATTTTTAGGTGGATGTCTATTTATAGATGCATGAGAAAATTATATTTATAGATGAGATCTATTTATAGATGTATGTGCAATTTCTATTTATAAATTTCATGTCTATTTATAGATGCATGTCAACTATTACTATCCCTTAATAATAGTTGGAAAATAAACAATAATCTATTCTCAATGAGCACTTGGAAATAGTTAACTGAAGTGGAAATTTAGTTAGCTATAGGAATTTTGAGTTGATTGGTTGGTTGGTGGGACATGCAAATGGACTTAGTTGTAACTGAGTGATTCAAAGTTGTAACAGAGTTGGAAGTGTAGTTATGAAAGTTGTAAAGTAGTTTAACTCATTTAAGTGAGTTAAAATTAGTTGTGCTAGTTGTAATTGAAGATACACTAGTGAGAGATCAAGTGAATTAATTATTAATTAATTCACAATCTGTGGCCTCACATTCAACTGAAGATTTACTACTATTAACTACATGCATGTCAGATCCAATGGAGACCTAGTTGAGATGTAGGTGAAAGGGACAGTTGACTATCAGTTGTGACATTATCGATTGCACACATGCAAGCATACACACATTGGATGTGCCCATGAGGATTGCACAGTCAAGGCAAGCAAGATTCCATTCATTCAAGAATTTCTATCAGCTGGGATTGCGCAGTGGAGGCATGATGTCCAGGGACAGTAAATTGGCTAAGGAACTTGCCAATTTTCGTATGATAGTGTGAGAGAATTAGCTATTGTACTGATAGCTCTTGGTGTAGAGCTTTGTATGTAATTGTTTCATGATCCATGATATAATACATAATATAAGATAGTGGGGTTTTTAGCTATATGCTTTCCCCGGGTAAATTATTTGTGTTATGTGTGATTGATCTTTCTTCATGATATTGTGATTGGCGATTGTGTTTCAAATTCCACAAAGATTTTGTAGAAGCGATTATGTATTTAACAGTAGCATATTATTGTTAGATCAGGAGAATTCAGGCAATACATATTTTGTATTAAATTTCTACACTATATATGTGTGGATTGAACTCAAAGAGAAGCATAAGAAGGCCTCTTTATTCAATTAGTGAAATGGAGTATAGGGTTCAAAATCTATTCAGTTATCTAAAATGACTCTCAGGTTAATACAAGGTGAGATTCAAGGAATTATTTAGCAATGGAAAATGAAGAGAAGGTGTTTCAAATATTTAAAATACTACTAGAATGATGAGGTTTTTCACATAAGCCACATGCCTTATGATGACCAGAACAAGAAAAGAAAGTTATCTTTGGAACAGTAGAGGTTGGATTCAATTTTGTGCACTTCCAGATGCATAAAATGTGAAATATAATTAGCATTTTACTTCTTGGTATTCATTGTTTCCCCCGAGTTGTGCGCTCACTTAGGAAAAGGACGTGGATTTTATAGAAAGCTAAGGCAGTAAAGTATTTTAAGTCACGGGATTAATGGACATTTAACAAATTCTCAGGGAACAACTTCAACAATTTTATTTTTAATTGTAAGAGAATCAGAGAGTCTGTTTCAAATTTGATGGCATATTTTGAGGCAATATTTGAGTAACCAAACTGAGTTCTTCAGGCAGATAGTTCAAAACAGGTGTGTTAGAGGGAAAATTTCCCGAAGGTAAGGGTTGAAAACCTCAATAGAGGGAAATAAGATAATCAACAAGAAGCAGTCATGCAATCATGTCAAACATGTAAACTACTAAAGTTGGGTTTAGAGGAGTACCCGAAGGTCCTACGTTTGATGTCGATCCCGTAGGGTCCAAACCCTCTGCTTCCTCTAAAATGAGCAGGGTGTTGAGAAATATAGTGCATCATGAATTAGGTGATTTCTCTTTATTAGTAATTTCTTGTGAGAGTTTTTACTTTATTAAATTAGGATATTATCTTTGCTTAAGTTATTAGTGTTTTTCTTCATCAAAAAGCTACCAATGCATGAACAAGAGACACAAAATTTAGGCTATGATCCAGGGCCAAAACCTCTCACTCTTTGAGTGGAAAACTCGCACAAACTATTCTTATAGAGATTCCAATTGACAAATACCAAGACCAAGACCAAGACCAAGACCGTTGACCTAGTAGCTACTCCAAGACCAAGACACTAGTTCTCTGTCTTATGACTTTACCTTCTTATCACTAAGATCATCTCCTTAAAAAATTGTAGATACACTAGAGATGGAACTGGGACATGTCGATATAGTGTCACCAAAATTTGACCACTATAACACCACCAAAACATTGTGATAGATCTCAGAATGATAAATTCTTCATGTCACATAGCGGTCTCCAAGATAGCACTGAGTTGTGGCCTTTTCAAAGGACAGAGATGTAGTATATATTCTTCTATCAAGTGTTATTCTTCTGTTGTAGCACTGAGAAACTTATCTCATGATATTCTAACTGTTATACCTAGACAATACTTCAATGACCCTTCATTACTCCTTGTTGTCCCTTCATTGTTTGATCCGAATTGGCTTCACTATACTAGATATTTGAACCTCTCTTTTCTCTGCTCATACGAATATCTCATAGATAAATGTTTGAAATTCAGACTCTGATTGTCCACCTGAATTCAGAGATCCAAACTTGATGACTATAACCTCATCCGAACTTCAGAGAGAGATATATGAATTATTTCATTGTGGAAATGTGAAGAGTCTACCCACGTATTTATAGTGGTTTGTCCCATAAATAAGCTGACATGTGCTTAACTAAATAGGTGTGTCTATTTGAGGTGATCCGACATGATTTTACTCTCTTTTTTAGGCCGACTTCAAGAGAAGGAAAAATGCTTGTCATTGGAGAGCATCCAGACATTTTCATATACTCATATACATTGTTATATCCCCAAGAAGGGTTCTTCATACATGACATTGACTCTTTGACTTTAATTACAAATCCTAAGGCTCCCAATGGGAGCCATCTAAATAAAATCTCTTTCTCATGAAACCTATGAAGCAAGGTAGTACAAAATAATTTTATTTTTTTATTTCCATTATTTACAAAAATCACAATTACATGTCATTATGAAGACCGAACCTAGTTCCTCTTTCCAACATAGGACTGCAATTCAATTCAGAGAAGCATATACATAACAAGTAATTCAATGTGTATACATAATACACATGTCATATCATTGCATATAAACATATAAACCATGACACATTACATATGAACTATGAATCATGATATCATAACATATCGAAAATGAGACAAATTTTCTTTATTGATATTAGCAAATGGTATTGGAAAGGTACAACCTAATCTGATCCATGGCACCGACAAAACCTTCCTCCGAATCCGTCCAACCCAAGCCTCAAAGACCACCTCTCTAGCAAGTGAAAAAGGATGCCATATAAGGATTAATGAGCATCTATGCAAGCAACAAGGGTTTCCTATAAATTGGGAAGTGCAGGAGGCACAAGGAAAATTCATACTTGATTTGGGGATCGAAATTACTATAAAGTCGATATCCTATCTCTTGCTTGTTATACATTTTTATATCCCCAAGAAGGGCTCTTCATACATTACATTGACTCTTTGATTTTAATGACAAATCCTAAGGCTCTCAATGGGAGCCATCTAAATAAAATCTCTTGTTCATGAAACCCATTAAGTAACGCATTACAAAATAATTTTATTTTTTTTATTTTCATTATTTACAAAAATCACAATTACATGTCATTATGAAGACCGAACCTAGTTACTCTTTCCAACACAGGCCTGCAATTCAATTCATAGAATCATATACATAACAAGTAATTCAATGTGCATACATAATAGACATGTCATATCATTGCATATAAACATATAAACCATGACACGTTACATATGAACAATGAATCATGAGATCATAATATATCGAGACAAAGTTTCTTTATTGATATTAGCAAATAGTATTGGAAAGGTACAACCTGATCTGATCCATGGCACTGACGAAACCTTCCTCCATATCCATCCAGCCCAAGCCTCACAGGCCACCTCTCTAAAAAGTACAAAAGGATGCCATATAAGGATGAATGAGCATCTATGCAAGGAACAAGGGTTTCCTATAAACTAGGAAGTGCAAGAGGCACAGGGAAAAATCAGACGTGATTAGGGGATCGAAATTAATATAATGTCAATATCCTATCTCTTTCTTGTTATTAGGCCTTCCCATGAAGTGTATAAATACCACCTGAAATTGGGTAATTCGGTTAGGCCACGGGCTCCTGTAGGTGGGATTTCGATGAAACCCATAAACCCCGCCCGAAAAATAGGATATTATTTTTTTTCATATTTTTAAGAGTGTACGCAGGTTCTGTATTTTAGTACCCATGTGTGTACGCACTTTTGTGTGGGAAGAGTCGTGTATGGAATTTGAAATATTGTTTTTTAAAATAAGATCAAGTATGCATAGGAAAGGGTTATCCAAGGCCATACAAGAGCATCAGATCTACAGGAGTGGTAAATGATGTTATAACAGATGCCCCCTAATATATGAGGTTAGAAGGGGTACATGATGGCTGAAATGTATTAAGTATAGAGAGAAGGGTCATTTGAGAAACTGAGAGGAGATCACCGTATTCCATCCCACCGAATACCTATGGAAGGATTCATAAAGAAGAGTCGTGTCTGAGGTGGGCATACCCATGCTTAGAGATAGTAAAGCATGTTTGTTGAAAAAGTATAAAGCAGATCCAAAATGTATACATAAGTGTACAAAAAGAGCTGAAGAATACATAGTGGATCATCGAATCATAGCCACAAAGGAACACAGTGGAGCTATGTCTCAATATCACATATAGAAGGAAGTTTGATCAATGATTCTAGAAGATTGTATGATCAATGATGTTGCATAATTGATCCTCATAAAAGTACCAAGTCATATAAGTGGAATAGTGGTACTGCATAAATTCGGGTGCCAACATATAATATTTTTTTGTGATGAACTACAACATATAAAGGTGGAAGGTGTCATTGGCAGAAAACTGAAGGAGTTTTCAAGTGAACCAAGATGCTCACACAAACCGAGGTCTTCACCGAGCACTGATGGTACATTTCTACACTATGGGAATAGATGAGTTGAAGTCTACCATGTAAGAAATCGTTTGATTACCGGTCATTGATGTATATCGTTAACAAATGCGAGACAACTCACCGATAATAATGATGAGCATAAAGGTACCCTAGTACAAACTAACAAGTGTGAATAAATGTGTTGAAATCAAACACTTGAAAGAATCTACCAATCAAGAGACATTGATGTATTCTCATTGTCGACAGCAAAGAAGTCTGTCATTGATGACTGCAAACCCTAAGATACTAAAAAATGACTCTAGATATTGTTCCCAGAGTAATGAGTTGGATTCGATAGGAAAATCTTTGTTGGAAGGAAGGCATTAAGGCATCTTACATCAACCAACACGAGTGTAACCCATAGGCCAATAATTTGGAAGAACTCTGAAAAACAAGAGATGAAGTAACCATTCCAAAGTACATTTCTAGCGTACACAAGATGTGGCTAGCGCACAGAAGAAATTATTTGAACCAACCAATAATGAAAGATGGCACAGAGGCAAGGAATCCACCAATAGGGTCAAATGGAAACCAAGGTACTGCACGAATCCCAATGTGTGATAATGTAGGTTGATGTTGAACACAAGGGAAACCACTCGGTCAAATACCCATGATTTTGATTGATGTTGAGCACAAGTTCACCTATCAATAATGTAAAAAGTGTCAGGTTGTTACTTTAGGTCTACTCTCATAGAAATTTTTTGGAGTAAATAAGAGCAGACATGCTGGTAAGAAGCTAATGGAGACCTTCTTAACTAGCATGAGCGAAGGACCAAATAGAGGATGTGCTACTAAATTTAACTTGAAAGACTGGGTATGGCCAACTGAAAATGAGTCAAGAGACACCGCAAAATTGTCGACACAAGTTTACTTCCCCTAAAAAAAAGCATGGCATGATGTGACTATATGGCAGCATAAAATAACTTTGTATAAGTTCTCAATGCAGGAGGCATTAACAAGTTCTCCATATGATTGGAAGAGATAACCAATCAGAGGAGGAATGACTCAAGAACAAGGTTATGGCTTCCATAAAGTCGAACTAAGTCCCATCCCAAAAGGAGGAAAGACTCATTTTTAATGTTGTGTTCAAGGGCGACATAACTGACTCTTGCTGCCATCGAATTTTGAAGAAAAGTCTTGTTCCTGCTCTTTTTTTAAATATATAATTTCTTTTTCTTTTTCATATTGAAAGCCTGAAAAAAGAATAAAAGAATTCCTATAGTACAATTGAAAGAACAAGTGTTAAGGGAAAGTTCACTAGTTCCAAGAATGTTATTTCCACGAATAAAGGGTGTCAATTCGTAGAGGCTAATGAATTTATGGTTTGAACTTGCAGAAAAGTCATGGTGAAAAGTGGCTTATACACGAGTCGAAATGAATTTGGCTTAGGCTAAAAGGTACAATTAGTCAATATGCAATGCAGCATTTCAAATCAACACATGGAAGCCTCTAGGATATAAAGTCAGAAAAATAACGAAAAATAATAAGGATTAGGCTTCAACGGAAAGTCACGGTGGGACTAAAGAGGACTCCCGAGCCTACACAATACTTGCAGCATGGGAAACATATGCTAGCAAGGATATAACTAGGAAGCTCATGGAAGGAGTAGATCTACCACTATGTTACGACTTTATAAGATGGCGAGTGAAAAAGGTTTAAAAATCGCAACATAATGGGGTCGATCCTATGGAAAAATATCGCAATATGAGGTCAAAATGCATAATGCAATGGAAAAGTGATTTCTTAACCTATATGCCAGTGACAAAAACTATACTTGCCACAATAGGTCAGTGATAGTGGAGTCGAAGTGGCGGAAAAACATAACTAATTTCTCATTTAACCTAAAAAACATCATCTCCCAACACTTCAAGTGAAAAGTCAAAAAGTTCAAAAAATTATAAAGTTAAAAATAATGAACTTTATAAGTGGGTTTTCAAATTTTGATTATAAAATAACTTTTAGACTCACCAAAAATTATTTTTTACCTTTCCAAGTGTTGAGAAGGGGGCTCTGGAGAAAATTTGGGCAACCCAATGTGATCAAATCCACCAATGAATTCATCAATCGCGGTCTCTAGCTAATTCTAAACCCTAAAATTATCCATTTGATCACAAATTTTATGAAATGATTTGATATTTATAGGGATTTAACTTCTCGGCGTGTACGCGGGTTGACACTTTCAAAACCACATGTAGAAAGCCTTACACACAAGTTTACAAAGACAAATTTGTGTGTATACGCGTCTGTCTTTTAGAAAATCCGCGTATGCTCAAAGTGAGTTTGAAAATAATAAATTCTAAGGAATGAAACCTCCCAAATTGCAAGATTTCAATCATTTGGAGAGAGAGAGAGAGAGAGCACAATGATGTTTATAATGAGGTTTTGAATGATCGAGAATCGTTGGATGCACTAATAAATTGCGGATTGCTCATATTTTTCATGATTCCCTACATGAAAATACAAATTCGACTATTGAAAATTCTAATTCATTATTGGGACCTAGAGTAGGAGATTTTTATGATTGATCATATGCCTTTACAAATCGAAGTAGAGGATATCTACTTCATAATAGGACTTTATCGAAGGGGAGAAGCATTTGAACAGAGAGGGAGGGCCCAAGGAGGCCTTAACATTGAATATTATATAGCTATGTACTCTAAACCAGATGCTGACAAGGTTGGATCACAGGTTCTGATAAAAAACAGCATACTCGTGCTAATCAAAATCATCATCTTCACTATTGTCAGGGTAGCAGGTTCAGCCTCATTACATCAGGATTCACGGCCTGCTATGTTCTTGGCAGTAGAGTGCCTACGAACAGTTGTCTATGATTGGTGTACAACACTCTTGAGCAAAATGAAGAAGCAATTAACATCCGTCAGACAGGGTAAAACAAATAACTTTGGCTATGGAAGCGTCCTTTGCTCGTTATTCTTCAAGCAGATTACAACACTTTGTCTTAGAGTTTATACTACCATTAGCAATCCCAGAGATCCTAAGATGGCCAGATGGCCAAATTTTATCAAGCGACTTGGCGGAGGTGAAGCCACTCGAGCGCCCTTTGATGACGAGTTCTTCCTTTAGTGGGAGCAACAAGTCATGGCCATAGATGATTACCCATATTCAAGTTTAGACTTTTGAGCAGACCCAGAGCCATTACTTCCAACAAGAGTTGCATGGGGAAACATTGGTAAAATTTTGATTTTAATTTATTTTATTTTTTTAATTTTTGAATATGATCTTAAGAAATTCAAATTATTTTTTTTGTGAAACAAAAATCTTACAAGATTAAATTATCATGATGCAGATATTGGACCAGTGAGACATGAGGGTCAACCAAGGCACAACTGTTGCGGGAGAGACATGGAGAGAGAAAAAGTTGAGTCTGAGAGAGTCCTCCATGTCGTTCAGAGGAACTTGGAGAGTTTGACTCTCCAAGTACCCATGGTAGAAATAGAGGATATCCCTGAGGCTATATATATATGATTGTTAGGAGTACCACGAGAGTGGGTGCGACTCTTTTGACAAGTGTCGAATACCATCATCTTCTTCCAAGATGCTCATCCACGGCAAGGCCCACAGCCTTAGATTTAGATGACTAATATTTTTGACATATGGACATGATTGAGATTAAAGCCCTAATTTTGTAGGACATTTTTCCAAATTTTGTAATATTTTGACATATTATTCTTATCTATATAGAGAGATTTTGTGATGGTTTGATCATATTTACAATGATTTTGTGATATTTTTATTTCAATGTGATGAATGATTAATATTCCAATTCAATACTTCGTTAGCTATAGAATTAGAAAATGTGTTTTCTGATCATGGAATATGAAAGAAAGTAATAAAATAAAATGATCTTTGTAATAATCTCACTATCATAGATTGGCGATGTTATGAAGGATCCCTCACACGATAAATGTTATTCAATGGAGACACAACCAGTTTTGAATCCAAATAAACCACTAATGATTCAATACCATAAGATATTGCTTCAGATAGTAAATTGAAGGCAACATTGTATTCGGCCATATTATTGGAAGCATGATCAATACATATGCCTCTTGAGACTAACAACTGATTAGATGGACAATATATTACTTAAGCGGCGGAATCTAAGTTCTGAGTATGTTTACTAGCACCAACGGTGAATCCTAAGTACACCAAATCACCCATCGAAACCTGCCAAATCAAATCAAAAATATCATCATCACCACGAAACCATAGACAGAAACAAAAAAATATGTACAATATTTACAAAACAAATAAAATGCTAGGAAAAATCTCAGGCATAATACTACTTAGGATAGAGCACATTTATGGGCTTCGACGGCACATTTCCCTCCAAGTCAACCAATTCATACGCACCCTTCTTCAAGATATTTTTAACGATAAAACGATCATACCACATGGGTTTGAACTTACCTACCCCTAAGGTGTCTATATCTTGTTCATAGACCAAGAAAAGGCCACCTTCAGATAAAACCTTATGTCATACAGTCTTTTCATACTCGGCTTTTACTCTTTTTTTATGAGCTTCAATATTTGTGGTTGCATCCCACAGCTACTCATCGAGATTTTCCAAATGAATAAGGCATTATTCAAGACTTGAGGTGTCTGAAAGAAGTTGGAATGCTAATTTGAGAGATGGAATCTCAAATTCCACAGGAAAGATTGATTCCAATCCATAAACTAACTTAAAATGAGTAAAACCCATAGTGGTCTTGACAGACATCTGGTGTGCCCAAAGCGTAGGATATAACATGATGTGTCAGTTGGAATTAACTTTATTTTGTAGGATAGTCTTAAGGGATTTGTTAACGACTTCTACTTCAGACCATTAGCCTAGGGGTAATAATGAGATGAATTCTCCTGTCGAAATCCCAATTTCAACTTCAACTTAGACATCATCTTATTCTAGAAATGACTGCCATGGTCAGTGGCAACATCTTTAGGAATACCAAAGCATGAAATGATTTGATTGAACGGGAAAATAGATATTGTTTCACCATTGTTATTGACACTCGGCATAGCTTCGACCCACTTGGTGAATTAGTCTACTACTACAATAATATACTTGTGGCCCTTAGCCGCAGTCGGGTTGCAAGTAGTAAAATCAATACCCCACATAGTGAATGGACCAACAGTGATGACAGGAAAAAGTGGAGCTCGATGAGCGTGCACTTTTCGAGTATATACTTGACAAGGATGGCACTTTTTGACCACTTCAATACAATATTTGAAAAGTGATGGTAAAAAATAGCCCGCATGCAACAAAAAAATGGGTTGTACTGAGCCCAGATAGATGACCTCCACATGCTTTACTATGGCATTCTTTCAAAACAGACTCAGCTTCTTCTAAGGTTAAACAACATCTAAGGATTGAGTCAACCCTGCGACGATATAAAGTATCACGGATGATAAGATGATTTTTAGCTAGTTTATGTAATTTCCTATGTTCATCCTTAGAAAAAGTCCAAGGGAACTTCAAAGTCTAGAGATATACAATGATGTCTCCATACCAAGGATCTTGTGAGGAGATGAGAAAAATATGCTCATCGGGAAATGACTCTTCATAAATGACATCTCTTTCACAAGGAAATTCTGAAATCAATTATGTGAATACTAAAGATTTTTTCGACTTAGCTGACATAAACTTGAGATCAAATTCTTGCAAAATGAAAATCCATTTATTATATTTTCCCCCAATCACTTGCCTATTGAGAGAAAATTGAAATGGGTTGACGTCGGCCAGTTCAAATGTTTTTCTATGCAGAATGTAATGATAGAGTCGCTAGAAAAAATGCATTGCTGCCAAAAACAATTTCTCGATGTGAGAATACCTAAGTTCAGGACCGACCAAGCCACCGCTTAGATAATAGATCACATGCTCCCTAATAGAATTTTCTTCATGAACTAGAACCATACCAATGGTTGATTCTACTGCTACGAGATACAAGAGGAAATCCCTGCTATAATCGGGTGCAATCAAAAGAGGAGCAGAGGTCAATGCAATTTCCAAAGCATCGAATGAGTGTTGAACGGAATTTTCCTAAATAAATGGAACTCCTTTCTTTAGTAAACGCATATATCCTTTTGTAATCTCGACATAGTTTACAATAAATCTCCTTAAAAGATTTCCTTTTCCTTAGAGACTTTGAAGTTGACGGACACTCGATGGGGGAGGAAACTGAAGTATTGCCTCGACCTTGAATGGGTCTACACATATCCCTTCATTAGACACGATGAATCCCAATAACCGACCAGATGTAATTGCGAAAACACATTTATTAGGGTTCAACTAGAACTTATAGTGACTACATATCTCAAAAATCGAACGAAGGTGCTTGAATGTTCCATTATCTTTCGAAAACGAGCTGCTAAATCATCCAAATAAGCTTCAATTATGTGCTTGATGTTGTGGAAAGCATAGGACATGGCCCGTTTAAAGGTAGCTCCAGCATTTTTTAGCCCAAAAGACATTTTCCTATACGCAAACGTACCCCAAGGGAAAATAAATGTTGTCTTATATTTATCTTTAAGATGAATAGTTATTTGATTGTATCTGGAGAATCCATCCATGAAGGAAAATATTTCATTTCCAGCACACTCGTCAATGATATGATCGATAAATGGAGTAGGGAAATTATCTTTAGAACGAGCTTTTTTTCAAATCCCTAAATTCGATGCAGACCCGGATCATTCCTTGCTTTTTATCAATAGGGAATGGATTTGAAACCCACTCAGTATATGAAACCTGCCTTAAGCATTTTTTATACCTTAGCCTTAATAACCGCATCTTTCCTAGGATTAACTTGTCGAAGCTTTTTCTGTACAGGTTTTTCATTTTTGTATGTATTGATCTCATGTTGAACTATCAAAGGATCAATTCCATGAATTTCTTCATAATACCAAGAAAATACATCTCGAAATTGTTTAAAGAGATCGGTATCGATTTTCTTTTTTTCAAGGGAGCATTCAACTCCAATGAAGACATTCTCGATACTATTGGGATTCCTGGAAATGTTCAACGGAGTGGTTTTAGAAATATTAGACATGTTACCTTTGGCGAAAATATGTGATGGAGCCAAATGGTTTAATATTTTATGAACACTTCCAGTCGAAGAACTAGAAAACTTGGACACAACTTCACGCAAATTAAGGAGAAAATATGACCGATGATGCAAATCATCCCATGGTCTTTCTATACCAGTCATTGCTTCTAAAATTGTTTCTTCGGAAGGTAAAACAATCTCTAGGCAGCCCCTAGCCGAAGTAAAATCAACTATCCAGACGAGAGCCACATCTCCATCTGTATCCTTTGATGGGGGAGGAATGGTGTTAGTTCCCTATAATATTAGTCTAGCCCCTTGTTATTGTTAGTGTAGCCCCATTATTTTTATTTTTATTATGTGCCCCATAGATGTAGCCCCAATATTGTTACTGTTGTGCCCATGTGGTCCCCATATTGTTATATTATGACCCCTTACAATCCTATATATCAAAGGTAGGTTTTTTCATTTGTATCATCCAAGAATTGTTCATTTATGTGATTTAAAGGAGGTCTCCCCCTTGAAGAGGCTCATTTCTAAGTCGTTGATATCTCTTTTCTTCTATTTTGAGAGTTGGTTTCATAACATTTGGTATCAGAGGTTTAGATTCTAGGGTTTTTCTCCTGCAAATAGATCATCATATAATTTTCACTATAATTTTTTTTCTACGAAGGTTCAGAAGCTAAAAAAACCCATTTGAGCCGAAATTCGAAGGAACGTCGTGTAAAAATTTCAAACCTTGGTTCGCAATATTTTCGAAGATATGATCTGTGGAAGTTAGGGTTTTTGCAGGCTCTAGAATTTCATCTCAAACAAGTGACCAAGGGAAAATCTTCATAAATTTTGTTTCATACATCAGATTGGAATTCTGTAAAAAGTTGTCAAAAGTGCATTGTCTGTAGTTTCTTGTGTATCTATTCTAGAGCCGAAGGTCAAAATAGTGACACGTGGCACGCCATACAAGTTCATTCTACTGAACCAACCCATAATTAGGTCATTGTGGGAGATTGGGGATAACTTTTCCTTGAAGAATCAAAATTAGGTCTGACCTGTGGCATTAGAAAGAAGACTTAGAGGGATACCATGGGACTGAATTTCAGGTCTTGGAGATCCTAAATTACAAAGTTACAACCGTTTCAATATCGATCTACCCTTTAAGCCCTCGGAAAGCTCTACTATGAAGCATGAAGAGAAAAAAGTGCAACATGATGTATTAAAATTACGAGACCAAGTGCAACAAATTTCTCTCTTGCAAAAAGTAACCAAAAATTAAATGGAAGATAAGATGGATGGTTTGAATAAAGATGTGGAAGCTAAGATGGATGGTTTGAAGAATGGTATGCAAACTAATATGTATGGTTTGAAGAATGGAATGGAAGCTAAGATGGATAGTATAGAAGGCAACATGGAAGATTTGAAGGAAGACATGGAAGGTTTGAAGGAAGGTTTAGCAAAGTTGCTACAAGAAAAGCTTCCTAATGGTGAAAAGGTAGTAGAGGAAACGCATGATGAAAAAAAAAATGTTAATAGTGATTTCATAGACTCTAATGTTGGATTGAAGACCCACCATATTCCAAATATCGATATGAAGAATTTTGATGGAAAGGATCTGGTAACATGGATACTATAGATGGAGCAAGTCTCAGTTCAAACAATATTGCGAGAAGTTGACAAGGAAGGAAAAATAATATTGAAACATGAAGCAATCACAAAAACAAGAACTCGACATCTATGAAATCGACTGAATTTCATAGTATCTCATCAAGTGGAAGAACTTACCAGCGGAAAATTTGACATGGGAAGATGAAAATTTTATACATAAGCTTCCAGAAGTAATCAAGCGTTGAGGACAACACTTTTTTTAAGGAGAGGGATATGTTGGGTCCCTATAATACTAGTGTATCCCATTATTTTTATTGTTAGTGTAGCCCCATTATTGTTATTTTTGTGCCCATGTAGTCACCATATTGTTATTATGTGCCCCATAGGTGTAGCCCCATTATTCTTATTGTTGTGCCCATGTGGTCCCCATATTGTTATATTGTGACCCCTTAGAATCCTATTTATAGAAGTTAGGTTATTTCATTTGTATCATCCAATAATTGTTCATTTATGTAATTTAAAGGAGGTTTCCCCCTCGAAGAGGCTGATTTCCAAGTCGTTGATATCTCTTTTATTCTATTTTGTGAGTTGGTTTCATAACAAATGGGGTCAAAATCTACAGAATTCACGAGATTGATATGCAATTTTCGCTATAGATATAAGATAGGTCATTCCATCTACTTTCCCTTCCTCTAATGTGGCGGTAGTAGGGTTGAAGGGCCAAGGATCAGAAAAATAATGAGTTTTGAAATACCATTTTCGAGGAGCGAACCTGGAGGATGAAATGGCATTAATATGAGCAATAGGAGTTGGAAGATCAAAAGTACTCATAAAAGAGGAATGCATTCCAACTCTCAGGTTCTCAACGGGCTGCTGAGTATTCTTCACCAAATAAACAATAGAGTTCATGGATTCGTTGGGATCGTTGGGAAAATAATCCATCTGGTCAATCGTAACAATTATCCCTTCATGAGGGAAGCATAGGATGCAGAGTAATGATGAAAAAATGGCATCCATTGCATAAAACCAATTTAAACCCAATAAAATATTATAATCGAGATTGAAATCAACTATCTCTACCTCGACATTGAAAACCTTTCCCCTAACACAAACAGGGAAGATAGGAAGAATCCCACAAGGCATATGATAATGACCATCGAATGCAGTTAGGGGAGTTGGAGAGGGAATAGCTTTTTGTGGCTCGATAGCTTTCCAACACGACATAGACATGAAACATGTGGAACCCCATTCATCAACTATAGTTCGAAAGATGGTATTCTTCCGATATGTAGATTTAATCTGGAAAGCCATGTGATGAGGGAGATTATTTTAATATTTGACATTTCAAATGTTATTACCGAAGAGTTTTTCAGATCTACTGCTCTGATCGTAGTGAGAAAAGCACTCCTTTGTGCAGGACACAGTTTGAGTACCTCTAACATTGACATAGCACAGGGGCTCTGAGCCAAATATTCAACAATAGAATATTTCTTAGCAACCCTAGCTTTGGGATTATAAATCAAACATTTTGGAGAGCCTTTCTACATCTGAGGTATAGGCTTAACTGCGAGCCTCTCTATATCGAGAGTTTCTAGGATATTGGAGGTAGTTTGAGCCTTGGAAGGTTTTGGCTCTCCATAGCCATATGCTCTAGTTGCAACATCAACATGAGACTTCACCATATATGCATTAGATATATATTCCCCATCCTGGTTGCCCCCTGTGGGGGTTCTAGTACTAGCATTAGCGTCAATAATTAATTGTTTCCCTTGGGGAAAAGTGTTAGTCAGCACATCTTGGGAACTAGAAGAACCTTGTCGATCTAACAAGCGCTGATCATCCCAAATCTTAGGACAATGATGGGTAAGATGATCCGCACTGCATAACTTGCATGGGAATTTAACTTTCTTCTTTTATTCCTTCTCTCCCTCACCAGTATCATTACTGGGTTTATTTTCATTTCCCTTCCCACCCTTATCTTTCTTCTTACAACATCCTTTCTTCTTCCCTTTGGATTTTTTATTTCCTTTGGGATTTGATGATTAAACAACATTAACTGTTAAAGGTTGACAAGGAACAGACACTAATAGGGTAACATGTTCTAGAGAAGAAAATTGTAATGACAATTGTTGCAATTGATTCAACGGACTATTCGTATTACTATCGATTGACCTACAATCTCGTCGACATGGGGGCCTTTTTTTTATTTGGCTAGATCGATCTTCGATCGATGAGCATCAGGAAAAATCTTGTAAAGGACTCCAAAATGAGAATAAATAAGTTCTATCTTTTGGGCTCTGGAGATATCCTGCTCTTCAGTGAACATCTCGGAAAGTGACATTACCTTAGAAATCTCCGGCTACAAATATTTCAGAAACCATTCCATAAGGAACTCATCGAGGATATAATCCATGATTAACCTCTTCCTTTTGCACCACTCTTGAATGTGGTCATAAATATGAGTAGCCTTGTCCAACTCAAAACTAGCTAGAAGCTTAGTTCCATCATCATAACAGACAAGAAACTAGAAATGGTTTAGAAACATTGTAGCTAATTCACCAAATGTAGAAAATGTACCCCCCTTAACTCAATATACCATTTAGTCACATTTCCAGTTACAGTGCGTTGGAAAAGTCTCAACCTGATTGAGTCATAGATCAAGAAGTTTGATGAGAACCATAAATGGAAAGTGGTTATATGATATGTCATATCCTCACAAGTCTTCCCTTCAAATCTTGGAATGTCAGAAGGAATTTTAGTGGGGACCGGACACTAAGTTGGGTTGTAATGGATCATATCATTCATCAATTTTAAAATATATAGCAAATTCAAATTTTTCAATAACATTAAGCGTGGAGGAATGGGAGAATTCCACCCTCCAAGAGTGGAATTCCCGACGTTCGAGAAAGAGTATCCTAGATTTTGAGAGGCACCAAGTTGTCACAGGTTACTCGTAGAAGGACCTGAACCATAAGGATGACCTTATGGTCCAAAGGTAATCATAGGGTATCCACACCCTATTGTGTGACCTTGTGGTCCATAGGTAAATAGAGGGTATCCACCCCCTCCTACAGGATGACCAATCATAGGAAATTTTCCTCCCATCAGAATATTATATGAATGGGAGAGCCCATAAAAATAATTCCATGCACTAGCTAGAGGAGGAAAAAGTTGTGAGATACCAACAGCAAGGAAGGGCATACTCCCCTGCTGACCAAATGGATGGGAAAAATTCCCAAACTCAAACCACTGACAAAAGGATTTTTCCATCCCTGGTTCCCTTGAAAAGGATCAATATTTTGTGTTTGACCAGAGAAGGGTATTGATCCTAAGTTCAAATATGGATTGGAAGGAGGAACATGTCCACTTCCAAAAGTGAAACCTTGCAAATATGTTGATGTGGAAACAACAAAAGTAAAGGTTGAGAACATTGAAGGAATTCCATTGGATGGCATCCCAAAAGGAAAGGCACCAGTGTAAAGAGTGGAAGGTTGGTTTCCAAACGCAAACTCGGAATGGAGGTAGAGTCAATAACTATTGTAATAGGTGTAACAGTAGAGGTAGAAATGGTACCCCCTCCTACAATTGCAGAAGTAGTTTGTACACCAAAAGTATCAGTAGAAACACTTGCACTACTAACATTGAACATTGGGAAAAGAGGAGAGTGAACAGGGCTAGTCGGCCTATGAGTCAGGGTACCCACGTATGATAAAATGTAAGAAATATCATAAAGAAGAGGTTCTGAAGGAGCCACAAGAGACTTGAGAATGTCTTCAACCTGAATTTCATCTTCCAATTGGAAGAGTACCCTAGAAAGGACTAGAGTTTTTTCGTCTGGATTCTTGACTAGACTAGTTTCACCCTGTGAAATGAGATCCCTTGGAGAATGATGTGTCTCCGCTGTGTTAGCTAATGCTGGTTCAAAAGAACCAGTAGAATTGTTCCTACGCCTTCTAGGTGAAGGCTCGACACTCGCAAGTGAAATCTCACAAAGTCTTCTAGAACGATGAACTGGTCGATCAGTCACTTTTAATTATTAAGAGAAATTTAAATACTCAAAACACCTATGGCAAACTAGGAGCACATATCACTCACTAAAAATATCTTAAAGATACAACCAAGCAAACAACTTCCAATTATTTCCGTTCCGGGTCATTAGGACCAGACACCAAAATATAATAAATCATAGATAAGGACTTTCCAAAGATAGTTTGGTATGATGAGGGCCCAAGCCTACCAGCGAAGGTAATCAAAAAAAGTTACGTTGACCTCCAAACAATATCCTTTGTCGGTGCAAGTACCCGAGATTTGAAAGGGCACACTCCAGAAGTACAATGAAATTGATGCAACATTTGTCTCAGGTACCATGGGCATTCACTCCTGTAGTCACCTGTGTGGTCCCTAAGATACGAAAATAAGATCACCAGCTCGCAATCAAAGGTCGGGAAGAGCAGTCGTGGGTGCGCAATCCAACAAGTAGGAGAGGGGGTATATCTCTATCCTTATCTTCACACGCCCACGTGCTTGACTCCTGTGTTAGAGGAGCTTTCCCGAACAACCTAACGATATTGTATTTGCATCCTTTAATCAACTTTTATACTTTTGTTTTTTAGAGGCCTTGGAGAGTTTACTCTCCACACACCTATTCCAAGGCCCTAAATTCCCTAGACTAATTGATGTATCTATGACAAAAATAAAAGTCTGGTTCATTTTAGATTTAAGCATTGATTTTAATTTGTTGTTATTTATGTCAAAGGTAGCAGAAGTGCAACTTATGATGTTATGACGCAAAGAAAACAATAGAAAACTAGGTTACATGAAAACGAAACTTATTTTTCTCCAATGAAAAGTGGTTTCTACAGGTTTCTACGAGAAAGCTAAACAAACAAAAACTCTTTTATTTTTCCTTTTAAGCACTCACACATTCAACATTTAGTAAAAGGACTTAAAATCTCTAAAATTAAAACTACTCTAACGCATTCTAGAATGCCAAAATGCAATATTCTATGAAATGTTCAAAACAAACAAATGCGACCTTTCAAAGCGAAATCCAAAATTGATAAGCAAAGAGGAGAAAACATCAAAGAGAAGAAGACTCTTCCAAGCACAGAAAATCTTAGCCTCAAAGCAAGAATTCTCACATTCATTAAAAGACCAAAAAGTCAAAAAAACCAAAGAAAAGAAAGCAAAAACAAATGTTTTCTTTTTCTTATAAGGACTAAAAACCAAAAAGTTTCAGAAAGGAACAAAATGCATCAATTCAAGATCAACAACAAGAAACAAGACTCAAATCCCACTAGTCATAAATTATCATAAAGATTAAAGGACTAATGTGAATGAGAGAGTAAAATACCTTGAATGATTTGATATGAAAATGATCTGAAAATGGGTTGGATAACTTGTTATGCTTTTCAAGAACCTCCCACTTAGTTAAACAAATAAAAGCTCTAGCTTGTACTTGAATTTTTGTAGAATTTATACTCGAAATAGGTGTATGATTTTTAACTGTTTAAGTGTCCTAAGTCCATTTGGTTTTGTTTAAATTAAACATGTGTAACAGCAATATAATGCAGCAAATAAACATCCACACATAACAGCAAATTTAATCTAGGAGTTCGTCCGAATATCGTGGGCTACGTCTCCTTGAGCTTTTGTCATCTTGACTTGACTCTTTGAGATTATGGAAAAGTTTCTTTTATAATTTTAAATGAACCAATGGGCTTAGAATACCATCTATATCTCTGTCATGGATGTCATCACTCTGCAAACAGATCTAGGCTCTCTTAGACTTGATTCCTTTTCTTTGTGCTCTTGAGCTACACTGAGCTTCTCTATGGAACTAACTCATTCAGAATTATTTTACTGTCCCTGAAATCTCACCAACTGTCTCCAACGCACATCAAACACCAAAAGTAGACTGATCATTTGCTCCAAACGAGCACTGCATCCCCAATATAGGCCTCCTTCCACAGTTGACCCTGGGCTGCCCAAAACTTCCCTGAAGCTTCTTAAGCTCTAGAAGTCTTCAAATGGCTCTGAAAATCCCTTCAATGGATTCAGAATGCCAAAAATAGTCAGGATAGACTATTGGTTCACTCAAAATGGCCTCCAGCTGCTTTGGTTTCGCCTCCAACACTTGGCGGCACCCCATGGCACTAGGGTCACTGAAAACTTCTCTAATGGGTTCTCGACCTCTAGAAGTCCTCAAAACCTTTTGCAGCCTCCATCAATGGATTCATAATTCTCATTAAAGTCAGAAATTACTATTGGTTCGCTGCATAAGGCCTCTAGCTACCCTGGCTTGGCCCCGAACTGTTGCTAGCACTTGCTGGCACTGATGGCCCCGAGAACTTTACTGAAGCATCTCAGCCTTCAAAAGTCCTCTACAGGCTCTGAAAACCACACCATTAGTTCTAGAACATCTGAAACATCCAAAATTGACTATTGTATTTCTGAATAATGCCTCTAGTTGCACTGGCTAGGCCTCAAACTGCTGCTGCCCCCTGGTGGCCCTAGTGGCCCCTTGAACTTCACTGAAGCAAAAACCTGCTTAAATGTCCTATGATGGATCTGCAACCCTCACCAATGAGTTTGGAATGTTGTATATAGTCGAAATTGACTATTGGCACTCCAAAATTGGGTGAATCTAGCTCAAGATAGAGCCTGCACTCATTTTTCCCAATAACCCCTAAAAATCCTCCACTAAATTTGGAGAATTGAACATAACTGCAGTTAAAAGTGGAACTTATGCCAAAATTGGCATGTCCACTCCAAATATACCACCAATTCCAACGGTAAAAATAATTGTTAAACCATCGTGTGGGCACATGCAAACCCATAAACTTCATGTTGGTCATCAAGACAATGGGTAGATAACCGTAACCTTGTGCCTAAATCCGCATGTGAACACGTCTCAAGTATCTGCAAAACCTTCGGGATAACGGAGTGTGTTATGGTTGATTTAAACGAAAACTCCGCCATGTGAACAAAAACTCTAGCTAGCAGTTAGGGCTAAGCCCTTTGGACTATGGTCACAAGACGCGGTCGTGTGGGGAGGCGCTGGCCCCTCCGAACCCCCAACATTGTTTCCAACACATGTTAAATATAAACGGCCGACATGTATTGTTAAGAACCAATATAGCGTACATGGTAATCCGCGGGCACTGCAGGCAGGAGGTCGGGCATTCGATCTTGGCCGGCTCAACAAAATTTTACATGACCGTTCATGGGCCACGTGGTGGCCACTGGGCTTGCCACGTGGCAGCTCCTAATTGGCCCCTTCAAAACATCGTACAGTCAACAAACAAATAGCATGTTGACACTTGTCCACATATGATTGGTCTAAATGGAATATTTTAGGGAATATTCTGAGAATATTCCAGGAATATTTCAAGAATATTCCCTGGAATATTCTCTTTTTAATTTCCCAAAATTCCAAGTCAAACTTGGTCAAAGTCCAAAATTTGCAGTTTACAGGAATTTTCAAACTGCGATAACTTCTTCATACGGTGTCGGTTTTTTGAACCGTTCACGGCACCGGAATCAGGAAGACGAGATCTATCCAGTTGCTTGGATTCGGCACACTTCCGAACACTTTGAAATTTGAGCTACCACTTAGGTTCATGATCCAGTTCTGATCACACCTCCCCATTGGGAATCTTTTGGACCCCAAAAGACTAGTATATTGATCTGTACAGTAGATGAGAGTACAACACCCTCTTCTTTTCAGCCTCCATACACTTGTCTTGCATGGTTGTGCCTTTGAACTACAACTTGAAGGTAGTCAACACTTCCCTTCCTGGATGTGCTTGTCTTCCTGTCAAGAATTGTCTTCCTTGAAGGTAGCTGAACATCACTTCCTTTATCATCGATCCAAGGTGGCTCAAACAAACATGAGATTACAGCATAAACACATGCATACTTGACTGAAATTTTCATATGTACAAATGAGTGTATGTCTTATTGTTTCAAGAAGTCAAACCACTTCTTACCAAGCCACTTCCATGGCAAATTTTGTTGTTGCAAATCTTCTTCACGTGAAACATCCGTTCTCACATCAATAATGGAATCCTTGGTTCCACTTTCGCCAATCTTTCTGTCCTCTGGCCTCATGTGCTTGTGACAATTAGTTGGATGAAATGTCCAACAATGGGAAACAACATGTCCCTTTCTCTGGCAATGTGCGCAAGTCTTTTGCACCTTCTTTGCAAGTTGCCATTGCCTCAACTACTTCATGTATGCCTTAATCCTCTTCCAGCATCTCAAAACAACATGGTTACACAGACCACAAAATGCACAACAACTCTTTCTTCCATTCAAGAATGCAGAATTTTCATGCCTTGCATAAACATAATCAACTTGACTATGGAAAGAATTATACCTCAAATGTTGCCTTGCATGTCCATCCTTTTTGCCTTCTTGAGGAGATGAACTAATAGAGGTTCCAGCTTTCTTTTGCAAACTAACATCAGTGTTTTTGTCTTAAAAAATGTCTGAACTCGTATGCTCGCTATAAGCTGCATATCTACACACTTCTTGCTGCAACATAGGCTTTAAACAAGGACAATCAACTTGAAAACAAACTTGACATGTTTGTGATTTATAACTTGGAACAAAAGTTCTTTTTGAAGTTGCCTCACATGCCTTCATGGCTTTGGAGTCTTCGCCATTAAATTGAACATAACCAAGACCAAATTTCTTAGGCCGTTCCTCAACCAAAAAAGGATCAATCATGCCTTGTGCATGCTTTCCTACACCCTTGCCTTCATAGCCCATTTTAAAAATTAACTTGGACCCTATACCTCTTGTGTGCTTTTCAAATGAGCCAACACATATTTCTGAAGAGGAAACTAAAGAAAAATTAGAGTGAATTACCTCTGCTTCACGCATGTTCTTGGTCAAAGAGTCTTGGGCTTGATGGAGCTGCATCTCCATCCCATGCATTCTTTGAATAATTCCTTCCTTCTCTTGCTTCATAGCAACCAATTGCTCATGAAGTACAGTGCTTTCTCTTCTATCTTCAAACAGAATTTGCACCATGTCCTTCAACATGTAGAAGTCTCGCTTCATGTCTTCATCGAAGAATCTTCTGAAGGAGGAGGATTTTGAAACCTCACTTGAAGAAGTTGTCATCATAAAAATGAACTAAGAAACTTCAACAAAATTCACAAAGCTTTCAAAAACAATTTGACAAATCTTTTGAACAAAACGGCTGTAGATTCAAGCTCTTATTCAAACAGTATTTTTGCAAACAAACCCTCTTGTGCTTCAAGGGTTGTCTTGAGGTCCTTTGGGTAAGGAAGATGCCTTCAGCCCTTTCTTCCTTCTTGTCCTCTCATGGACTTAGCTATCAGTAGCTTTCCCTTCACCTCTAGCAAACTCAAGCAACATTCATTTTGCAAACAGCCAAATAATCAAACAAGCAAGCTATTGCTTTTTCAATCAAGCAACCAAGTGCTCTAATACCAACCTGATATGAAAATGGGTTGGATAACTTGTAATGCTTTTCAAGAACCTCCTACTCAATTAAACAAATAAAAAATCTAGCGTGTACTTGACTTTTTACGGAATTTATACTTGAAATAAGTGTATGATTTTTAATTGTTTAAGTCCCTTAAGTCCATTTGTTTTTTTCTGAAATTAAACGCGTGTAACAACAATATAATGCAACAAATAAACATCCACACATAATAGCAAATTTAATCTAGGAGTTCACCCAAATATCGTGGGCTACGTCTCCTTGAGCTTTGTCATCTTGACTTGACTCTTTGGGATTATGGAAAAGTTTATTTTACACGTTCCACACTTAACTCCAATGGTTACTGAACTGAACCAATGGGCTTAGAATATCATCTATATCTCTTTCATGGTTGTCATCACTTTGCAAACAAATCTAGGCTCCCTTAGACTTGATTCCTTATGTTTGTGCTCTTAAGCTACACTGAGATTCTCTATAGCACTGACTCCTTCAAAATTATTTTACTGTCCTTGAAACCTCACCTACTGTCTCCAGCGCACATCAGAAACCAAAAGTATACTGATTATTTTCTCCAAAAGAGCACTACATCCCCAATCTAGGCCTCCTTCCACAGTTGACCCTGGGCTGCCCAAAACTTCCCTGAAGCTTCTTAAGCTCTAGAAGTCTTCAAATGGCTCTGAAAATCCCTTCAATGGATTCAGAATGCCCAAAAATAGTCAGGATAGACTATTGGTTCACTGAAAATGACCTCCCACTACTCCGGTTTCACCTCCAACACCTAGCGGCACCCCCTGGCACTAGGGTCACTGAAAAACTTCTTTGATGTGTTCTCGACCTCTAGAAGTCCTCAAAATATTTTGCAACCTCCATCAATGGATTTAGAATTCTCATTATAGTCAGAAATGACTATTGGTTCGCTGCATAATGCCTCTAACTGCCCTGGCTAGGCCCCGAACTGTTGTCAGCACTTGCTAGCACTGATGGCCCCGGGGAACTTCACTGAAGAATCTCGGCCTTCAAAAGTCCTCTAAAGCCTCTCAAAACCACACCATTAGTTCCATAACATTTAAAACATCCAAAATTGACTATTGGATTTCTAAATAACGCCTCTAGCTGCACTGGCTAGGCCTCAAATTGTTGCTGCCCCCTGGTGGTCCTAGTGGCCCCTTGAACTTCACTAAAGAAAAAACCTGCTCAAAAGTCCTCTGATGGATCTACTACTCTCACCAATGAGTCTGGAATGTTGGAGAACTTCGAAATTTACTATTGGCACTCCAAAATTGGGCGAATCTAGCTCAAGATAGAGCCTGCACTCATTTTGCCCAATAACCCCTAAAAATCCTCCACTAAATTTGGAGAACTGAACATAACTGCAGTTAAAAGTGGAACTTATGCCAAAATTGGCACTTCCGCTCCAAATATACCGCTAGGTATAATGGTAACAATAATTGTTAAACCATCGTGTGGGCACATGCAAACCCATAAACTCTGCGTGATCATCAAGACAGTGGGCGGATAACCGTAACCTCATGGCTAAATCTGCATGTGAACACATCTCAAGTATCTACAGAACCGTCAGGGCAACAGTTTGTGTTACGGTTGATTTAAACAGAAACTCCGCCATGTGAACAAAAACCCTGGCTGGCAGTTAGGGCTAAGCCCTTTGGGCTACGGTCACAAGACACGGTCGTGTGGGGAGGGGTTGGCCCCTCCAAACCCCCAACGTTGTTTCCAACACATGTTAAATATAAACGGCCAACATGTATTGTTAAGAACCACGACAGCGTACATGGTAAGTCGTGGGCGCTGCAGGCAGGAGTTCGGGCGTTTGAACCTGGTCGGCTCAACAAAATTTTACATGACCGTTCATGGGCCACGTGGCGGCCTCTGGGCCTGCCACATGGTAGCTCCTAATTGGTCCCTTCAAAACATCGTACAGTCAACAAACAAATAGCATGTTGACACTTGTCCGCATATGATTGGTCCGAATGGAATTCCAATGAATATTCCAAGAATATTCCTTGGAATATTCTCTTTTTAATTTCCCAAAATTTGCAGTTTACTGGACTTTTTAAACTATGATAACTTCTTCATACGTTGTCGATTTTTTAAACCGTTCACAGCGCCGGAATCAGGAAGACGAGATCTATCTGGTTGCTCAAGTTCGACACACTTCCAAACATTTGTAATTTTGAGCTATCACTGAGGTCCATGATCCAGTTTTGATCAGAAAAACACAAAAGATTTTGGAAAATAGAAAGACTTCAGGGAACCAAAATCCTTCACTAATCCAAGAATTACAAACACCTTTCTCAAAAAAACAATAAGAAACAAAAAAAGATCCAACTTCAAGGATGCAGAAAAAACAATAAAAATACTAGGCTATAGACAAGTTGAAGAACAACAAATTGTACCAAAAGTATCAAACAGTTAGACTCTTCTTAAAGAAAGTTTGAACCCAACTTTCAATACAAGAGGCTTCAAAAATCACAAACCCTACGTTGACACAATCTTTTTGCAAAAGAGATGGAAAAACTGACAACAGCAAGAAACAAGATCATTCCAGAATTTAAATGACTTCAAGAAACCACAGGCAACAAGGTCAAGCCCCCCAACACAAGCAAGCAATGAAAAAATTCAAATTTTCATATATGTAAGCAATTGTATCAATACAGAACTACATGTATACGCCACTGTATCTAAAGAAACTAGTGTATACGCAGGATTCTTTGGCAGAAACCACGTATATACGCTTCCCTCTACAATAAAAAGCGTGTGTAAATGGAAAAGTAGTGAAAAAAATAAAAATACAGACCTAATCCAAAAGATCACGCTAATTGACCACATTGCCAATGAGTCAAAAAGACTAAAAAATCAAAAAACAAAACCAAGATCAACAGAAAAACAACCCTTCTAGGAAATACTTTATGGTATTCCCCAATGGAGTCATCAGTTCTGTTGGCGGGAAAAATTTCCTAAAGTAAGGGTTCACAACCTCAATATAGCGAAAGAATATAATCAACAAGAAGCAGTCATACAAACATGTCAAACATGTAAATTACTGAAGTTGATTTTAGAGGAGTACTTGAAGGTCCTATGTTTGATGTCAATCTCGCAGGGTACAAACCCTCTGCTTCCTCCAGAACAAGCAGGCCTGCAATTCAATTCAAAGAAGCATATACATAACAAGTAATTCAATTTGGATACATAATAGACATGTCAGATCATTGCATATAAACATATAAACCATGACACATTACATACGAACTATGAATCATGAGATCATAACATATAGGAAATGAGACAGAGTTTCTTTATTGATATCGGCAAATAGTAGTGGAAAGGTACAACCTGATCCGATCCAAGGCACCGACGAAACCTTCTTCTAGACCCATCCAACCCAAGCCTCAAAGACCACCTCTCTAGCAAGTGTAAAAGGATGCCATATAAGGATGAATGGACATCTATGTAAGAAAACAAGGGTTTCCTATAAACTGGGAAGTGCAGGAGGCATAGAGAAAAATCAGCCTCGATCTGGGGATCGAAATGACTATAATGTCGATATCGTATCTCTTTCTTGTAATTAGGCCTTCCCATGAGGTGTATAAATAACACCTAAAATTGGTTAATTTGGTTAGGCCACAAGCTCATGTCGGTGGGATTTCGATGAAACCCGTAAACTCCGCCCGAAAAATAGGATATTATTTTATTTTTTCATATTTTTAAGAGTATATGTTGGTTCTATATTGTGGTACCCGCGTGTGTACGTGCTTTTGTGTGAGTAGAGTCACGTATGGAATTTGAAATATTGTTTTTAATATAAAATCAATTCTGCATGGGAAAGGGCTACCCAAGGCCATAAAAGAGTATCAGGTCTACAGGAGTATTAAAAGATGTTATAACAAGGTAGCAAAGTGTCTAACAGCTGTTAAATTTTCCAAATTTGAAGACATTCGATCAAATTTCTTGAAATTGTTTAAATATTTCAAGCAAGAAGATCAGTAGTCAAAGAAGCATTTGTTCAGATTTCGAGGAAGAAAATTAGTCATCAAAGATCAAATTCTTGATTCAAAGGGATGAGCCATTAATCAAAAAGACAGCTAACAGTGAAAAATTCAAAAGTCAAAAGGACACATGTGGTTGTCAGTGACAAATGGCAGTTTTTAAAAATTTTTATTCCAAAGGGATTTGACTTATCTCTAAACATTTGAGATACATTCCAACGTTTCCTATATTTAGTTTTATTTTTAGTTTGTTATTTGTTTTTTTTTCCAAAAACTTTGTAATAGCTAGCAATAGCTTATAGGATATATTTTTCTATATATTTGATAATTTGTAATGAACAAGTGTTGGTTTTTTTAATGTCAAAACCCTTCCATTTCCGTAACAACTTCTATTGCATAATTTTGAATCAAATTTTATGGCTTCTGTTTTATGACATAAATTGTTCACATGTTTGTGCTTCCAGTATTACATATCTTGTTTATGCATATGTTTGAGGTTGTATAGGACACTAGGAAAGGCTAAGTTGATTATCAACCTCCCTCTCAGTCTACCGCAATGTTATGTTCTTTACTGAGTAGATCATGGTGACAATATGTCACTCTTGATCCCTCTAAATCAATAGATTGTTGCTTCTATAATGTCTTAGATGTGTTGTTTTTTGTTGTAGAGATATTTCTACATGTTGTCGTTCTTAGTTAGATAATTAGACATCCATGAAGAATATTTAATTGCCTAATTTCTCCTTCATTCCTCCATCAAAACCTTTCAAGCTATGTTATTCTGCCATAGTTGAACACTAACACTTTGATTATATCTTTTCATCTAGGGTTTTATTTGTTAACCAGTGATTGAAAACCTAAAACAACCACCCATACAACAAATCCTATATCTGGTCATTGTGCTTCATAGATTGTTGTTTAGTGACAGTGAACAACATTAAAAATCCTTGTAACACTTGAGGGAGCCCCCTCTAGTTCGAGGGCGAACTTGAACCTAAAGTTTTGTCGATTGGGTTTCTTGACATAGTTTCGCAGCCAAGAACTGCCTTCGAGAAACATTACAACAACTGGAATTTACTCTTCTAACTAGTTAGCAATTTATTAATTTTCTTATTAATATCGACTACATCACACTGCAATTCTTCACAAATAAATTATGCGGAAGCTAAATAAAAAATTTGGAACTGAGAAAATAGATGCACAGCACAATAAAATCGACATAATAATTTTTGGACCATAGTTCTCAAAAAAACCTCGAAGGGAAAACTTGTTCAATAAATGAGGGTTTATTATTATTATTCAAGAACAAAAATTTTGAGTACAATAATATGGATGCCTCACTGACAACCCTTCGAAAAATCTAGTAGCAAAATAATTTGGAGAAATTATCTCCCTTCTGGAAATAAACTCGGCCTCCCTCTAGCCTGCTCGAACCCCACTGAGATAACTCAGCCTCCAGGAATTCGCATTGGTTGGCCTAGGAAAATCATACAACCTGTTGGCTGGCTCGAGATGAGGCGTCTTGCCTCCCTTTTCCACTGGAAGAAATTCACTTTGCCTCCTGGAACTCGATCTGACCTCCGACAACTCTGCAAACCCTCTTCCAGCAATTCGTACTGAGTTTTTGGTTGCTCGCAATGGCTATTCAATCTCCATGCAGAAATAAATATTTTGGCCTCCCTACTATTGTTGCTCTGTTTCTAGGAATCTCTTCCAGAAATTTCTTTAATGCTCCCTCAAACACTGATTCTCTCTTTATCTGGCTCGAACTCTTCTTCCTTACTCAATATTTGCAATTGGATAGCTCGATCTGCCAAGGAACTCACTCTCCCTGTGTCTTTGACGTCTTTATCTTCATCCCATCAATCTGATCTTATAATCTCTCATTGGATCACCAATGGCCATGATTAAATTTTTATCAACAGCTAAGATCATCTTGAACTCGATCCATGTGAGTTTCTAGAGTTTTATCGATCTTTCTCAATTAATTGTTAATTAATCAATTTTCATAAGTTAGACTTGGGCAATTTTTAATTATTGATCAATTAACTTAATTGAGTGGTCTCTAAGTGTTTTCTCCTAAAAAAAATTTAATTTTTGGAGATATCATGTTTTGTAGCCTCTCCAACACAAGTCGAGACTAGAACACCTATCCAATGCTACCAAAAACTAATAGTTCTAACTCAAGATGTACTGCCACCTCGTCCTGTAGTCAAACTGATGAATACTCCACTTAACTGAAGCTCCAACTCTACACATGTAATCTTGATGATTATTCTAGTATACTGCAAATAACTCATTATAACTGAAGTATAACTCATGAGCTCACATTCATTTCAAGCGAAAGACAAATTTGTGGTATTTTTGGCTAAGGCACAGACCTTCCACACTACATTTTCAACACTCCCTCTTGCCAATGCCTTGGTCAAGATATATGATGTTTGCTCCTCTATAAGAATGTTTGATAGCTTCGTTATCCCTTTCTACATACAATCCCTGAGATGATGATACCTAATCTCAATATGCTTGGAGAGATCATGAAATACTATATTCTCAAAGAGCTTAATGTAACTTTGGTTGTCACAATGTATCACAGTGGGCTCCATCCTCTGCCTAAAAATTCTCACAAGCAACTCCCTCATCGAGATAGCTTCACACGTTGCCAAACTAGCAACCATGTACCTGGAAGTTTCCGGAGATATACTAGCAACCATGTAACCATGTACTAGCAACGTTGCCGGAGATATTTTAATATTAGGTCAGAAGTTAAAGAAGAAGTCAATATAGTAGGCAGTTTGCCAGAAATATTTTAATATCAGCGCAGAAGTTATTGTAGATGGTCTGCTAGATGATATTTTAGTTCGGGCCCTGCGTGGCAGCAATTGTCAAAATTCCATTTATTTTGCAGTTAACGCAGATTGCCAACCTACATTAGGAAACCGCCTCAGTTGCAGTTAAATACTGCATGTATTTTCATTATCAAGGGTTGGACTTTGTTTAGACTTTGTGTTGCTAGATTATTGTATTGGAGCTCAGTAACAGTTTTGAGTTGGGCATCAATAATAAAAGCACATTCATAGGATCCTTGAGCTATGTTATTGGTGATGTTCTTTCTTTTGTGTTAATGTTTCTTTTGTTTTTCCATGTTTTTCCATGTTGTACGTCAATTTCTCTGAAGTTTTAGACTAAGATATGATGAGAAATCACCTTAAGTCAGTTTGTTTTTGTTATCTTAATGATTTCCTCTGAAGTACAACTAAAGAATTCTTAATTTCTCTTTAGCTCTATTGAAATTGTTGTATTTAGGGTTCTCCTCTGAAGTATAGTTAAAGAATTTTTCACTTCTCTTTAGCCTTACCAAAGCTGATATCTTTAAAGTTTCCCTTGTGAAGTTTAGTTAGATAATTTTTAGTTGCTCTTTAGCTCTACTGAAATTGTTTTCTTTAAGGTTTTCCTCTGAAGTCTAGTTAAAGAATTCTTCACTGCTCTTTAGCCTTACTAAAGTTGATATCTTTAAAGTTTCCCTTGTGAAGTTTAGTTAAAGAATTCTTGACTAGTCTTTAGCTTCACGGAACTAATATCTTAAGTGTTTTTCTTTGAAAGTATTGTTAAAGAATTTTTAAATGCTCTTTAGCTTTCACTACCTCCTATCATATCATATTCACACTACCAGTAAGATCCATTTTATATAGTTAGCTTGCTCTGTGAATAACCTTGAAAAAGTTGATGCGCAATTCAGCCCTTTTATTGACTCCATAGCCCAATGGATTAAACTTCCCATATTCTATCTGTCCAACCAACCAAATCAAACAACAAAATAATCTTTATAACTAGCCTAAAATCAGCAATTATAATCATCAAGCTAAATCATAAATCGTAAATAACAGAGAGAGCCATCTCTGAGTCTAGGAAGACTAGGTCTTGGACTCCAAAGCAGTTTGATGTCGTTCTTTGTCGTTTGTTCTTGCCAATCTTACAAATTACAGAGAGCTAACACCAGGAGCGCAAGACTCAAAAGGTCACTGTCTACTACAGTGACAGCTACACCACCTAACTCATCTCAAACTTGAGTGAACTTCAAAAGATATGTGATGATGGGCTCTCCTTTGCTCATCTAAATACTCCTTAGCTTCTCCTTAAGAGCAATCTTCCTGGAATCACTATAACCTTAGTACAGATATAAGATGGCTTTGAACATCTCATATGTTATCTTTTTATCGTGGAGATGCGGAATAATATGATCTTTGATCCCCTCAAGAATGATCATCCTCGCCTAGGTATAATTCTTGTTATGTTGGATCAATTGTTGGGGATCTTGAGGTGGAGCTATCTAGCTCTTCAAAAATTCTAGCACCCCATTATCTTCCAACACAATTGAGATTTGCTCCATCCATGAGCAGAAATTCGAGGCCCCTCTAAACAGTGATTTTCCCTCAGTCCTTGGAACACTATACTACTATCCAAAGAACTGCTCTTCAAAACTCTAACGCAAGCCTTCCTAACTGACATGCACTCTTCCCTAACTAATCAACTTGGTGTTGGTCTTTATATTGATCTTGGCTCTGATACCATGTTAAATTTCCATGAAACTTTGCAACTACTTAGATGAATAATTGAAAACAAGGCAACCAAAAACTGAAACCAAATTTACTTTCACCAAGATACTGATTTTCTTAACAACTTATAAGTAGCGAAATAAAACAATAGAGATAAAAACACATCACACAAATTGACACGCTTGTTTACCCAAAAACCCAAAAGGGAAAACATGATTTCTTTGTTGTGTTATTTTATCGATTGAGCTTGATCAATTGAATCTATAACAAAGCAATTTGTCTCTATGAGAACACACTTGTTCTCTTGTTGAACTAGCCTCCACTTCCCCTACAGATCCTCTTATCCCTGCTTGATCTTTGTGCACTAGCAACCCTATTTCCCGACGCATTTGGGCCTATCTCCTTGCGCACCAAACCTCTTATTTTCTCGCGCACTAGGCCCCTATTTCTTCGCACACTTTAGCTCCTATTCTCTAGCGCAATTTTCCTCCTAAATTCGTGTGACTTTGCTCCTCAAGAATGTGCACCCACAAACAAAGAATGATCTCACAAAACTACTGTGAATTGTGCCTTTGTCCTTCTCTTTATAAGTAAAATTAGATCCATGCAAGGAAGCCCAACTTAATTTAGAACTCGAGTTTTGATTGCAAATTAACAATATCACTTGCTCTCCTTCCAATCATCACTATCATTTTTGACTTGCTCTCTCTCCAATTAACACTGGAGACTAATTCGTTCTAACTCAACCTATAACCAGTGTTATCGGAACTGAACCGGTTCCGGAAAACAGGCCGGTCTGACCCAGGTTGGAGGCAAAACCAGTTCGAACCGACCCTCCGAACTGGTCAATTTTCGTACGAAACCGATTAGTTTGGTACCGAAACGGTCAATTTCTGTACAAAACCGATCGGTTCAGTACCGAACCGGTCCAGTGATTCCGCTGGTACGTGTGGGCCCATGGCCACGCAACCTAGGAAATAAAATATTCATTTTTTTAATTTTTTTTAATTTTAATTTTTTTTATTTGTTTCCCGCCTAACCTAAGCCCCCTTAAAGTTGTTTAAAGAGTCCCACCCCCTCTATTTCACTCACACTATTCATTCGAGTCTTTTGCAATTCTTGAGTTGAGTTCGGTGAGGAGAATTTGTCATTTTTTGCAGTGTTGTTCTGAGGGAGATTTTTTGAAGATTTGAAGAGTTGATTGGAGTCTTCGAGAGTCGTTGGGTGGGAAGATTTTTGAGCTACTTCAAAGTTTTTTTTTCTCAAATATCTTTGGGCTTTCTTTAGTGGTCTTTGTAGCTGTTGGAATAAATTTTTTATTTTATTGGGGTTGCTACATAGTTGATTTTGCAACTGATTTTGGAGTTGATTTTCTCCAAAAATTTAGAGGGTAAATCAAGGGCATTTTTGTCATTTTTTTTTGTTCCATTTTTCTCCAAAAATCAGTTTTTTTTTTCTCATAAAATTAAAAACCTCGATGTTTTTATGCAGATTTGTAGGGGTTGCTCCAACGCTGATTTTGAAGGTGAGTTTCTTTAGAAAACTAAAAGAGAAATTCAAGGTATTTTTTTCAACCATTAATGTTCTATTTTTAATCAAAAATCTACTTTTTTATTCCCTTAAAATTTTAAAACTCCAAAAAAACTTATGCAAAATTCAGAATTTCAGATTTGTAAATTTTTGTTAAAATAAAAATTGTGGTTGTTATTTTCTTCTATTTTTTTCTCAACCATTATTGTAATTTGAAGGGTTATTTTGAGGGATTTCGTTGACAAATTTATGAAGAATATTTTGGAGTTTATTGAAAAGTTTATTTTCAAATTGGTTGGAGTTTCTTCTCTTCTCAAAATTTACAGATCTTCTCCAAGTATTTCATTGTTTCTACTCCTCTTTTATTTTTCTCTAAAAATATGCCATAAAATTCTACAACCATAGGGTTTTCTATGCATATTTTTCATTTCTTCCTCATGCCCCCCAAAAACAAGAATGATCTAGCTCGGGTTCATTGTCATTTAAAGAAACAAGGGATAAAAGTATGCAACTATTGTGATAAAAAAGTTAACGGTGAGGGGATCCATACAGTCAAAGAACACCTAGCACATTGGAGAGGGCAAGTTAAACCTTGTCAAAATGTCTCTGATGATCTTAAAGCATAGATGAAAAGTTTAATTGAAACCTACAATGAAGAGAATGGGAGAAACAAAGGACTTAAACAAATATAACCAAAATTCAAAAGAATGATGTTACGCTTAGTAAACCTAATTTTGAAAAATATATGCCCAGTTTTGAAGATTACTCTAGTTTCCCTGCTAAAGTTGGAGAGGATAGTTCAAGTGATTTAAACTTGAAGAGGACAGCAACCCGTAAAAGGATTGACTCCTTTGTACCCTGCACCACCCCAGGTTCTCAACCAACCCTTGATGCTAAATGGAAAAAAATGGAGAAGGGGGTTGCATATGAATGCATTGCTAAATGGTGGTATGATGCAGGCATACATTTTAATGCTACTAATTTTTCCTATTATCAGTCCATGATTGATGTTATAGCTTCATGTGGACCAGGGTTCAAAGCCCCTAACTTTCATGATATCAAGGGGGGCACTTTTACGAAATGAGGTCCAAAGAAAAGAATAGTACCTTATAGAGTTCAAGCAATCATGGTCCGAAACAGGATGCACAATCATGTCTGATGGAAGGACTGATGGTAGATCTCGCACCATACTAAATTTCTTAATTGCTCGTCTAAAAGATACTATGTTTCTCAAATTAATTGATGCATCTAATCAGGTGAAGGATGCACAATTGTTATTTTGTCTTTTGGATGAAGTAGTTATGGAAGTAGTGGTTGAAAATGTTGTACAAGTTATCACAGATAATGCCTCTAACTATGGTTGTAGCAAGAAATATATTTATGACTTCTGTTGTTGGTCTCCATGTGCATCAATTATTTTAGGACATAAATGTGAGATGTTAAATTGATGAGTGAAAAATGTGTGGAATGAATCATAATAATCATATACAATACTCTTGGTTGAATAATATTAAACAACAGGTAGGTGGTGAATGGACATTAATGATTGATAAACTCATTGGTTCTTATCATGCAGACTACAAAAATCAAACAAGAAGAATGTTCATGGATGATAAAATCCATCTTGAAATAGACTCTGAACAGAAAAACAGAATGGTTGAATAATTAAAAAATATTTTAATGGCTTGAGAGATTATTCTTCAGTGAGCCTCTTGTCAGTTGTTTTGCGGATGGTGGATAGTGACTAACTGCAATATGGTTTTTTTGTTGGAGAAATATGGATCTGCAAAAAGGAACA
Organism: Pinus albicaulis; assembly: GCA_034641835.2. Lineage (NCBI taxonomy): Eukaryota > Viridiplantae > Streptophyta > Pinopsida > Pinales > Pinaceae > Pinus > Pinus albicaulis. Next base: position 1,084,458,477 of record CM076580.1, read on the forward strand.
AATAAAAAAATGACATATGGGGAATAAAGGCAGTACATTCCTCTGTGGAGAATCTGACCCACAGTGAATGGAGCAGAGACATCTCAATGAACCTTTTACATGCGATCGCTACTACTTAAATCCAAGGTGTGTAATTTTGAGTTCAATTCTAATTGCTTATAAGTTGTAAGTTTTAACTTGTAACTTTTAAGCTTTTAGTTTTGTTGACTTGATCGATATGTTTTGTTTTACGAATTTTAAATGCCATTATTAAATTTTAAGTGAGAGTTTAAGAATGTATTAATGCATTGAACGCATGATTTAAATTCAAGACTAAAGAGATCAAATTCCTGTAAACTCTTCAATTCGATCGATATTGTTGTAACTGAAATTTCTAAGGCCACTGAAATAGAAACAAGGGATTCCCACAAGTAAGAAGCCATTAAAATATAAATTGTTGGGTAAAGTTTCCAACACAAAATTCATTTTTCTATTTTTCTTCATACACCCTTTTGTCTATTGGTGGCAACAATTTGGTATTGAATGCCCTCGGTGCAGGGTACAGTGAATTTTGAACGGACTATGGTGTGAAGGTGTAGCGGAATTGGAGTGTGTTTGGCTATACTAGAAAAATAGTTTCGGGTGTAGAAGTGGTTGAATGACATGATTTTCTTCATTTGACCTTGGGTTGATACTGATCAATTTATAAATAAAACCCTGGCTGAGCTGTGTGCTTGGAAGTAACTTTGATCCAACAGCAGGAATGGGTTATGGAGGTCGAGCACCAACATTTGACAGTGAAGCTTCCTTTCTTGGTTGGGTCGACCCACCTACGGGATGCGGTAGATATCAAAAGCACCAGTGGTAGCAGTTGCAAAGAGAATCAAGCCATAATCCCATTGCGAACTTGGATGCTCATGCTACTCATTCTTCATGAAAGGGATGAGGAGGATGATGATTACGATGATGATTGATAGAACGATCATTGATTTGCTATAGTTGTAGCTTTGTAGAATTGTAAGTTGTGGTACTAATATTATGATCTAGCATGTTATTTTAGACTATAAAGGCCTTTTGAACTGCTTCTTGATGTTTGTAGCATTTTTGGTTCGATGATGTTTTGCACTAAGTGTTATTTTAGCTATATGCACCCATATAAATAGAACTGCATATTTATTGTTTAAATGGTTTGGATTAATACGATACATGAATATATCTGACTTTTTCTTTAATATGAAAAATTTGTATTACTTTTGATAGCCGGTTTTCCGTTTAATGATTCGATCAACAAGTTTTTCGATTGGATAGCGGGTTTAGTTTACGATAACATTGTTTTGTAACTACCTAGTTTAACAGTCAAGCGGTAAACTGTATTCGCTCATTCTTCGCACATGTAATCTTTATGATTATTCAATAAAAGTTTTATGGAAAATAAATCATCTGCTTGAAGTCCTTTCATGGACAAACGTGGTCTTTCTAGCTAAGGCATATACCGGCTTCGCTACTACATTTCAACATGGAGGACAAATCAAGTAAAGTGAGCCCTTCTTACTAATAAGTTAAAGGCTTGCTGAAAACCAAAGTGTCTTAAGTTTGTTTACATGTTGACTAAAATGTCATATAACTTTCAATACTACCCAAAATTTGAGTTTATGATTTAAGTTTCTTGAAATTACTATGATTTAACTGAAATGATTTTAGTTGTAGCTTGGTTGCAATATTGTAAATCTTGAAGCTATATGTTGTGAACTTTACCATTGCCTTTTATATGTGAATTTTGAAATTATTAGGTTGGTGATTAGTCCATTCTATTGTTGTCTCTTGCTTATATGGTTGCAATTAGACTTTATAGTAAATTTGGTTAAGTAATAGTTACACACTTAATGTTGAAGGTAAATCCCCTCTGTTGCGGACGGAAGGCGATCCCCTACTAGCCCGGCGGTCTAACAAACAAACAATGCTGCCAGCGCAAGCTCTGATCACCGGACAGAAAGACTTGGGATGAGCCTACACCAGTTCCAACGTAGATACGAGAAGAGATAATACCGTCCTTCAACCACCAACGGATCATGATCACTTCCACGAATCGCGGATGAACACACCACACGGAAAACGAACGGACTGGCATGAGAACAGCATACGTAACTAAACATCGGTCGGAAAAATCCCACCATTAACATGATGGAAAAAGAGTGGAACCATAATGCGGTCATATTAAATGATAAACGAACAAGTTACAACCAGTTAAACGTCGCATTCCTTGAGCAGGATGTACGGTCGTCACGTCTCATAAAACTACTTAAAGAAAGGCTTACTCTCCAGGTCTCGTAACAATGGTCTCCTGCAGCAAATGGGCCTTGGGGAAAGAAGAAATTCTTTCATTTAAAACATGAGAATATGAGGAGATGCGGCTTCGACACTTCAAAGGAACTAGCTTGCCATGGATGAACAGCTTTTGTAGATGAGAAGGAGGAAGTTGGGACCCTATTATTATGGGATTAGCCTATCAACAAGGAAGGTTCCATAAGTGCTGACCACTTCCTTCATAGAACTCCCATGACCAAGCCTCCCAACTCAAGATAGGCAATGGTTGTGTGAGTTTGTTTGAACTGCTTAACATCATATTTAAAAAACGGTCCTAAAAATGGGTAGCGCGATTGCTCTGTGACGAGCGCCAAGTAGTGACTTCACTGATTTCCCCCGATTGTTAAAACAGGCATGCTACCGCGCAATGCAAAAAGTGACACACTACACTTGGATGCAAGAGGGTGTCTCGAGGGGGCAAACTCATGCTGAGAGGATGGTGATGATGTTTTCAGGGCATGCTTCGGTGTTCCTGGGGTCATAATGGGTCCTCCATTGTGCCAGGGCAGAGAATAGTGAAATGACAAATTAACATGTGTGAGATGCCCCCTAACATGAGCGAGAGAGAGAGAGGGTGAAGTAACTACGAACATGTCTGACGAAGCCAGCAATCGGAAAACACAACACGGAAAGAATACAGGCAGTATCTCAAGTACATGATGTGTATGTCTATGGTATGGTGTGACATCACGACAGTATATAATGGGATCTCAGAAGTATGATGGCAACCATCCAACTGCAGATCAAACAAGCCAGAGCTACGAGTGGTGTTAAATAATCCAATAAATTGAGTCATGTGCATAATGATAATAATCCCCCACAATCGCAGGCACAGATTACAACGGACACAATCCGGTCTTGCGCTCCATCGACCCAAGCAAGTACAGTTAGACATGTGAATGTGTGGTGATACTCTGAACAATACGGTACTGTCATCCCCGATTACGATGACAGTAAGCACGTTAACGAAACGCGGAAAAGCTTTTGATAGCCAGCAATGGTCCTCAGTACTACGAGTACAATCTACGAGCGTGTGAATAAATGAGTTGACGTCGAACACCCGCGAAGTCATTCGATAGTCAATGATGTAAGCTTCACGTCGAATACGTAGACTTTGCCATTCGAACGTACGGGCTCCAAAAGTGCCATCGAGTCTCTGAAATGTGCTTACGGATAATGAGTTGAAGTCGACGGTGACAGTCGGTGGGCCATAATAGTTCATCATCGACACGAAATAGAAAGACTTATAATGTTTTGTTGTGAATTAGGACCATATGAGGAAAACGAGAAAGGTTGATATTTAGAGCCTTCTTGAGCATATGAGCAGCACGACGATGGACTTGTGATGACCCCGACATCAGCAGATCCAAAGGTCATGGCGGCAAGGCGGGTGAACGGTCGAGAAGGTCCAAAGATTACCCAAACCCATGGAGACGAAGTGAAGCAGCGAAATGGGTATACAACAAACACGGTGCGGACAAGTGCCATGTTCAAGAAGCGACATCTGTGAAGCGACAACGACGATAGTTCCATTTCCCCATTTAAGCGGTACCCCCGATTATTTTTATAACAAGCTTGAAGATAGCATATATGCTTGTGATATAAGTCCGCCTTGAGCAAAATCCATCCTAGTGCATTTAACGAGTCCTGGAAGAAACTCGGAAGGCGTCATTTCGTGAATCGATATCATCGGTTTCATAGTCGACAAAGGAAGAACTGGCGTCTTTTCATGTTTAGGGGTTTGGTAATTTGAAAAAACTCCACGGATCCCTTTCGTAAATAGTTTCCGGATCGAAAAGGTGAAAACAATATGGGAAAACCTCCTGGTAACGATAAGCTGGGGTATTCCTTTGCGTCGGTCGACCCGACCCGAGGTTAAACATCTTTGGGTGAATGTCGGTTCCGTGTCCATTTAACGAAATCGAAAACGACAAGAACCTCGACGTCTTTCATATTTAGAGAGTCGGAAAGAGTGGGAATGACTCGAGTGACTTTTAGGTATTTACCCGAGTGAAAAAAGTACAAGCCAACTCGTCTCCACCTTTTGGTAGCAAAAACATAACAACATATGACGTAAAAATCCATTTTAGAGCATAACACATGCAAATATTTGACAAAAAATAACTTTTAAAGCTCATTTAACGTCGAAAAAGTTATAAATATGTCTAATGGTAAAAAATGAAACTACTTTTTACTATTTACTTGTGACGGAAACAACGATTGGTCCGGCTAGGCCAAAGAATCTTCGACGGTGATTGCGACCAATCGAGCAACCGTTGGGCGTCTGGTCATGACGGTGAAGGCGCTCCTTTCTCTTTCTTTCCATGCATTTTTTATTGGTTCCTTAGAAATCTAAGCCTCTTGACAAGAGACTTTTATTTTGAAATTTTGGTAGGGCCAAGTGGCGCGGTGTAATTAACGGACCAGCATGCTTCGACTCTTACCAAAGACGCATACATGGCGGCAGCAGCAAAACGATCGCGCAGTATGGAGCAAATTTTAAGCCTAAAAAAATTCGCTATTTATGCAAATTTCTTGAATTTTGAAACTCACAAAAAGATCTAATCGAGGGCTTTGGACCATGTGTGAATGCGGATAGCGGTCCCGAATGGCAATCGAATGGAAGGAACGAGAACACGGAGATGAGGACACGAAGGGCCATGTGACCAAGCATGTATGAATGCTGCGGTAACAGCTTAAAAAGTTCTTCCTCATCGCCTTCTGGGAAGCTCGGCACAGGCTCCTCCAATGTCTGATCAACTGCGGGATGAAAAATGACAGGGTAATGGGAATACGAGACCGAATCGGTATTTGGGAATGAAGTCAACGACATTTGTTTCGTTACTGAGGTTATCCCGCAATCCGGTCTGTGCGGGCGGGAAGCCAGGACCATCGGAAAGACGGAAGAAGTAATGGCGCGGGTGTGTGGTAGAGCACAGCGAGGAACGGGGAGTGGAAGGTATACATCTCAACCATCACGATCCTAACTGTGAAAGTTGTGCTCACACACTGGGCGTGCAACGGAGGTGCCGGGATCGCAGGAGCCGCCGCGAGGCCTGAACTCGCTCTTCTTGGCCTCGATGCCATGGGTCCCGGCCCAGCATGATTGAGCAACGATCGTCACGATCAGGCATAGCTTGTTTTCCACGAGTGCAAACGGGGCAAAGGCCCCGGAAAGCCGGTTTTGGGTATGGTTCCATCTTGGTATCGTTCAAATGCAAGACGCCGCCCTGCCAACCTTCCGGAGCAAGAGGCTTGTGTGGCCCGTCACGGTACCACGGAAGCGAAATGGCTCGGCAGCGTGCCCGGCCCGAATGCGGAAACGAACAACGGATGTCTGGGCGGGAGACGCGGTGGCTACGAGCGTGACTGATCGTTGTGATGGCTATTCGGGAAGCTGACTTTACGAGAGACCCGGATCTCCATGGAAAACATTTGAGATGAAAGAAGGCTGGTAAGACACTCTGTTTGATTTTATGTTTATGTGTTTTTTGTTAATACACATACATACTACTTACAATTATATGTGCGTACGGATATGAGACACCGAGGGGCTTGATGAGATGTCTCTGTCTCCCGAGCCCCAACTACTTTGAGATCCGGAAAACGCGGAAGAAGGAGAAACGCTGGTCGAGAACTCTCGAGGGATCGTCCATGAGATCTGGAACTATGCCATTGTCGAATGTGGAAAGTAGGTACGACGCCATACGGTGGGGATTCAAACGGCTCACCAAAATCACAGGCGGCTAGTGCGTGTGATGACGTGCTATCATAAGCACTGTCTTGATTAGTCTCTAGGATTGCTTGCTATTTTGAAGACACAACGTCTCAGGATGTATTAAAACAGTGTGTATTTTTGAGTTTTGTAGTGCCTGGCCATGCAAGCCCAAACACACATATATATATATACATACTTATTATTTAGATGGATCTTTCTTTACATATGATGATGTTTTTATATGTCATGTGAATATGTATACAAATGTAATCTAATGTATCGATTTACATAACTGTGACAATATTGAAAATGTATTCACACAATGTATCTAATCACACATTTCATTTTCATAGCTTAAGCACACATGAACACACACACACATATGCAAACTATGCTTGAAATAGGTTTTATTTTATGCAAGCTTGAAAGCACAAAAGTATGTGATAATAAGAAAGACGGGCATGCCCCCGGCATATTGTCTCCAAGTAGGCACATATACCCAAAAACTATCGATTGAAAATGGAGTGAAGATTGTTCTACAATTTGAGCTGAAGCGAGCAAACACGAATTGAATATGCTTGTGTTTCATTGACACAACGAGGTTGACACACGTAAAAGAACTGTCACATCGAAACTGACTTGTTTCATTGTTTTGGGGGCTTGTTACAAGTAGAACTATGTCGAATCCTAGTTTCATTTTCGAAACCGGCCCGGGGAAAACACATGCTTATAACGAACACATCGAAATGAACAAGAAGCGGCGCTTCCCGAGTTCCACTCACGATGGAAGGAAAGCATCACGGAAGTCGGGACCCAATCTTCGACACATTATGCACTACGGCATCATCCGCCGAAGCACGGGGCACGGAGTAAGTAGCCACATGGTTGACTGCGGTGGAAGCGGATACAGCAGGTGGATAAAAACAGGAAGAGGTGATGGCGGACTGAGATGCTACAGGACCAAGAATGACAGTGGTGATGGTCACAATCAAATCATGTGTCGACAGGCCACACGAGAGAGACAAAGCGCTCATGGCACCCAAGTGTAATGTTTGGTAGGATGAAAATCAAAGGAGGACAGACGACCATCACCATCCATATGGTTCCCTCCCAAAGCAATTACAAGCAACATGGAAAGGTCCCCAACGGTTGGTAGTCATACAATCGAACAACGATTACCAATAACGAGCGCAACGTGGTGAGCAAAAGCTTGCCCGGTAGTTGAAGAATACCTATGGTAACACCTTAAATACACTCGTGGTCTTTTAAGTACAACGAGACCAGGCACATCTTGTGATCTCGGCACATAAGGTGGAAAAGCGAAAATCACCGTCGATTCCGGTCAAAGAAAAGCGGCCAAACTACTCGGAGGAAAGGCTACCATCGGTGCGGTCTTCACGATATTCTTCGACGACCTCCCCCATGACCTCCATCTCGGCGGAAGGTATCCTCGTGCTCCCATCGTAGAGAGCGGAGGAGGCTGAAAGCACGGGGCAGAAGGCTGCTCGGTACGAAGAATACGAAAATCGAGAAGGACGAAGAGGTGTACGAGATCATCTCGACGAAAGGAGCACAGTGCCACCGTGGAGGCGAAGACGATTCAGCAAATCCCAACGACCAATGGTTGGTGGGGGGGACGAGCCAAGTAATTTGGTTACCGGGGAGTGGGATCGACGAGGATGACTATCGACCAATCATGAGATCGGTACGGTAGAGGACTCGAAAGCCGTTATATCGGTGGAAAGGTGGTGTAGAAATAAAATTTGAGTTTGTCGAAGACTCGCTTGGCTTCATCATATAGGACAAAGGTAGATAGCATGGTGCCCTTTTTTAATTCTGGGGGATTGGTGATCTTTTACTTCTTAGGTTCTTGTAACGACGGTCGACGTGCACAACTTGACTCCCGGGAAAACCAAAGGCAACGGTGGGCGTGGTCGGACACCGCCAAGCACCTTGGGGAATGCCGGGGGCGGTCTAAAGCAAATGGTCTCCACGCTGTGCCGTGGGGCACCGGCTCGCCGGGAGGGTCGGAGGGCCTATCAAGAGGAGATTCCTCATGGGCAGTAGCTGTACATTTATCCTCTCGCTTATCAGACTTCTTCTTCTTTGTCTTCTTCTTCTTCTTCTTAGCCACCTGGTTACTTGAATCCAGACTTTCACCAGGCAAAGTAGAAGAGGAGGACGCAGAAACAGGCAAAGAAGGGGAGAGGTCCACCTTGGAATCAATATGAGGTTGTTCAGGTGGAGGAACTGATCGAACAGTAGTGGAGACATCCGGGACAACAGAGGTTGAGAACAACCAAACAGGCAACCCTACAGTTAACCCAGGAAGGGACAACGTCGCCATGTAAGGAGCACCAACATTTCCAAAAGGAGGAAAATGACCAGGATTCCCTTCTGAGGGGATTCCTTGGTTGGCGAACTCTGAAAAAGTTGCCATCAAACTCAAAACCACACACGGGCCGAGAACGAGTCAAGGGCACACGATCAAACGGTCAACAAGCAATATCTAAGCAGGCGTGTAATCGTGGGTGATTAATTTTACCACATTGGAAAGTAAGAAATTCTACCGTTTCATGTTTTAAGAGTCGAGAAACGATAAAAAGATGACTCTATCTCTTTCATAGTTGACACAAGCGTGAAAGGACAAGCGCTTGACGGTCTTTTCAAGTTTAGGGAGTCAGAAAAGACCAAATGACTGCTCAGGAAAAACTAGGCACAAAGGGTGTACCAAATATCCGTGAACTGCAATATACACCTTGGTTTCAAAAATGAAACAAAAATCGACCAAGGACTTTCCGTACGTGCAGGTAGTCTCCCCGAATGCTGTGTTCGGTGTATCACGGGTATAGGGCGGCAGACTCGGCTTCCTATGGATAAAGGATTGAAAACCTATAGGGGTCTCCCTTTATATACGTGACGGTACGGGGAGCGCAAGTCCGTACTAGCGCTGTCTAAAGCCAAGAGGCGAACGACAACTGCTAGGTTTAACGACGCCGGAACACGTCTCTAGCCTAGACCTTCTAAATATGTTGCGTTAAGTTCCAATGTTGCCTTAGGTTAATTGAATAAATTTTACAGTTGATTTTCAATTAAGTTTCAATTTCCAGGCCCTATCGTATGTAGTGTCTCCTAAATGCAAGCTATATGCCGCGGTGCAACATTTCGTTCGATGAAAACTAGTTAAATGAGAGTTGAGAGCTTTTATGCAAACGAAATGAACGGAATACAAACAAGAATGTCTCTAATGCAACTAATGCAATTGCACACTTTTCACTCAAACACTAATCACTAGCAATATGGAAAAGATCACAATTTGCACTAATTTAACAAAAGCAAAAGAGATTATATTTTTTTTTTTTTTTCAATGTTTAATGGCTAATGTGCACTGAAAACAAAAGGAACAATTTGAGAAATGATATCTAAGAGAGCGAAGCAAACAACATTCACTCAACGAAGCAAGCAACCAAATCTCTAAATCGACCCAAAGTCCCTCAAAGCAAAGAAAGACTTGAAAACTTCCGATGGACCATGTGATCTAGGTCCAAAGCAAGGCAAACGAATTCTGAATGAAGGAATGAAAAATCACTCAAAAGACGCAGCAAAACAATCAAAGACTGGTAAGAGAGCGTGGAGAATCAATCAACAAGTTGACAGGACAATCAAGACACCAAAACTCCAAAGGAGGGCTCGATACACTAAGCCACTATATGCCCTAGGGCTCAAATCGTGAAATCGGTAGATAGAGGAAAACAACCAAAGGATAGCGGTGAATTCCAGTCAAACAAGACTCCAACACACTCAGACAATCAGAAAATCAAGAAGAAAAGTACTGGTCAAGCTCAGAAAGCTAAAAAATGAAGAAACTCAAAAAAGCCACAGGGGTGGCGCGACTGTGGACTTCAAACTGGCGCCAGAGGCAGATTGGCGCGAGACAGACAAATGCAACAAGCGCCAAGTGGCGCGACTGTCGGGTTAAAACCCGCGCCAGTCGAGTTCTTCAATAAAAATTAAAAAACAAGCTAATCTGAAAGTAGACCAATACAAGCTAAGCAAACCAAGAGGCTAAAATAATGAAAGAATCCAACCCAGAAGGATCATCAAGCAAGGAGAAACAATCAAAGCGAACCAATCATAACGGGACAAGGAAAACCGGACGATCCCCAGCGGAGTCGCCAATTTGTTGAGGAGGCAAATCCCCTCTGCGGACAGAGGCGATCCCTACTAGCCCAGCAGGGGTCTAGCAACAAACAAACAATGCTATGACGCAAGCTCCTAGTTACGAATGAAAGACTTGGGATAAGAGCCTACCTGGATTCCAACGCTAGATCCGAAGAAGAGATGTCCCCGTCCTTCAGCCCTGGCAGATCACAATCCTTCCGCGATCTCTGCGGATGAACACCTGCACACAGAAGAAACGAACAAATACAAGCATAGGAACCAGCATACGTAACTAAACATCGGTCAGAAAAGATATTACTCGCATTAACATGATGGAAAAAGGAGTGGAACCATAATCATAGTCATCTATTAAAATGATAAACAAATAGAAGTTACAACCAAGTTCTGACGTCGCAGCTTCCTTCGAACGGGTCTCCGGTTGTCCACGTCTCGCAAAGCTCGCCAAGGAAAGGGAAACCTCTCCAGAGTCTCGTAACAATGGTCTCCTCGCTTGAATGGGCCTTATGGGAAAGAAGGGATTCTTTACAGCACAAAGGCACTTGGGAATAGGGAGATGCAAAGCTTCAGCACTTCAAGACTAGCTTGCCATGGATCTGAGCAAGCTTTTATAGATGGGGAAGGAGGGAGTTGGGATCCCTATTATTATGGGATTGGCTCTATCAACAAGGAAGGTTCCATAGAAGGTGGCAAAACCACTTCCCTTCCATAGAACTCCCGCAGCCAAACCTCCCAACTCAAGATAGGCAATGGTTGTGAGTTTGTTTGAACTCAACTTCCGCTATCCATATTTAAAAAACAGTCCCTAAAATGGGTGGCGCGATTGCTGCTCTATGACAGAGCGCCAAGTGGCGCGACCTCTTTACAGGATTTCCCTGATTGGCGCGAGCACTGAACTGTCTACCCGCGCCAATGCAAAAAGAGCTGTTTTTCATGAGTTTTGCAAGGGGATGTCTCAAGGGGAAATGAAGCTCATACTCGGAGGGATGCATTGATGATGTTTTCAAGGCATGACAAAGGTTCACAATGGGTCCTCCAAAAGGCAGACTAGGAATGGTAGTGACTCGTGACAAATCACCGTAACACTTAATAAGAAAGGAGGTGTAGTTCATGTTTAGTACAGCCAAGTTGGGCAAGCCCTTGGGAAAAAAAACGTTGGTGCCACATAGCTAGAGGATGTCCATGACCCTAGGTCGTGATGAATTCTCTAGAGTCATGACAAATGGCCTCCCATGACTTCTTTAGGCTCTCCAATTCAGTCTTGAAGTCATAATTTTCCACTTGAATTATTGAACCTTGCAACTCCTCATACGTAGGGCACTTATACCGCAAGCCAACAATAGCGATAGCATCACACTGACTAGAAAAATGGATTGGTCTTTGTGATGCTCAAAGGTATGTCGCTCCAAAAAAGACCTCGCCAAGACCATGCTTGTTTCTTGCTTCTCCTTTTAACCACTAACCGAATGGAAAGCTCTTCCACATCTTTGGTTCTTGGAACAAAGAAATGTGAGGTCCTTGTGGAAGGTGAATTCATGGAGTCCTCTCAATGCCATTAGTCCCAAATATGCATGTGCTTCTTAAGGATCTAGCCACTCCATCAACAAGAAGTTCAATGTTGGTAGTTGCTATCTCTTCTTTCTTTTTATCATTTTTATAAATATCATTGTGGGCAGCTTGCATAATATTTGGGGTCGATTCACTGCAAATCACAACATTATGCAATAAGGTTTTAACCAAGTGATACTTCAACTAGATAACCCCTCAATTCATTTGTTAACCACACAATTTGTCCCATCTTCAAGTTCACCATACTGCCTGATTGGTTACAAAGGCCTCAACATATTGGCAAGCCAATACTCAACTTCCAACTTGAAACCTGGGGCCAAAAACACAAAAAAATGATCATCAAATATTGATGGGGATAAAAGAAGCTTGTTGAAAATATAAGCAAACCTCTAGATTGTTCTATAAGCAATTAAAAATGATAATTTTGATGAATGAACGAATACCAGTGAAAAATTAAAAATTAAATAAATAAATTGTTTCTTGGCATAAAAAGAACAGACCTCTAGATTCTTCTATGAGCCATGAAAAATGATGATAAAAAACAAACAATATGGACTTTAAGAACCTTGTTGAAATTTGGGTACCAGATGACAAGTGGTTTTCTAAGGCTTTGATCTTTGGCCTAGGAAAAAGTGTCCAAAAGAATTTAACTTTTTCTCCTAAAGTGACTTTATAAGTTGTAGAGTCAAATCTAATTTAAAAGTGACTTTAAGTGATAAAGTTACTAAGTCTAATTTTTAAGTGACTTTAATAAAGTCAATGTGAAATTAGAAAGTGAAAAGTGACTTTGGAAATAAATCTCTAAGAGTGTCTTTATTAAAGTAGGGTGAATTAAAAAATAGAAAGTGAAATTTAAATGCACATTTAATCTCAGCCCTAAATCTAAAGCTATATCAGCGATTGGATCTAGGGGTTCTCCAAAAGTCACTTAAGGTTAGGTTAAAGGAGGAAAAGAAGGGAAAAGATCATTTAGTCTTTCATGCGCAGATTGAGAGAGAAGGAGAAGAGAGCAAGGAGATTTTCTGAGCAGTGAGAGGAAGGAAGGCAATAGCGTGGAAACTTCAGCGAATCCGTACAGTAAGGTTATTGGCACAAATCCCAAGGTAGAAAATTGTACAACAGGAGAGAGGCACTGTTTCCAAGGAAGGGAGGCATGAAAATCGAGGAAGAGGGCAACAACATTAAGCACGAAGTTTGAGGCAAAAATCTGGGCATGAAAATCGAGAAGTGCTGTTGATTTTTTTGGCACAAAATCGAGAAAAAAAACAGCAGCTTCACCACTGATTTCAAGGCTAATTCTAGGCACGAATTTTGAGGAGGGATACTGTACAAATTTGTACATTCCGTACAGTTCCGTACAACTAATTTCGGCACGTTTTCCGAGGTGGTCGTATAGCATTTATTGTTGTCATTAATGTTGTAATAATTTTTGTTTTGTAAGTTGTTGATTCAGCACAATTTCTGAGGCAGTGTGCAAGCATGGAAATCGAAATAAGTCTATAATTTGGTTGTTGGAATTTTTCATTGTGTTTTTTCTGTTTCGCTGTAAAAGCAATGTTCAAAAAATAAAGAGGAGCTTTCGAACCAATTTTCCCCAAGAGGTGAAGGGGATTTTTCCAGGGTCATATTGACCAAAAATCAGCGTGTCAATTTTTTGTGTGTGGCTGAAAATATTTGTGTTTTTACTTCTGCAATTTTCAGCCCTTTGAAATTTCCAGAGTTTGTGTTTTCAAAAAATATTTATTTTTCCAGCTTGTTGAATGTATGGTTATGGGAATGGGCATTTAACTATATGGAAGTAATAAGGAGAAACTGGAAATCGGAGTGGGTCACAGATTCTATATGGTATCAGAGCTAGTTTTCTGAAAAGTGCAGTTTGGGAAAGCAAAGAGAAAAATTACAACAAGCTGATTTTACATAGAAAACTGAACCTTTATCACAGCAGTGAAATTTTCAGTTTATTAAAACAGCAAGCATGTCTTTGGGCTTTAGGGTGGAGGATAGGTTGGATGGGCATAGTAACTATAGTTCATGGAAAGATTGAATCCAGAGTATCTTTGAGGAGGTAAAAGTCTGGGGCATCATGATACATACCCAACAGCACCCAGTAAATGTGTCTACTGACATTGTTCAGTTGGCAGACTTTAACAAGAAGAATGTCAAGGGAAAGAGACTGATTCTAGATGATATTAAAGACCATGTCATTCCTCATGTGAGAGGAAAGAGACATGCACATGAGATGTGGACAGCCTTGACCAATCTCTACCAGAGTAACAATGAAAACAAGAAAATGATCCTAAGGAAGAAGTTGAAGGCCATTAAGATGGCAAAGACTGGTAGTGTTACTGCATACCTCACAAAGATCACTAATGTGAGAGATGAGTTGGCATCAGTTGGAGAAGTCCTCATGACCCACCGACAAAGTGATTGCAGTGAATGGTCTTCCCAGTACATGGCTTAATTTTGTTGATGGGATTGTTGCACGAGAGACCCTTCCCACTTGGAAGAGGTTGTGGGATAATTACATACAGAATGAAATCAGAAAGAACCAGCTTGGGGCAACCAAACCAGTTGAAGAGGATGACGATGTAGCATTGTTAGCAAGGGGCAAGAAGGTCAAAGGAAAGAAGCAAGCTTCCACAAGTGGTGGTGGGGGCAAAAGCAAAGGAAAAGGGAAGCAGCAGGTGAACAAGGAGAAGGACTATTCCAAGGTGAAGTGTTGGAATTGTCAGAGGATGGAACACTATGCAGTTGTGTGTCCGGAGAAGAAGAAGAAGAGAAAGAACAAGACCATGGCAGCATCAGCAAAGATAGAGGACTTTTCGGAGAGCTTTGACCGAGAGTTTGGGTTCATTGCTTGTGAGTCCACTAGTGCAGGATCACCTGCCACGAAGGTTGAGAGGGTGTGTGCATTTCCCTCCACTAGCGGAGCATTTTCAAGTATTTGGTATGTTGACATTGAGGTTTCACATCATATGACAGGAGTCTGTGAGTACTTCTCAGAGCTTTCAGAGAGTGGTACTGATATAGAGGTAGTACTCAGAGACGACAGCATTGTTAGAGCAGTCGGTGTGGGAACATTGACATTTGATAGGGAAGCCAAACCTCTCTTGAAGGTGTCAGATGTTCTTTATGTGCCAGGGATGAAGAAGAACCTTATATCCGTCTCAGCATTGGAGGACAGAGGTATGAGGTATTGTTCAAGAGAGGACATGTGCTTATATATCCCAGGGGCGCTCTAGTTGATTCAGCTAGAGTGATTGGTGTACACCATGCCAAGGTGTACAAGTTTGTGTTTCAGCCCCTTTTGGCATTGAGCAGTAATATCTATAGCAGAGCTAACAGTTCAGAGCTGTGTGAGATTTGGCACCGCAAGATGGGGCACATGTATCATGGAGCCTTGAGGACATTGCGGGAGATCACTACAGGTGTGCCAAATTTTAGTTCTGATTACATTGATACATGTAGAGGATGTGCTATGGGGAAGTTTTCCAAATCCCCTTTTCCCAGCAATGACAGCAAATCCACTAGGAAACTTGATTTGATTCATACCGATGTGAGCGGTTGGATGTCTCATGTTTCCTTGAGTGGGTATGAGTACTATGTTTTATTCATTGATGATCATTCCAGGAAGACCTGGATTTATTTCTTGAAGACCAAGAGTGAGGTCTTCAAGCGGTTTCAGGAGTTCAGAGCTCTTGTGGAGACTCAGACAGGTCAAAAGATCAAGTCCCTCAGGTCGAACAATGGAGGGGAGTACACCCTTAGTGAGTTTGTTGATTATTGTGTAGAGACAGGCATCAGGAGGGAGTTCACAGTTCCTTACAACCCCCAGCAGAACGAGGTTGCGGAGAGGAAGAACAAATCCATCATTGGGGTTGCCAAAGCCATGCTACATGATCAGGGCTTACCATTGCTTTTGTGGGCAAAGGCCTGCAACACTGTTGTGTATTTGCAGAACAATAGTCCACATCGTGTCGTGGGGCATGTGACTCCAGAGGAGGATTTTTCTGGGAAGAAGCCTAATGTTAGTCACTTCCGTATCTTTCGGTGTATTGCATACTCCTACATACCCAAGGAGAAGAGGACCAAGCTAAAGCCCACCGCAGAGAAGAGTATCTTTGTGGGCTATAGTGATACCTCGAAAGCCTTTCGGATTTATATTCCTGCATGGAGGAGAGTTGTTGTCAGACGGGATGTGAAATTCGAGGAGGATAGGGCTTTCAGGAGGTCACGAGAGTTAGAGTATCTAGATCAACCAAACCCTCAGGAGCAGATGATTCAGTCACAAGGATCTAGTGGCAGGGATCGGGAGGTACATCGATTACGGTGTCAGGTCCATCAATGAGCAGTGGCTCGCAGAGTCAAAGGGGTGGTGCTTCGAGCAGCATGCAGAGCAGTTCCCTAGGTAGTCCACTGATGGACAATTCACACGGTACTTTAGCATCTACAGGTACAGGTTCAGGCAGGAGGACAGCAGACAAACATTCAGGAGTTCAGGCTTCTGATGAGGATGAGGAGTTTCATTCTCCGGTGGGAGAAGTGTGTTCAGGGAAGAGGAAGCCCAAGTGGCTTTAGGATACCTTGAGAGAGGCCACATCTGTTGTTGGGCCGAAGAAACAGGTCAGAGAGAGCAGACCACCTGAGTGGTTCTATAGCTATATGGCAATGGTTGCCAACATCATTGACTCTGAGCCTCCTAGCAATGAGGAGGCAACTAGCTAGCAGGTCTGGAGAGAGGCTATGCAGGAGGAGTATTCTTCTGTCATGAAGAATGATGTTTGAGAGGTGGTGTCGAGGCCTGAGGGAAAATCTGTGGTTACTTGCAGATGGCTTTACAAGTAAAGCATGTTGCAGATGGCAGCATTGAGAAAGTCAAGGCAAGCTTTGTGGCTAGAGGGTTCTCCTAGGTAGAGGGAGTAAACTATGAGGAGACCTTCACTCCCATTGCTCGATATACTTCCATTCGCTCCATTATATCGATAGCAACAAAGATGGGTTGGAAGATCCACCAGATGGATGTGAAGACCGCATTTCTTAATGGCTTCATATAGGAGGAGGTGTACATTGAGCATCCACAAGGCTTTGAGGTGCATGGCAAGGAGTCCCATGTATGCAGACTGAAGAAGGCGCTTTATGGCCTGAAGCAAGCTCCTAGAGCTTGGTACTCCAGGATTGATACGTACTTGCAGGAGATGGGTTTCGCAAAGAGTGATGCATATCCGAACCTATACTTTATTGTAATAGGTAAGGAGCCTCTCATTCTGGCGATGTATGTGGATGACTTGGTCATTACGAGTGCAGAGAGACTCATACTGCAAGAGAGATCTTGCTTCGGAGTT
This sequence comes from Pinus albicaulis, assembly GCA_034641835.2. Taxonomy (NCBI): domain Eukaryota; kingdom Viridiplantae; phylum Streptophyta; class Pinopsida; order Pinales; family Pinaceae; genus Pinus; species Pinus albicaulis. Next base: position 1,084,475,628 of record CM076580.1, read on the forward strand.
CGAGATGAAGGACATTGACTTGATGCATTACTTTTTGGGTTTGGAGGTGCGGCAGGAGGAGGGGCATTTCTTCCTGAGATAGGGAAAGTATATTGTGGACATCCTTAGCAGATTTTACATGGAGGATTGTAAACCCATGTCGACACCTATGATCACTAACTGGAAGAAGCTTCACGCTTCAGATTCCGAGTTGGAGGATCCCACATTGTATAGACATTTGATTGGTTCCTTGATGTATTTGGTCAACACTAGACCAGATATATGTTTTGTAGTCAACACGATGAGCCAGTTCATGTGTGTGCCCAGGAGAGTGCACTGGGTTGCTGCAAAACACATTTTGCGGTACTTGCAGGGAACAGTGGATTATGGTCTGGATTATAGACAAGGAGATGGATTCAGATTGGCAGAGTACACTGGTTCTGATTGGGCAGGTTGTGCTTTTGATAAGAAGAGCACTTCAGGGTGTTGTTTTGGGTTGGATTCGGCAGTTGTGTCGTGGTTCAGCCAGAAGCAGCAGTCAGTAGCATTGAGTTCAGCAGAAGCAGAGTACATGGCAGCCAGTTTAGCTAGTTGTGAGGCCATATGGCTTCACAAGATGTTGTTTCGCTTATTTGGTCAGTCGTTGAGACCTTCAGTGATTTACTGTGATAATCAGAGTTGCATTAAACTCACGAAGAATCCAGTGTTTCATGACAGGTCAAAACATATTGAGATCAGATATCATTTCATCAGAGACTATGTCCAGAAGGGAGTTGTGAAGCCTGAGTATATTCCCACAAATGAGCAGGTAGCAGATATATTCACCAAAGCCTTACCACGGGGCAAGCATGTCTACTTCAGAGACAACATGGGTGTGGTGAGAAACACTTTCCTCGATAAGAGGGACTGTTGAAATTTGGGTATTGGAGGACAAGTGGTTCCCTAAGGCTTTGATCTTTGGCCTAGGGAAAAGTGTCCAAAACAATTTAACTTTTTCTCCTAAAGTGACTTTATAAGTTGTAAAGTCAAATGTAATTTAAAAGTGACTTTAAGTGATAAAGTTACTAAGTCTAATTTTAAAGTGACTTTAATAAAGTTACTATGAAATTAGAGAGTGAAAAGTGACTTTGGAAATAAATGACTAAGAGGGTCTTTATTAAAGTGGGGTGAATTAAAAATAGAAAATGAGATTTAAATGCACATTTAATCTCACTCCTAAATCTAAAGCTATCTCAGCCACTGGATTTAGGGATTCCCCAATAGTCACTTAAGGTTAGGTTAAAGGAGGAAAAGGAGGAAAATGATCATTCAGTCTTTCATGAGCAGATTGAAAGAGGAAGAGAAGAGAGCAAGGAGATTTTCTGAGCAGTGAGAAGAAGGAGAGCAGCAGCAAAGAAATTTCAGCAAATCTGTACAGCAGGGTCATTGGCAGAAATTTGTACAGCAGGAGACAGGCATTATTTCCAAGGAAGGGGGGCACAAAAATCGAGGAAGAGGGCAGCAGCATTAAGCACGAAGTTTGAGGCAGAAATCTGTGCATGTAAATCGAGGAGAAGTGCTGTTGATTTTTTCGACACAAAAACCGAGAAAAAGGACAGCAGCTTCAGTGCTGATTTCGAGGTTGTTTCTGGGCATGAATTTCGACAAGGGTCGATGTACAAATCCGTACAGTCCGTATAGTTCCATATAGCTGATTCCGACATATTTTCCAAGGTGGTCGTACAGCGTTTATTTTTGTCATTAATGCGGTAATAATTTTTGTTTTGTAAGTCGCTGATTCAGCACAATTTCCAAGGCGATGTGCAAGCACGAAAATCAAGATAAGACTGTAATTTGGTTGCTGGAATTTTTTACTGTGTTTTTTTCTGTTTCATTGTAAAAGCAATATTCAGAAAATAAAGAGCAGTTTTCAAACTATAATCTCAACCCTAGATTTCTCAAACGCAAAGAGCGACTTGAGCTGCCAACCTCAATCTAGTTAAAATGGTCTTTAAGGGTATGCACCTTGAGTTTTTTTTATCCCTCCTATTGCTTCATAGATCTAGAATGAAGGTGGACCTATGCTACTCTTTATTCATTTTTAGGTGAACTATACCCATAACGTGTGTTAAACAAATGGCCCCAAACAATCTCCTTCAACTGGGCTACATAGCACACCTTGCTTCTCTACACACAAATATGTTTCAAATGTAAACCAAAAGATACTTCCAAAGTCAAGAACATGATCAAATACTCGATTAAGTATCCTCGAGGATGGACAACAACAAATGGCCAGTTTCCAAGGCTCTAGCATAGAAAACAGAACTTTAAAGCTCTGAACACACATATTCATCTATCAACAACAACAATTCCTTGCAGAAAAAAGGTGTGACAATCCAGAACGATCCATTATCAATACTAAATATATCATCAATGGTGGCATGTCGGATTGGTGAAAGCGGGGTCTTCTTATCACCCCCACCAAATTTAAAGTCTATACAATGACATGCCTATACTTGTGCTCATGTGCCACTATGCTTGCGAAAATGGGGGCAGCCAAATGCGATTCTTGCAAGACTTTGATAGAATAGATACCTCACATGCTAAGTCACCTAACACGGGGACACAGGACACGAGGATTCAAGTGTCGAACGCGAACATGTTGACCCCCTGGAACAGGACACGTTAACACACATTATATATTATTTTATTAATATATATATATATATATATATAGAGAGAGAGAGAGAGAGAGAGAGATTTCTTACACATTCTCATTCATGATACAAATTCATTGATTCAAACATCGATCTCCATCTAGATGTAAGTTTTATGAAGTAACATTATGCATACAAATACAATGACATATTCATCAATGATCCTATAGGAGAAAGACAAGATACCATAGTTTTCTCATTAATTCATCAAAATCAAAATGTGTTACATAGGTAGCAGAAATTCCAATGGCAAATAGAAATAGCAAATAAAAAACAACTAAAAGCCTCATGGAAGTAGGTAGCTCATGAGTCATCAATCATCATCATCAAAATCAGTGTCACTGTCATCATCATGGTCATCACTGCTCTCCTCTGATGCACCATCCTCCTCATCACTGCAATGGGGCATTCTTCCCCTTCCCTTTGCCTCTTCCCTACTGCTCTTGATTGAACCATGAATGCTAATAAAAAATATAGAAAAAATGCACAAATTTGTAAAAAAAATGCACATACAAACTGCTGTAATAAAAATGCAAAAAAATAGAGACAAAATGCACTTACATGTTGTTTGAATCGCCTCCAAAATGCTCCCACACCCTTTGCTCTTCGCTCTCACACACCCACAGCGAACCCATATCAAGAGAGAGTGAAATGTGAAGTTGAAATGGGCCAAAACGACCCTTTATGGGCCGCGTGGCACTCATAAAATCCAGACAGGTGTCCCAGAATCAAGACACGATGGTGTCCTGATGGGACACAATCCAGAGGACACGTGTCCCACCGAATCATGTCCGATTTGACTGATTCGGGACATGACAGGGCTGAGGAACGAATCCGGTTTCATAGCTCACATGTGGTTTCTTAGCTGAACAAGACTTTCATAGGGAGGCTGAGCATTCCTATCCCAGCCTTAAATCTAAAATAGAGTAGTTGCTGCTTGCTCACGTCCAGAAGCTTCAGTCAACAAAAAAGCACTTAATAGTAACTGGTCATTTTAATCAAATTTGGAGCTTGAACTGCTTTACTTGGAGTAAGAGGAAATGCCCCTTCAAATCTAGAAGAACGGAGGGAAAAGTCATAAATTATAATAGAAGCCTCCAAGTGGTAGATTCAATTGCTAAATGAAAAAACTAGAAGATAAATTACAATTGTACCCTGCAAACCATTGCAGGTATTTTTATTTCACCCATTTAAATAGATAGCCAACAAGCACGACTCGGGTTACATAAACTGAAAAGACTCTCTATTTATATGGATCCATGCAGTGAATTTAAAACCATGGCACATATTTATATTTGTCATTCAACCAAATAACCAACAAGCACAACTGAGGTTGCATAATCTGAAAAGACTCAGCTGTTTAAAAGGGTCCATTGCAATTATGAAGAGTAGGCAAATAGATACGGAGGAACACCCCATGAAACTTTGATGCAGCACCAAATGTAAGATGGCTATTGTGAAAACTTGGCCACATATAACCAACCTTTATCTGCAAGCTATTCTTACATCTTAGAATTATGGCACAAAGCTATAGTCTGCTTTTGAAATTTGGAAGCATCCTTTTTCTCTCAATATTTCACCCATTCAACTAAATAACCAACAAGAACAACTGCGGTTGTATAGAGCTGAAAAGACTCGCTGTTTAAAAGGGTCCATTGCAATTATGAAGAGTAGGCAAATAGATACGGAGGAACACCCCATGAAACTTTGATGCAGCACCAAATGTAAGATGGCTATTGTGAAAACTTGGCCACATATAACCAACCTTTATCTGCAAGCTATTCTTACATCTTAGAATTATGGCACAAAGCTATAGTCTGCTTTTGAAATTTGGAAGCATCCTTTTTCTCTAAATAAAATGAACCGAAATTTAGAAGCAACAGCATGATCTATTGATTATGGGAAAACAAATCTGGAGAGACTTTGCCCTGATATCTTCCGTCTCTGTCAAGGAAAACAACAACAGTGTCCACCTTAAAGCTGTTTAAAGCCTTGCCAACTCAAATTATCTTGCCGACTCGTTAAAATTAAAGCACTAAATTCCCTGGATCCATGCAGGGAATTTAAAACCATGACAGGTATTTGTATTTCACGCAACTAAATAACCAACAAGCACAACTGAGGTTGCATAAACTGAAAATACTCGCTGTTTAAAAGGGTCCATGGAATTATGAAGAGTAGACAAATAGATACAGAGGAACACCCCCTGAAACTTTAATGCACCTCCAAGTGTAAGATGGCTGTTTTGAAAGCTTGGCCACATATAACCAATCTTTATCTGCAAGCTATTCTTAAATCTTAGAAGCATGGCACAAAGCTATAAAGCGTGCTTTTGAAATTTGGAAACATCCTTTTTCTCTCAATATTTCACCAATTCAACTTAATAACAAACAAGAACATCTGAGGTTGTATAAAACTGAAAAGACTCACTGTTTAAAAGGGTCCATGCAATTATGAAGAGTGGAAAGATAAATATAGAGGAGGAATGACCCTCGAATCTTTGATGCACCACCGAGTGTAAGATGGCTGTTTTGAAAGTTTGAACCCATATACCCAACCTTTATCTGTCAACTCTTCTTACATTTTACAAGCATGGCACAAAGGGTATAAAGTATGCACAATGTTTTTAAATTTGGAAGCATCCTTTTTCTCTCAACTAAATGAACCGAAATTTAGAAGCAACAACATGATCTGTTGATTACGGGAAAAGAAATCTGGAGAGACTTCGCTCTCACAACTTTCGTCTCCGTCAAGAAACAAAAACGACAGTGTCCACTTTAAAGTTGTTTAAGCCTTGCCGATTCGTTAAAATTCAAGCATCAAAAACACAGAAGGCGCACTATATTACCCTGTCCTGGAGTATATGAATGTAAACCGATATTTTAACCTCGTGCCGAACTCCAAAGGCGGGAAGAAAAATTTCCAGTAGCCGTAGCAAACTCGAGGGACTGAAAGTAGAATTACATGACACTAGTAATCAGAGTCATTGCAACAGATATAATCCTTTCAACTGGGCAAAAAGAAGAGCATGCATTTTCTATTTATTCAATCATGTAGCAGCAGACGCTAAGGGTAGTTTACGTTATACTCCCAATGCAAGAAAGCCTCCTCATAGATGGAAGAGAATGTGAGCACATTCTAATGATAGGAGGGATTATGAAGTCCTTGATTCTGCCAAAGCTTGAGAAGCATGTAAGTCTATCAAGGGAAAAAAAGACTATTTCAAAATAAGGAAATAAGGATTTTATGGTTTTCACTCTCCGGTACTATGTTACTTATTAGCCATCTGGAGGAGTCAGTGCAAGCAGCCGGTGCAGACTTACCTCCCAAGCCACAGTGTGAACAGGGATCCCTAAAAAGCGTGAAATTGCATTCGACCACTGAGCTTCACCTGTTGAAGATACCAGAGCTAGACATTGCTTCCTTAAATCTTTTTCTTGCTTCTTCCTGATATCTATTTTCTTTTGATTCTTTCTGAAGCTTTTTTCCAGCTTCTTCCTTAGATTTAGTTTCTTTCACTTCTACACAATTGCTTGGCTCAACAATCTCTCTTGACCTTTTAATATCATTATTCATCTTCCACAGAGGCCTGTTTGCTTTCCTCTTCTCCAAATTGGCGATCCGCCGCCGCTCGGTATATTCATAATGCCCCTCCTGCATCAGCTCCCTGAACTTCTCCTTCACAACAACCAAAGGATCCTTTTCGAGAAGCTCGGACTCGACATAACCATCTCTAAGAACAACAGTGTGAATATCATTTTTGTTGGAAACATAAAAAATAGCAGGATGTCGAAGCAACAAGAAAGCCAGATTGTCCGGAAACCTAAACTCTCTCTGAAACTTTACAAGCTTGGCAATGGACATCTTCTTCCACAGGGTCAGAGACAGCAATTCATGAATAACCCCAACCGCCCTCTTCTCTAACTGCTCAGAGTCCTCCTCTAAGCCCTCGTCACGAGCATAGGGCGAAATATATGGAATTTCCTGAAATTTAATAAACCTCTCCACCGATTTCTTCCAATGTTCCGGCAACCAGTTCTCAAACACCGGCACCGGCTCCCCCCCTGTTAATTTCGCTCTCTCCTCTGCTTTTCTCTCAATTACAGAAACTGCCAAGCTAGGGTTCCATGAAACGAGCTCGATCTCTAAGTTTTTTCTCTTGCCATTATAATCATTAACCTTAAAGTGCTCCGGATACTTCAGCACAATACTTAGTACATAATCATCAGGAAGCCCAAAGCTTTTCCTTAGTTCGTTAAATTTCAAAATGTTTAATCTTCTTCTGCAGGTCAACATGAGTATTTTGGCCAATCTTGCAGCCAATGCAGGCTCCTGCTGTTCTTTCACAGCTTCTTCCTCCTCTATGAGAAGGTCCATTTTCTTCGTAAATTTGCACCAAACTTCAAGATCGTGTGTGTATAGTTCGAAGAAACAAGGGTATTTCTTTATCCAGTTGAGAACGTTACCTTGGAAGCCGACGTTTTTGGCTTTCTTCTGCAGAGATTTTACTGAAACGGCCTGACCTGGGCATCTCAGGATAATGTTCTTGAGCTGATTGTTGACCGTCCACCGCTGATTTCTCTTCAGTGCCTGTTCCAGTGCTGGATCCTTCTTCATGGACCATACTGAAGCTCGTTGGATGCAGAAAACTGGGAATTTTTCGGCCAGGAGAGGCCGTTTCGGATTCAATAACCAGAGGCATAGATTGCTTTCCAAAATGGGTGTTCCAGCTGAGAAATGCCGAAATGTTTCCGCCAATGATTTGATCCCCATCGCTCTAATGTGAGCCATTTTTCCATCGTTCTCAGGGTCTACTCGCGCTATGTCGGGGTTTTGGATTAGGACATTTGAGATAGCAATCGTTTAAATTTGTTTCGAATATTTCGTAGACCTTTTTACCCAGCTGTGGGATAAATTATAGGTTTCTAAAAATTCTATTAAATTGTTTAATTTACAAAATGTAACTGTTGTTTGTTTTTTTTTTTTGGGGTGCCCGTAGCTTTATTTGTTTTTAAAATATTTTGACATTGTAGGCTGATAGTTATTTTCCTATCCAAAAAAATCTTGTTAAAAAAGAAATAAACTCTATTGAAAAAAGGTATTGAACAATTTCTTACATTTAAAATGGCACAATAATCTCATTTAGAAAGTTAAAAATAAAAAACAGTTTTATTAAAATGTTTTTTATAAATTTATGTTATATATCAATTCTCAATATTTTGTTATAATGTTGATTTTCTTAAAAATTAAATTTATAAGTTAATTTTAAAATTTATATAATTACAAAACCTAATTTCAATATGAAAACTTTAAATATAAAAATTGAATTTATAATCTTTTCAATTTCAAGAAAAAATTATATACAATTGCAAAACTTAATTCCAATTTCATAACTCTAAATGGATAAGAAAGTTGAATTTATAATCTTCTCAATTGCAAGGAAAAGATTTTGGGTAATCCTCATCAAATAAATAAATTATTATTTATTTTTAGAATTGAAAAGATTTTACATTGGGTTTAACCCTCAAGTCAAATAAATAAACTATATTTCCTTAAAACTAAGAACTTAATCCTATTCATATCTTATGAAGTTGGTTGCTTTAGCTAAATGAGTCAAAAATGGCAAGGAAGTTTATTAGCATAATGGGCCGAGATAAACACATCTCTAGCATCTTTTTAGCTCTAAACTTATAAATAGTGAGACTTACAAAATTGTCTTCAATAATGTTACAATTTGTTCCATTTATAACCATGTGTACTTTCAACAAAACAAAAAAATATTTTCAGCTCTAAATAGTGAGACTTATATATATATATTTCAGAGGAAAAAAACATGTTGGTTTATATAATGTACCAGTGCAATAACCGTCACCAAATGCAACATATCTTAAAGTATGATGTGAGCATACATAGGCATAAACCAAAGTCAAACTAAGGTTCCAACAAAAATGTAAATCGACATAAAGAGACATATGGTCAGTCCCCAATAAAAGCAGTGTACCACGAATCAAAAAGTCTTGGTGCCACACAATGACAGTAAAATAACCAACAAATAGAAGTAGAAGCCCAGATGGTAGGCACGACTAAGACCAAAAAGGGAAACAACAGACAAAGTATTCTGAAAAAACACCCTATAAACTATGGAAGTATGATAGTGGCCAGTGCACATATAGTGTCTGCCTCCAATAAGGTATAGTGCATATCACCATATGTTTGAGTAAGCGCTAGCTTGGATAAGTAGTCAGCTATAGTGTTCTCCTCCCGAAAAATATGTTGGAAGGTGATATAGCTGAAAGAGTCCCACAAACTGTAAATTTGCTCTAGCCAGTGTGCCAGGAGAGGGGAGGGGGTGGAAGTGTTATTGTTGTTCATACAGTTTATGATGACCTAAGAGTCCCCAAATATGGATAGTTTGTCAATATATAGTTTTCGATAGAACCAAAGAAGCCCCCAGAGCGCCACTAATTTTGCACGACTATTTGTGCCAGTACCGTCGTTCCATTAAATTTTATATTGGCATCTATGATCCAGTTTGAGCCATACCCTACAACCACATTGTCCATGTTGTGTCGTGTCGTCAAAGTATCTTGCAGGATATGATATAGAGTGTCAAATCAAGTGGCAAGAAAGATCTCGCGGAGGTATATCCTTTGCATAGTGCACGTCCCAGCACGCCAATATATTGTGTATGATCTGTGAGGTATCAATAGTGATTCCCTCGAAGATAGATCGGTTCTGCACCATCCAGGTATTCCAAGTGAATAGAAGAGGAGTTGTAATATATTTTATGCCCCGAGCCTTCCACCAAATAATTCATTGCTCCAATTGAGTGAATTGTCTCTTCTCAACCTGCAATGTGTGAAATATACCATTGCATACCCCAACAACAAATAGACATAGAAAAAACAAATACAGATTATTCTCCTCATCCATACAGCAAAAGATGCAATGATCTGGTCCAGCATGACTGTGCCTACATAAATTCTTATCTTCAATAATATTACACTTTGTTCCATTTATAACTATGTATACTTTCAAAAAATAAAAATAAAAATAAAAAAATGTTTTCAAAATAAATATAAATATTCAAATTAAATATAAATTTTAATATTACTAGTATTTAAATTAAAAATAAAATAAAATTAATATCCTATATGCAGAGCTAAAGATAACAAGTAAAGTAACCCTCTAAGTAAGAAGAGTGACCATAGCCCAACAACGTCTTAAATATTTTCCCAAACTTCCTAGTGACCAGCGGATAGTCATATACCTAAGGATAAATAAAGCAAGCAAAAAAATAGTGCTTAAATTGTAAACCTAAAAAATCTTGAAATTTCACATGATTTTCAAATGGATCTTAATTTATAATCACTATTTATGTTTTTTCACATATATATGTATCAATACAATTTAAATAAAAATTTATTTTAATAAATAAAAATAATGAATATATAAATATATTATAATGAAATATAAATATTATAATTTTATATGAGATATAAATATTATAAATTTTAGTTGTTATTTTATTCATAAAATAAAATTATAATATAATAAATTGAACTAAACAATTACTTTTATTCTTTATATATTTATTTTTAATTATATTTTATTATTATTAAGATATGATGTAACTTTATATGGTAATAAACCAATTAATAATAAATCAAATTTATTGTGGATTTTTTTTTTTTTTTTGAATATGGCTACTTCTATATTGATACAAAAATAGAATTACAGAGAGGTCGAGGCCTCAAGAGTTCCAGCCCATTGCTGCGGCATTCTTACATAGCAATCTGATAATTGACCATCAAAACAATTAGGAGGCAGACCATTAGAGCTTTGAAAAACAGTGATCCTGTCTGTTCCTAAGAAATGATTAACATCTATGACTGGAAATTGAACAGACCTTGACAGTATGACCCCTATAGAGTAAGCCAGAGTGGCAAGATTCTTACAATTTCGATCCATAACAAAACCAAAAATGACAGTTCGAAAACCTGTGACCAGAGCTAGAACAAGGACATAAACCAGATTATGACTCCCACGCAGGGGAGGCCGGTCATATAACAAAAGAGTGACCATAAGAACAGAAGAACAATTAAGCAGATGCACCATACTGAAAATGAACACCTTCAGGCCGACGGAGACCAAAAACCGGAAGCGCAAACCTGGATACACTTTAATGAGCAGAGGGAGGATCTTCCTCGACAATGAGGCAGCCAAATTTGTAGGGATCATCATCTTCAGGAGGAGGGTCATCCTGGTGCTCAGGTCCGTCATCAATTGGAGCAGAGGAGCTTGCCTAAAGTCCCATATTGGCCTCCTTGCCAGAAGTAACATTCTGCTGGTTGTCTGCCTGAGGGTTGCTGTGCTCGACGTCCGCTATGGGCTCCAGAGAAGCCTCCATAGTAGCCCGGACATGACCCGAGGAGACCTGTTCTGAGGAGGCTGCCCGAAGGTCGATGGTAACCGTGGCAAGGAGAGAGGTGTTGTTAATACTGCAGGGGAAATGAAAACGAGCATGGTGAGAATGCGCCCTGGAAGACAATCGAAAGTGCCCAGTGGGATTAAAACAATTACGACCCCTTCCACGACCTCTTCTTGATGCAGGAAAGCGGACTGGTCCGAATTCAGAAGAGTAAGACGAAGAATCGGAAGTGGAGGGGGAGGACCTGCTAATTGCACGCCCACTGGAACCACCTCGCCTGCAACGCATTCTCGGGCGAAGGCAAGGCATGGTGTTATGAACAGGGGGAACAACAAGGGCAGTATGAACCTGCGGATGACTGGTAGGCGAAAAGGACGGGCGTGAAAGATTATAGGAGGAGCAGTTGGTGAAATGGAAACCCGGCAGAATGGCAATGCAACAGCTTAAGGCACATCGAGACCCTGTGCTGGTACGTGAGCTATGCTCAGCAGCAGCAAAGGAGCAACATACGCGGAGAGGTTTAACACAGAGGAACTCGTCTGAGCGCGCCATGACTGAAGTAGGAATGAGCAGATATCGGTGAGTGAGCTCCCATAAAACTTCAATTAAGAGCTGGACGGTAGCATTTAAGAGCAGGAGCATGCGAGTATGGGTGGCGGTGGTGATAAGCCATGCGCCAACCCACCTGACCAGCTGCTCGCATTTAACCATAAGGCCCACCCGCATCCGGGATTTATTGTGGATTTATTAATAATTTATAATATTTTTAATAAAACCTAATATATTTAATTTTGTTTAAATTTATTTGAAATTGGTTTGTTTTAGCTAATATTTTTATTTTCACAAAAGAGATTATGTATTTTCTAAAATATAATTCTAAACATAATTATATTTCTAAATTATTATTATATTATTATCTAATTTTAAAGTCACTACCAAGTCATATTATTATGAGGTGATTTGACTGCTAAATCTACGAAGGTATATATACTCTACCCCCTTTGATTTTGAACATGTAACCTCTTAAGAGGAAACACATGCTCTTAACCATTACGTCCACTCAAGTTGTATAATACTAAATTGTAAAATACTCTTCAATTATTTATTCGAAATTAGATTTTAAAAACAGATAACTTTGATATGGATTTTTAACTTTAAAAAATATGATTATCTTAATAATGTATTTTCAATGTTAAAACATATTAACGACCAGTGGGTAACTATGTATCAATAACATAAAAATACATAAAGTTAATTTCAATAACATAATAAATAAATGTACATCTTTCTGAAAACTTATCATAATTTAGTGTTTTCTCATCATTTGGTTTACAATTAAATATCAGCCTAGTTCCATCTTAACTCCGGATCTATCGAGCTCCGAGAGGGATCAAATCTATCTAGTTGCAAACCTCTTTTTTGAATGCAAAACTTGATGAAAGGTTTGCACCTCGAGAGATTTGATCTCTCTCGACGTTTTATAGATCCGGAGTTAAGATGGATCTAGGCTGGTTTCAGTCGTGTGCAACCAAGGAAAATACATCGATACTATGAGGAACATATGCTTAATTTTATCAATAATATATAAAGACATCTAATATTAATATAACTATTTTAAATATGCTAGATATGTCTGAGATTTATTAAGTAATTTTAATTTTAAATTTTCTTAGTTACGTCAGTTTGTTGAGATGACAAATATTGTAAAATAACTTTAATGATGAAATAAAAAATTTGAATGCAAAGTGACAATGTAATAATATTGGGACAGTTGGAATCGTAAACCATTTAAATATTTAGCTCGAATTGTTGTAGTAAACATCATACCATGTCTCTCTTTCTCTTCAATATTAATAGGTTTAATTACTATAACACAAAAATCGGTGTACATTGTCAATAATCTTTTATGCTTACACTGAAATCATTTCACACTATTAATCCAATGACTTTAAAATTAATGTACCATCATACATCCAATTACATCAAATCAGAAATCCACATATACATTGAAATCAATGCATCTAATGCAAGAAATCAAATAATAATAGAAAACAACATCTACACTGAAATCAATGCAACTAATCAACTATGATTAGAAATCAACATCTACACTCAATAAATGTGTCTAGTGCAAGTAGGAAAATAGGATTAAAAACCAACATCTACACTGAAATCAATGCATCTAGTGCAAGCAATCAAATAGGATTATAAATCACCATCTACACTGAAATTAATGCATTTAGTGAAAGCAATCAAATAGGACAAGAAATTGTCATCTACACTGAACTCAATGCATTCAGTGCAAGAAATTAAATAGGATTAGAAATCATCTACATTGAATCAATTCATTGTTAGGTCCCTATATTACTAGTTTAGTCCCTTATTGTTATTAGTGTAACCCTCTTATTGTTATTATTGTACCCTTGTAACCCATATTTTGTTATTATTGTGCCCTTAAATTATTATTGTTAGGTCGGCTAGGATTACATTGTGGCCCACTAGGATTACATTATGGCCACATGGACTCCTATATATAGAAAGGAGGTTTTGTAAATTGTATCATCCAAGAATTGTTCAGTAATGTAATGTATTGGAGGATGCCCCCTCGAAGTGGCTTATTTCTAAGGCGTTGATATCTCTTTTCTTCTATTTTTGGAGTTGGTTACACAACATTCATATAGTGCAAAAAATCAGATATAATCATAAATCAACATCTACATTGAAATTAATGCATCTAGTGCAAACAATCAAATAGGATTATAAATCACCATCTACACTGAAATCAATGCATTTAGTGTAAACAATCAAATAGGATTAGAAATCATCTACATTGAAATCAATGCCTCTAGTGCAAGTAATCAAATATCATTAGAAATCAAAATCTACACCAAAATCAATGCATCTAGTGCAAGCAATAAAATAGGATTAGAAATCACCATCTACACTGAAATCAATGCATCTACTGCCAGAAATCTTCTTCCCTCTCTCCCCCCATCTATATCTATATCTCCCTCCATCTCTCCTTCTTTGTCTCTTTATTCCACCCCGCCAAACACACACGCTCTCTCACTCCATATCTATCAATTTCTTTGTCCCTCCCTCCTTCTCTCCATCTATCTCTTTTTCTCTTCACCTTACATCTATATCTCTATCTCCCTCTATCTCTCTATATCAACCCCAAAACATACACTCTCTTTATCCAATCTATCTACCTATCACTTCTTCCTCCTCTCCCTCTCTCTCTCTCACTCTCTCTCTATCTTTTCCCCTTCCCTCCCTCTCCCTCACTTCTATATTTCTTCCCTCCTACTATCCATTCTCCCTCTCTCTCCATCTTCCTTATCACTCCCTCTCTCTCTCTCTCCACCTTTCACGATCTATGTATTTATTATTACCTACCTCTCTCTCCCTCTCCCTCTCCATCTCCATCTCTCTTTACCTACCTCTCTTCACACTCTCTCTCTCTCTCTCTCTCTCTCTCTCTCTCTATTCACCTTCCAAATTTGTTACCATATGCCTCTCTCTCTCCTTCTCTCCCCCTTCTCTCCCCCCTTGTCTCCATATCTCCTTGTTTGCCTCTTTATCTCACCCCCAAACATACACACTCCCCCTCCATCTCTCCCTTGTCACTCCCCCTTTCTCTCCACTACTCACTCTCTATGTCTTTCTTCTTTCCTCCCTCTCTTCCCATCCAACTCCATCTCTCTATCCCTCCCTCTCTCCCCATCCAACTCCATCTTTTTATCCCTCCCTCTCTCCTCCTCTCTTTCAAGTCTGCTCTCTTTTTCTTCCTATCTCTCTCCCTTTCTCTTCCCCCATCTCTCTCTCTCTCTCTCTCTCTCTCTCTCTCCTACAATTCTATCTCTTCGCCCATCACTCTCTTCCTCTCTCTTCCTCTCTCTCTCACTTCCTTCTATTATCCCCCTCGTCTCTCTCTCTCTCTCTCTCTCTCTCTCTCTCTCTCTCCATCCAATCCTCTCTCTTCCCCCATCACTCTATCTCACTCTCCAACTATCCTACTATATCCCTCCCTTTCTCCTTCTCTCTCCCCTTATCTTCATCACTCGTTCTACGTCTCTTTATCTCACCCCTAAACATACAAACTCACTCTCCATCTCTCCCTTGTCACTCCCTCTCTACGTATTTCTTCTTCCTTTCCTCTTTCCACCTCCAACTCCATCACTCTATCCCTCCTTCTCTCCTCCTCCTCTCATCCTTCCTCTCTCTCCCTTTCTCTCCTACCTCCCTCTCCCTCCCCCCTTCTCTCTCTCTCTCTCTCTCTCTCTCTCTCTCTCTCTCTCTACCCTCCAATCCTCTCTCCTTCTCCTCCCTCTCTCCTTATCTCTCTCCCACATCCATATTTATGTCTCCCTCTCCCTCTCTTACCCTTCTCTAACTCTCTCACTCTTCTCCCTCTCTCTCTCTTCATTCCCCTTCTCCCCTCTCCTTCAATTTATCTCCATCTCTCCCTTGCCACCCCCTCTATTTGTCCACCTCTATCATATATCATGATATATTAATATATATATTATAATATAGAAAATTTAATATTGTATTAATCTAAATTTATTAAATTTAATAATATTGATATTCTAATATTAATGTTAGGGTTAATAATGTTTTTTTGGCATGGTATTAATAATAATTTGGTCCATGGTGTTTGGCCCATAGACTTCGTATATAATTAGATGTTGATTTCCAATCCTATTTGATATATTTTTATTTATTTGCCTTACCTCTATATACCTCTTTTATATCTATTTATTTACCATACCTCTTTTATAAATATGGTATTTGGCCCATCGTATTTGTCCCATGGTATTTGGCCCATCATATTAATAATAATTTGTCCCATAGGCTTCATCTAAATAAAACCTTTTTTTGAGTTTTTGTAAATATAAAGTAGTTTTATTGATTAAATATAAAAAAGAGGTATACGGCTAGTTTATTTATATTTTTATTTACTTACCATACCTATGGTTTATTTATATTTTTATTTATTTATCATATCTTTTTTTAAATGTTAGTAAACCTCTTCATATTTTAAATTGATTTTTAATGAATTTTTAATTGTTCATTTATATGGTTATGTAAGTTATTGTTTAAGTCGACATTATTTAGATTTATGTAGAATTTTTTCGTTAATGATCACATTCAAATGAACATTGTTGACGCATTTCGAACAACCAATGTGGTTCATCATCAGGACTAGGTGAGAGATCAGATCCGGACATTGAGTTTAAATAGATGCAGAAATGGCTAAACTAGCCGTTATCATTTTAATTAATTTAATTATTAAATAAAATTATAACAGCTAGTTCTATTTAATTAATTTAAAAGTTTAATAAAATAAATCTTTATATTTTATTTTATTTTATTTAATTAATTAATTATTATTATTATTATTGTTATTATTTATTTCTTTATTAATTCCTTATTATTTAATTATTTATTATCTATTATATTTTAGTATTTTTATTTATTTAATTGAATGTAAATTTGTAATCCTATTATTCTCCTTTCTCTTAAAATAAATATATATATATATATAAAATAATAATAATAATAATAATTAATATATATATATATATATATATATATATATATATATATATTATTCTCCTTTCTCGAATAAATAAATAAATAAATAAAAATAAAAAATAGAATCTATTTATTTATTTTTTACCATTAAGAATATAGGGCAGGGATCCAACACCTGTTTATATTCCAGCCGTCATCTCTATTGAGATTTACGGGTCTTTTTTCAATTTCTAAGGCCTCTCTTAACTTTTGATAATGGAAATGGTCAATCCTAGCTATGACCTTAGCCTCTTCAATGCAGATACGATGGTTAGTCTTTTTGATTTTATTTTTAAAAAAATTCTATTTTTTCTTTTTGAGCTTTTGACAAACTTACACATCAAGGTCATACTGAGCTGTAGAATATGCCTCTCGGCTCAATAAATCTTATATACAAATTGATGACGAATATTTTATTAAAAATTATTTTTTAATTATCCATATAACATATAGTTTTAAAATACTTTTGATATATTGTTTTCAACTAGCAATATAATGTATAATGTCAATTATTTAATAATTTTTTAAATTATGTTTTTTTAATATGATTTTAGAATTTTTCACTTATTAAAACAAAGATGTGAAAGAGGATTCATAATCCATTTTATTAATTATTAAAATTAGAATTGAAAGAGGATTCATAATCTATTTTAGTAATAAAATTTATCAATTATTAAAGTTTCTATTGGTATGGACTAGAGTTCACAATAAAATTATGACAAATGTTATTTATGAGTCAATTTTAAAGAGTTCACAATAAAATTATGATAAATGTTATTTATGAGTCAATTTTATTTAACAATCTTCTTTATAGAGTTAAATGCATTCATGAAAGTTTATTTTTACCTAACAATATTCACATGATATGGGGACTTTGTATCTTAATTATGAAATGATAAACTTAAGCAACAATAGCATTATTTGATAACATAGTTAAAAAATGATATTATTTCCAACATTATTATCCATTCTCATTCAAAAGTTATATCCAAGCAATTTATATATTTGGTGGTTGTATTTATAGTACAAGATTCAAATGATAATTAGCATAGTTGAGTAGTAAGTTAAAAAGAGACAATTTCTACTTTTCAATTGACAATTTTTTTGGGTCAAACATCTATTTGATAGGCATGCAAAAACCCCTACCCTTTATGTGAATATAGTTATGGAAATATACCAAGCCCTTTGTTGTCCAATATGGCAAGTAATACTTGGACTTACACATACTTGATTAAGTACCCTCAAGTTTGTGATGGATGTTGTGAGCTAGAGCCAATAATGGAAATAGAACCCAACCTTTGAACCTCCAAAAAATCAACACAATATATATAAATAAAGCATTATGAAAGTGATATTATAATAGTAAAAGATGTCCAAAACCAGTTCAAAAACAACCCATAAATTCATTGGGCCCACTACTGCTCCAAAAAGGGACTTTTAGTACACCAAAGAACATCCTTAATAGGTAAGAATACAAAGCTTCATGTTCAGTACTTATCAAATGCTCTAACATAAAAACACTTCAAATCTCTTGACATTTAGAATCGTCCAACAAGGTTCAATATTGATAGACATGTTGCCTATCATATCTTATGTAAAGGTTGATAGTTAAAGAATCTCTATAGAAAAATGACATTTTAATATCGCTAACATCAATTCCATATAGAACCCATCATTAATTTCTACCTACACATTTGGTCAAACATTAATGATAATCCATAAGTGTGCAATCTTTAATGCAAAGAAATATCATAGCTCGTTAAATTCATTAGACAAATCATATGCATTTAAACATTTTAGAAGCACAATGGTCAAGGTGGTGTATTCCTAATCCATTAAATTACAATCAAATCAATACTAAACACAAAATTTGTAATTCAACTATGCAAATCATGCAATGGATATTCACCAATCAATATTTCTAGTAAAGGACTAAAATTAATCTACCATTCATTAAAGCACCATTTTTGCAACTCTCAATTCAATATTTCTCTCTAGATTATTATCAATGCTCTCTCACAATGTATTTTCAATGCTAGGATTGACATTATGTCATAAACTATATTTTTTACAAGTTTTGTTTATTGTCACATATGTTCTCATTTCCCTATTGTTCTACATTGTGTCAACCTTTCTTATTTGATATTTTTGTATGTTTAGCGGATTTTTCAATGATGGCAAGAGGGAATGTTGTTGCTCATAGAAGGAAGGCAAGAAAGGTAGCTACAAGGGGTGCCTAGCTACAACATTTTGGCTTAGATGAGGAGATAAATTAGAGTGATGTTGAAGGGCATAATCACACAGATGTTGAAGAGCATAAAAATGCAGATGTTGAAGGTGATGCCTTCCTTAAATTATAATCCAAGGTTGTTTGGTGTAAGGGGATTGTTGAAATGGGCCATAAGTTGGGGTTGATACAACTAAAGGCCAACATTACTCAGATTTATCAATCAACATTTGATCCATGCAAAGATGGATTTTCTAGGAAATTATGGTGGGTGAGATTCAAGAAAATGTATCCATAGCTTGTATTACAAACCACTGAGGAACTGGATAGAGGCTCAACTCTAAATTTATGTCATATTATTATGACCAATTTCTATAACAATATTTGATTCATATGAGAACATTCATATAACCTAAAATATATGGAATTGTAATGACAGTACTTTACAAGCTGGAAGGAATCATGGCTAGGGGGCAATTTTTTTTTGTTTTGAAATGTTGATTGTATCTTTCTATTCATAGGAATCAAAGATGCATTACAAAGTCTATAAAGACTTGATCTTCAAAAGATTCTCTCCTATGTACATATATGCTCTTTCGAGTTGAGCATTACCATACTAACAAAAATATCTTACAGTTCTTTTACAAAAACTATTATATAAAATATTGCATAACAACATTAGAGGCTTACAACCCAGATCCTTTAAGGTTGAGTAACTACGGGAAAAACAAAAGCTTTATGTCAGGTGGAGACCATTACTAAACCAAGAATAGAGCAAAAAAATACCGAAAATGAGCAAAAACTAAGATTAAAAACTTTAGTGGTTTACATCTCCCATGTAGAAACAAGGTGTGACTTCAAAAAATATGGAAGGAGCCAAAGAAATTTTGGTACCCATCCCTCCATTCCTCAA
Organism: Pinus albicaulis; assembly: GCA_034641835.2. Classification (NCBI taxonomy): domain Eukaryota; kingdom Viridiplantae; phylum Streptophyta; class Pinopsida; order Pinales; family Pinaceae; genus Pinus; species Pinus albicaulis. The sequence continues at coordinate 1,084,495,454 of CM076580.1, forward strand.
GTTAGACAGTACCTACAGAAAGAGAAAGCCCTTGATTAATAAAATATTTTCCATTGTATTGAAGTTCTTGTAAACATGAACTCAAAGGAGAGGGAGTAATTATAAGAAGAGGGGGTAAGGAGAGCCTAGTAGGAATGTAATTGTAATGGAGTAGCAATGGTTGTGAGGTCATTCTAAGGAGAGGGAGTAGCAATGTGCCAAAAATGTTCCCTGGCAACTCAAAGTGGATAACTATATTGTTGTGAAATTAGTGGATCAATACCTAGGTTCTATTTCTTCAAGGGGAAGCAAAATCTAAAAGCTGTATCAAAATTGTGAGCAATAACATGTACAGATGATAAAAGTAATATTTACGAATTGTCTTTGCTATTTTATTTATTTTGTATCTAGTGGTGTCTCGCCTATGAAGATATACTCATGATTTTCAATGGCCATCAAAACCACGTATCTTTACGAACAATAGATGAGGTGAACAAGATATGCATGCTTGTTTATGTTTCTTGCGCACACAACTCATAGGTTGCAACCCCTGTATGTTAAGTGTGTTTGGGCCTTTTAAGAATTACTTCAAGTATGAGACAACATATTGAATGGAAAAGCACTAAGGGATAGAGGTAAAAAAGTTTGAATTAGCATAACTTACTAGGGGAGTTTTTCAAAGCACTCTTACTTCCTCTAATATTAAGGTTGTATTTGGGACTTTGGCCACTAAGTTATGATGCTTGTACCAATGATATGGATGACGACCAAGCTTTCAAAATATGTCATGAGGAAGATGCATATTTTGTGGTGAACATATGAGCCTCTGTCAAGGACACTACCATCCACTATGTGATGGTGATAAACATGTCAGTGCTACTCAAGAAGATGGTTGAAATGACCCACTCATCTCACATATATGTAATTGTGATGTTGTTTACTGCAATTGTTTCATGGTTCTATTATATTAGAGTAAATGACGTGCTTTCTTGGAATTCTTTACAATGGTGTGAATATGGTCATGATCAAATTCATAATTGTAATTACATGTGTGAGCATTACAAACATAATCATATTCACAATTACATGGGTGAGTGGCATTAATAGTATTGTAAAGATGATACACGCATTATTGTTAATTTTGGACAACTAGGTCCAAACTCCATGTTGTGATGCTCAGATGAAGATGCCAATATTTTTATTGGACTCCTCTTTCTGAGAGGTGCAAGATCGATCTAAATATCATCTTAATCCGATGAGAAGATCATTTAGTTTGAATTTATTCAAAATATGTGCAGGTCGGCCTTAAGGTTTTGTCCCCCATCGGTTGTGTCACACACCCTCATTGATGGATATAAATTGGTCAACGTCAGAGGACATTTTCACTCATCTCATCCTCACACATTTCTCTCTCCTCATCTGATTAGTTCGATGACCTTGGAGGCTCTTCTCTCCACGCGTGGGAAAATTTCAGCAGCTGCACTTTTATGTTTTTGGCCTAAGGTTTCTGCAGCAACTTTGACCAGCGTTGACTTTGGTCAACGCAAGGTCAAATGGACCTGAAACTCTACCTGAATTTCGATCTTTCAAATCCGCATTTTTTGGCACTATTCCTAAGGCTAGAAGTTGACTTTGACTTTGCTGCATTGACCTCGCTACTGTTGCTATTTGCATTGACCGTTGACTGACCACATTGACTTTTGGGTTGACTTTTGAGTTGACCGTTTTGGCTGTCCTAGAGGGTTGTGTGACATTGCTGGTTGGCTGACCATATTGAGACTTTGTTGGTTGAAGCATCCTGTTGACTGCAGTAACGTACCAACACACTTATATATTTCTAGCTTGTCTTCTGTTGATCTACTGGTATGTTCTATCAGCATTTTACTTTATTGTTTATGTGATTGCTGACTGATTTTGGGATAAAAGGTAAAGTTGCATCAAGCATAGAACATCTACAAAATTTGCATGCTATCAGAGCTGAGGTGAAGACAAAGCCCTAATTTTTAAGCAATCATCGAAGAAGAGGATGGGTTCCTCAAACTACAATGGCTTTAAGGCTGAAGACAAATTGACTGGAAGGATGACTTCCATGCTTGGAAGATGACATTGGATCTTAACTTGGAAGACCAAGATGTCATGGACTATGTGTAGGGTAAAATCCAAGAGCCTCCATCCACTGCAATTGTTGCTGCCAAAACAAAGTATAAGAAGGGGGAGATCAAAGTAAAGTTGATAATCAGGGACTCAGTTCATAAGAGTCTGGCTGCCTACATCTCTAAGTTGGGCACATCCAAGGAGATGTATGATAATTTGGTCCACATGTTCAAGGTTAAAAATGTGATTCAAGTCCTATTCTTCAAGAATCAATTGAAGAATATGAAGAAAGGCAGGGATGAGTCTGTTCAATCATATTTTCTGAAGCTGACCGAGATCAGGAATAATTTGTTGGCTATTGGGGAGACAATAGTTGATCGAGAGATGGTACTCACCGCACTTGGAGGTCTCTCATCCGAATGGCATGTATTCAATGCTACCATTCTCAATAATAATGTGATACCTGAATTTGACGAAGTACTATCGAGATGCGTACAAGAAGAGACGAGGATGAAGGAATATAAAAATGAAGGAAATGCTGCCTTCGATGCTCATTCTAGAAAGAAGAACTTTGGTGGTCCAAGGAACAAAGGAAGAACAGGGGCCCAAGGGAAGAAAGGCAAGTGTTACACTTGTCACAAGCCAAGTCACTATGCTAGAGAATTCCCTTTCAAGAAGGATTCTCCCAATGATGATGACAACAACAACAACCGGAGGAATGACAACCAAAGGAACAATAGGGTCAAGGGGAAGACGAAGGCTCCCTCTGGCGGAAATGGTCAACCTTTCAAAAGGTCAAGAAATTCCATGTATGAGGAATCAAATGTTGTTGATAAAAGAAATGAATTCATTCTTGTATCTTCCCTCTCTGCTGCATCCCCACCCGACACTATGGATTTCTGGTTGATAGATAGTGGTGCCTCAAGGCATATCACTGGGTTCAAAGAAACACTTTCTGACATGGTTGAGAAGGATATTAATTTGGAAATTATCCTTGGAGACAATGCCACATATCTCGTGAAAGGGACAGGGACTTTGACCCTCCACTTGTCTCAAATTCAAGTCCGTCGTTGCAGGATGTACTCTATGTACTTGATTTGAAGAAGAACCTTCTGTCTATTTCAGCCATGGAAGAAAAAGGTTTCAATATGGCATTCATTGATGGGAAGGTGTGTATCTGGAAGAAGTTTTTCAAGGAAGCTATCATGATTTGGTTTAGAGTTTATACACTCTACCAGATTGGAGGAAGTCCACTCAAAGCGATGACGTGTGATACTATTCGACAGACTGAACTATGGCACCGGAGGTTTGGACACCTTCACTACAAGGACCTTCCCGAAGCAAGGAAGGTGATGACAGGGATGCCCGAGTTCTCAAATAATCATGAAGGTGTATGTCAGGGTTGTGCCGAAGAAAATCATACAAGGGGACCTTTCCCCTCAAGTGTCACAAAGACATATGATGTCTTGCAATTGATACATTCTGATTTGTCTGGGATGCTGCCCATGACATCCTTGGGAGGATGTTCTTATTATATGACATTCATAGATGACTTCTCTCACAAAACCTGGATATACTTCTTGAAAAGGAAGGATGAGGCTTTCATGTGGTTCCGTACTTTCAAAGCCTTGGTGGAAAATCTAACAGGGAAGAAGATCAAGATATTGAGGATCGATAATGGCACTGAATATGAGACGAACGAGTTCAAGAAATTTTACAGAGAAGCTGGCATCAAGAGGGATACCACAACTGTCTATACTCCTGAGCAGAATGGTGTTACTGAACGAAAGAATAGGACCATTGTGGAAGTTGCCCATGCCATGCTATGTGACCAAGGTCTACCTAAGTTTATGTGGGGAGAAGCTGCAAACACTGTTGTGTACATAAAAAACAGATGCCCGCATTCTGCTCTGGACTCAAAAACTCCCAAAGAGGTTTTCTCTGGTAAGAAACCTGACGTCTCACATTTTAGAGTTTTTGGATGTCCTGTTTATTTTCATGTGCTGAAAGAGAAGAGGAGCAAGCTGGATGCTTCTGGGAAGAAGGGAATGTTTGTGGGCTACAACGAAACTTTGAAGGCCTATAGAGTCTATGTGGTTGGTCAAAGGGAAGTGGAGATATGCCACAATGTCACCTTTGATGAAGATGCTTCCGTGAGGAAAGTAGTCAATCTTCTGAGATCTGAGGAAGATCATGCAGCAAGGCCTGGAAATCAAGAAGGACCGAAGGATGAGACAATGCCCGATGTTGAAGGACCGATGGACCCGATTTATCCACCTCCTTCGATAGGGAAGAGACCATCATGGCTCGGGGACACTCTCAAGGATGTTGAGGGACATATGGCCCCAAGGGGGACATTCTGTGAAAGCAAGAAGCCGAATAGATACCAAGGGTATCTAGCAGCCATGAGTATTATTGTAAAATCTAAGCCTGGATCTTTTGAGGAAGCCGTAAAGCATCAAGTCTGGAAGGATGCTATGCACAAAGAGTATGAGTCCATAATGAAGAATGATGTCTGGGATGTGGTTCCAAGACCGGAGGACAAATCAGTTTTCACCTTGAAATGGATCTACAAGATCAAGCATGGATATGATGGAAGTGCTGAAAAATTCAAGGCAAGATTCATTGCCCATGGCTTCTCTCAAAAGGAAGGCGTAGACTATGATGACATATTTGCACCTATGGCTCGATATACCACCATCCAATCTATCATAGCCCTTGCTACTACGCAACGATGGAGTCTTCATCAGATGGATGTGAAGATTGCATTTCTGCATGGTGCGATAAAGGAGGAGGTGTATGTGGAGCAACCTCTGGGGTTTGAAGTCCAGGATCAAGACACCCATTTCCGCAGGTTGAAGAAAGCCCTCTATGGGTTGAAGCAAGCACCCAGGGCTTGGTACGAGTGGATATATAGCTACATGATGAAGCTGGGCTTCACTCGTAGTAATGCTGATCTGAACCTTTATTTCAAGGTTAATAGAGAAAAGCCTCTCATTCTGGTGTTTTATATGGACGACCTCTTCCTGACAAGTGTTGACCCTCTCATTCATCAGTGCAAGAGGGAGCTCGTTGATGAGTTCAAGATGAAGGACCTAGGACTGATGCATTACTTCCTAGGCTTGGAGGTCTGGCAGAGACCTGGCGAGATTTTCCTTTCTCAAGGAAAATACATTGTGAAGCTTCTGGAAAGATTTGGTATGGTGGACTGTAAGTCTGTGTCGACACCGATGGAGCTCAACTTCAAGAAGTTGAGTGGCAGCGTTGTTTGGCCCGTGCTAGCAAATCCTAATGAGTATCGTCAACTCGTAGGGGCCCTGATGTTCTTAGTGAACACTTTGAGTCAACACATGGTTGAGCCTCATCACTTTCACTGGGTTGGTGCCAAGAATCTGTTGAGATATCTTAGGGACACGATAAACCATGGGTGGAGATACACTGCCAGGAGCGTGACACTCCATGGATATATTGATGTCGATTGGGCTGGTAGTGTGGTGGATCGTAAGAGCACATCAAGATGTTGCTTCACACTTGGTTCTACTTCAATATCATGGATGAGCAGGAAGCATAAGTTGATGGCTTTGAGCACCGTGGAGGCTGAATACATTGCAGTGAGTATGGCTTGTTGTGAAGCAATCTGGTTGTGAAAGCTCTTCAGTGAGTTGTTCGGCATGTGCTAGATACCACCGTGATACTATGTGATAACCAGAGTGGGATTCGGTTGTCCTAGAATCCCGTGTTCCACGATCGATCTAAGCATATTGATATCAAGTACCACTTTATCCGAGATATGGTACAGCGAGGCGTCGTAAGGCTCGATCATATAGGAACTGATGAGCAGGTCGCAGATATTATCACAAATCCCCTAGGTAAGGTCAAGTTCCTAACCTTCCGTGAGAATCTTGGTATCATGGAACGATCCTATTCTGAGGGTCCTATTGGACGATGAGCTCTGGGAGCTCTAGGGGGCTTTAGGGATAGCTTCTCGGAGTTATAAGAAACCACAGGGCTAGGCTTGTCGAACCTTGTTGGTGTGCTTCTGCCCCACCGTTGTGATGATTGAGTTGGTTCAGCTCTCATTATTTGTGCCCTGTATGCATCCTACCCATTAAGTTCAGGGCTCATGGGAAGTACCTCTCATTTGGCCAGTGAGGTGGGAAAAGTTAGAGACTAGTAGCAAATACTGATGGACGCATCAGACACAGTCCAACCACTTGATCTGGGATCAAGTACAGCGAGGTTTCAAACCTCCAACTGACTTCGGGTCAGGTAAACCAACTTCGGGTTGGTATGAGACTTTTTTTGAGTCCTATAGAGGTTTCGAACCTCTAGGCTGAATATGTTAGCCGGGAATGATGTCTTTGTGACTGACCCACTTATGTTCTGAAATAAAGAAGCCGGAAAAGCAAGTTACAGCGGGATGACACACAATGTTTCGATTGCACAGGTGGATGGAGTTCTCCCTAGTTGAGAGGGAGTGTTAATTTTGGACAACTAGGTCCAAACTCCATGTTGTGATGCTCAGATGAAGATGCCAATATTTGTATCGGAATCCTCTTTTAGAGAGGTGCAAGATCGATCTAAAGATCATCTTAATCCGATGATCGGAACATTTATTTGAATTTATTCAAAATATGTGTAGGTCGGCCTTAAGGTTTTGTGCCCTGACAGTTGTGTCACACACCCTCACTGATGGATATAAATTGGTCAACGTTGGAGGACATTTTCACTCATCTCATCCTCACACATTTCTCTCTCCTCATCTGATTGGTTCGATGACCTTGGAGGCTCTTCTCTCCATAAGTGAGAAAATTTCAGCAGCAGCACTTTTCTCTTTTCGGCCTAGGGTTTCTACAACAACTTTGACCAGTGTTGACTTTGGTCAACGCAAGGTCAAACAGACCTGAAAATCTCCCTGAATTTCGATCTTTCAAATCCACATTTTTGGCACTACTCCCAAGGCTAGACATTGACTTTAAGTTTGCTGTGTTGACCTAGCTGCTGTTGCTATTTGCGTTGACTGTTGACTGACAGCATTGAATTTTGGGTTGACTTTTTTGGTTGTCCTAGAGGGTTGTGTGACATTGCTGGTTGGCTGACCATATTAAGACTTTGCTAGTTGAAGCATCCTATTTACCGTCGTAATGCACCAACACACTTATATATTTCTGGCTTGTCTTATGTTGATCTACTGGTACGTTCTATCAACATTTTACTTTATTGTTTATGTGATTGCTGACTAATTTTGGGATAAAAAGTAAAGTTGCATCAAGCATAGAACATCTACAAAATTTACAATTGTGCAGGTTATCATAAACATATAAATCACATTACAAAAATATAATAATTGAGCCCTAAAAAGTAATTGATCCCTAACTAGCTAGAGAATCCCTAACTAATTAGGTGAAGACCAAACATTAGAAAGGAGGGGTGAGGGAGGCAAGTGAGGGCAGGGAACAGAGGAAAAAAGAAAAAGGGAGAATAATGGAGGTAGCAAGGCAAAGGGAAAATAAAGACAACAGAGATAAAAAAGGATTTGAAGGACCAAACCAAGAAGATATTGTTTCAGGAGGGAAAAACACATAAGCTTCAATGTCGTTTGTCGGGGACAACAGGTTAGCCATTACATACCTTTGGGCCTTATAAATGTGGTAATTCTCTTACCATTCCTACCTCCATCAAGAAACTCGATTCCATGGCATATCTTAGCAGTTAATGTGTTTCTCTTTGAAATCAACTCGATAAAGGCACATGTTTAATATGTTGTGACTTAATTTATCTGTGTCGATGTAAATTTGGTTATGGTAGCATTTACTGGATCCCAAGCCTAGTTGGTATGTTTGAGTTGTTGTATCAATCCAAGGACTTCATAGAAATAGAGATTAATAATTGTTAACCAACGCATGACTTCATAAGAGCCTTCACTTAACTAGTTGATTGGAAATTAGTGAGCACTAATGAAGTATGAAAAGTTATCATTTAGTTTTATGGGAACCCTGAATTAATTGAGGGTGGAGGATTACAACTATGGAGTCTGTCGCTTGTTAAAACGATGGAGGCTTACACCTATGGAGTCCTTCATTTGCTAAAGGGGTGGAGGATTACACCTCTGGAGTCCCCCATATGTTGAAAGGGTTGAGGCCTAAAGTTGCCCTAGTCTAGCCTTCTTGGTGGAAACCCTATGACTTCAATATACTCTGGATTCCTTGCACAAGGTGGAGTTACTATAGCAACATCCACATAAGGGTGGAGGTCTAGATCTCTGGAATCCATGTACTTGTACACTATTATGCCAGAAGGGTGGAGGCTAGATTAGATCTCTAGACTCCTTGCACTTGTACATGGTTATGCCAAAAGGGTGGAGGCCAGATTAGATTTATGGACTCCCTGTACATGTACATTGTTATGCTAGAAGGGTGGAGGTCAGATTAGATCTCTTGACTCCCTGTACATGTACATTGTTATGGATTAGATCTCTAGACTCCTTGTACTTGTACATGGTTATGCCAAAAGGGTGGAGGCCAGATTAGATTTATGGACTCCCTGTACATGTACATTGTTATGCTAGAAGGGTGGAGGTCAGATTAGATCTATTGACTCCCTGTACATGTACATTGTTATGCTAGAAGGGTGGAGGTCGGATTAGAACTTTGGACTCCCTATGCCTATACATTGTTATTCTAGAAGGGTGGAGGTCAGAGTAGATCTCTAGAATCTCTGTACCTAAACATTGTTATGCTAAAAGGGTGGAGGTCGGATTAGCTCTATGGAAGCCTTGTACTTGAACATTGTTCTCCTAAAAGGGTGGGGGTTGGATTAGATGTCTAGAATCTTTGAATGTTTGGTCACGGGGAAAATCTTCATGAGCTAGGGGGTGACAACTGCAATTGAAATCTGTCAATGGTTGGGAAGAGAATTGTTGACTATGTCTTAGTGCCCATCCGAATTTTCCACAGTACTGAGTAGTGTATTGACTATAATAACCAAACCTACCTGAACTGGTTGCATGAGTGCTACGTGTCAATTATGTGTGTAAATATGCATGGTATATTGATTTAAATTGATAGAATAATATGTGCTAAAATACAAGCTGTCATTTTATAGGCCAAAGTACTCCCACCAAATGAAATGTGAGTGGGGATCAAGGACGTCATGTTCTACCCTTGCAGTTGATATTATATTTTCTTAAGACCAAGCTTCTAGACAATTAATAACGATCTGATGCTTTGACGCTTATGGATTTTAAGCGCTAGTCATGATGAAATGAAACACGTGTAAATATAATAACAATTAGTGTTGTGGATGGCTTCTTAGGTTGTCATTATTTGTATAGGAAACACAATTTAGCTCATGCCATCGTGGGTCTATTATTCCTTGGATTTGAAATATATACATTTTAGTGTTGTTAGTGCAAATTACCGAAATCCATAACATACTGCCTTTTATGAAGTATGATTGCTGTGGCAGTTGATTAAATATCAAAGTGAATGGAATCTTGTAAATGCTATTAATAGCAGAGACATATGTTGTAAGCTTGTATGAAGAGCTTAAGTCCATGCTATGTTTTGTTGGTTTTCTTATATTTGCAAAAATTGGAAAACGTTTCTTAACCACCTATGGCTAGGTTTTTAATAAAGGTCTATTGTTGTTTTCTTTTACTACAATTCCATTGTGGGATGCTCATTATAAATCGAAGGACACATCGATTATAGGTGCATGTAGATCTCAAACCTTTCCAACGTCTACAAAATACAAATCTTTCCTATATTGAATAAGCATACCATGAAAATTCACTAAATGATGGAATCAAACGATTGTGATAATTCAAGGTGTAATGAATAAGTAATATAGATTAAAGTGTGAAGTTATTAATTGATTGGCCCATATGGCCTGCTTACTCACTAATACAAATCTTTCTAGGGAAAAAAATCTAGACCTATGTCTCTCAACCAATTTTTAGTGCAAAATGCACTGCAATTATTTTCAAATTCAATAGCCTTATTTGTTCATTAGAGCGACTCTACTCAAGAACTGAAATGGAAAGGCAGAAGCAGAGAAATATTTTCTCTTAACATATATCAACGCTGGCTCTCAATTAATTTTTAAGGACTTTGTTCTAGATTACAAATATGAGTACAAAAACCTCCAAGAGCTTCTTTACTCACCATTACTAGAAAATAAGTAAGAGATGGTCACATAAAACGCAAATGTCAGTAGTTGGAAATTATTGTGCCCACTCCATTGAATATAACACTCCCTCTATTTTAAAAACTCACTGTAGTTCAGAATTGACTAAGAGTATAATTGAGGGACTAGTGGTCAATTATGTTGTTAGTGGAGAGTTCCTTTTCTTAAAGGAATACTCTGGAATCGAAAGTCCATGACATGTCAGTCCAACTCATGTCATGAAGGTAGGATGGGATGTGAATACATTCCAACTTGTATTAAGATTTTTAGTTAAACAACCAAAGTGCAATTCCAACTTCAAAGTTTCATGTGTGGGTCGCCACTTAGGTCTTTAAGGGGTGTCCCGTTGAATTATAGAGACCATTGCATCACTGCACATAAATTATTAGCAGTAGGGTGCTAGAAGACAAAGTTGAGAGTGTACAACTTCATGTCTTTCAACAACGTCGTTTTACACTAAATGTTCTGTTTAACAATGGGAGTTTCACCTATAGCCACATCGCCTCAATTGCTAAAACATGTATTCTAGCCCGAGAGGCATTAATCTTTTTATCCCCTAGGGTGAATTGCTAAGCATCCCACAACACGATTTCACCCATCTCTCAATTGTTGTTGTAAGTGATTGGGTACAACCATTTGCTTGGTTGAATGTTATGATAGAGTGAGGTCTAGAATATGTTTTTCCTGGAATGTGTTTTTCCTTTCACCCACAACCATTGTGGACTCATTGTATACCCTCAGCCATTGCTGATGGAATCCACATGCCCACAACAATTATATTGATTGTGTTAATGTATTATCAATGGGCTGGTATAATTGAGTGTGCTTTGTAGAAACCAAATTTAATAACTCATTTTTGTGTATTATCCAGTCCATTTAATCATATGTTACAGCCATAACCACTCTTGTGATGCATTGCCTAGCAGTTACAACCTTCAGGAATAGTTTATTCAATAGGAACATATATGTAGATTCAGTTTCTCCCTAATAAACATGGTATCTCACCAGCAACGAACTGTGATTCAGTAGATGTCTCGTTGTTCTAGAGGCTTGATATAATTTGAGGCCACTTGAATCCTCTATTGAATAGGGACCTTGGTACTAGAAGCAAGCAAGCCCCAAAAAAGCAGAGCCTTAAAGACAAACTAAAGAACAGTTCGCTGGATCTATTGATGAGCATTGAATTTGGCAACATAGTCAGCACAAGCTTAAACGCTTATTAAAGAAAAAATTAAATCTATACATAGAAGAAGACTAACTTAACTAGAGGACCCCATCGGGTCCACCTAATTAACCACCTTAGGTTCAGGATTGTAAGGGCATGTGTTACAAGTCGTATCAGAGCCCAAGTTCCAACACTAGACCTCAGGGAAAAAAATGAACATATGATTGATAGATCCTATGCATGCATAAAGACTTGATGTGGGATCTTATAATGTGTCATGGTTTGGATAGGGGATGGTTAAAATTGAATTGTCTCATTTTGTTACAATATCACATATATAATACAAACCTTTTTTCATATCTAATTTAATCTTCGTTAACTGTTGTGCATGTGCTACTTATGTGTTTGCACTATACATCCTTAACCTAACTAATTACAGTTCATGCAAGCTATGTGCATGGAGACTACTTGCACTAGAATCAGTTAATTTTCTAAAGTTTATCCTTATGTTATAGTTGTGTTAGACATCCACATATTAATGGTTATGTGGTGCCATAGATGCAGTGATGTTGACATGGCAATACCGATGATGCAAAATTTATAATATGGCATTGTTGATGTCATAGTTCTAACAAGCAATGCTCACATGATGATGTTGATGTGGTAACCTACATACATAATGGGCATTCATTTCTAAATCCACCCCTTGCAGGCAATTCTATTTTCTTTCACACCAAGCACCTTCATGAAGCCTTAAAATTTAATTTTGCTTGATACTTATTGAAAAAATTTGTTGATTGATCTCGAGAGCTACAATAGATTAATTTAAATTCCTTGATAAAAAGTTTTCTCTTTGTTGTAGCATTGGAAAACCTCAATATTATTGGTGTTGGCATGAAACACATTATTCTTTATGAGTTGGATAACTCTTTGTGTATGACAAAAGCAAGGCATGTGATGCCCTAAGTTGTTTATTGTTGCCCCATGTAACTACATTTGACCCTATGTTGATGGTAGATTTCCTTTCATCTATGGAACTTGCCAAACTTGAATTTGTTTGATCACACAATCAAACCTATCATTGTGCACGTACTGATGGTCATAGTATAATGTTCCTTTAACATACTATAATATTATTTTTGATACTTTGTAAGGAATAACTTTAGTGAATGCAATGAACTATTAACATCATAGTTTAAATGATAGATTTGGTTTGGTAGGTGTAACATAGATGTGACTACTATTGTGAGACTCATGGAAGACTCGTGAGTCATCACAAATTTTGACCAGTGTATTCTAGGATGAACCTAATTTTCCCACGCCCAAAGGTAGTTGAGTTCGAGTCTCAAAACTACGGATGAGAGTCATAACATTGAAAAGCTAAGTGAATTTTGTTTTAAACCATTCAAGGCTTATTATTATTGGTAAGGCTTCATATAGGTCTCAATAGGACTTTCAAATTTCATGTTCCAAGGGCTCCTACTAGGGGATTGGATCTTTTATTACATAGTTTTGGTGGATGAGCTATGAATTCAAGAAAAAAATCATCAGCCTGTGAGTTAGTCAAAATTTAGAGGATTATTAGTATTGATTCAGTTGTAATTTTTGAAGTGGATTATTTATAGGGAGACAACAATTATTGGTTACTTCAAACCTATCGATATAACAACCATAGTGGTTGACTGTTATATCAAATTATTGTATACTGCCAAGTACTGTGGAGGAATCTATTGTTCAAAGGTTTGTTAAAGAACAATATTATTGTTGAAAAGTCTTTTATATTCATGCCCTTCATTAATGAATGCACATTTTTAATATGTAAATGAATGAAAATGTTGTGTCTAATTCATTGAATAACCTAGTCCAAGTACCATCCTAAGGGTAAAATTTACCCTAGGACATTACAATAATGTAAGGGTTAGGGTTAGAATCTAGATGGTTAAATCACCATAACAAACTAAGGCTCTTGTAATTGTGTATGTTGCAACATCATTAATATATGTGGACCTATTGTTCTATCGATTTATGTTTATCTTTTATTGCATTATGTATGCACCCATATGAAATCCTTAACAAAAGTCATTTCAGAGACAAGTTTTAATCTTGTCTATGTATGTCGATCAATTGGTTCAACATCTCCCTTATTGCAGTTGTCTTGCTTAGATTTACTTACTTCTTCTTCTCTTCCCTTATGTTTGATTATCAAGCCTTCAAGGGAAAAATCTTGGGTGAAAGTTAGTACATTCACTTCTCTTCCAAGCTGAACAATGTCTAAAATTTTGTTGACTTTTACCATGATGGTGTTGTTATCGCTTGCCGCCTACACCTACCTACAAGTTAGCGGGAAAAGCCTTTAACCCCACAAGGTGTGGTTGGTGGTAAGGAACTCAGAGAAGAGGTTTTCACACTAATCCCAACTCTCTTCGTTTAAGCTATCTCCTAGGTTAGCTATGGGGGGTGGTACTTAAATGGGAAACTCAGTTAAAAGATGTGAGTTTCTTAGAGAGTTGTTAGAGTTAAATAGATTACTTCTTCAAATTTATAAGCAAAAAAATTATATGAACAATAACCATTAATACATAAGATAAGCATGAAACATATGAGAAACCAGTGTCTTCAGAGTATTGCTCTTAAATTGAAATTGTATTTGCTTAAATGAAGTGAACTGCTTTCAAGATAAATAGATTTCTGAATCAAAGCATGATAAGCTATCTTGTTCAAAAGGAAACAATTAGTGTTCTACTTGCAAAATGTAGATAAAAGAAATATTTGTCACAACAAAGTATTCAATTTCAACAATGAAAAGAGGAATTAACAATTTGCAAGTAAAACCATGAAATATATTATCATGAGATGCAATTACACTAGATTTTGATGCAATTAATCTTGGTTACTTTTAATCTAAAATGCCTAATCAAGGTGAGAAGTCCTCCTCTTGTGCTCTTACCAAGGGGTAAAAATTGGGGTGACTGTAAGAAAGAGTGGGCAAAGACACAGGGGTGTCATTAACAATACCCGTCCACTGAGTCTTACGAGCCAGCGTGTGCCTTCATTTCTACAATGGGACAAGCCACCTTCATAACTGCAGGGTCATATGTTTTTACCTTACTTCATACCAAATGGAAAAAATTTCCAAGAAAACATTTTTCCCTATAATTTTTATTAACCAAGCTGATGCTTGGAGGTAAATTTAAAATATGTAGCTAAGTTAGAATTCCTACTATGATATGCAAGTAAGTTTGCAAGTGCTATGTAAAAAATGGAATTGCTCTTAGTAAGATTGTTCCACAATATCATTTTATATATTTTCTCAAGTAAACATAAGATGCATAAGCTTCAAGAACAATTAAAATTGTGATTTTCTAAAGATAAATGATGAACCAATTACAAGTTTGATGCTTATGAGCAATTAATTTGTATGTAAAGTAAATTGCAATGCTTTAAAAATAAAATTGGGATTTGTGCTCACAATAGCTTTGCAAAAGGAACTTTAAACTTGAGGAAATTAGCTTGACATAATTGATTGCTTTGAAAGATAAACTTGTCAAATACACAATGCTTCAATATTCTCAAAATGGAAATGTGTCATAACAATAAAGCATGAATTATTTACATAATTGTCAAGCTAAATAGATCAAAGTTTGCCCAAAAATAATAATGATGCTTGCATGAAGTAAAAAAAATTGCTTTGCAAATGGAAATGTAACTTGAAATTTGTAGCAACTATGATGAGAAATGCAAACATAAAATTTGTGAAGCAAACTTGAGGAAGAAGAAATATGATTTGTGTTACTTCCTAATTAGAGCTTGCATATGTGATGTGAAAGAAAATGGAAATGTCAAAACCAATAAGTCAATCCATCTACAAATTCTCTCATTGAAATGGAGAGATAGGGATGCCAATGGGTAAAACTCACGCTCCCACAACAAAAATAGAAATTTTATTATTATGGTGTTACATTGAGATTAGAGCCTCTTGGAGAGCTTCCCAAGGAATCGATGAGAGAATACAACGTGAAATATTGAAACAAGAAGGAAATCCCTTCAAGTATGGGAGCCTCAAAAGAGATGAAGGAGTTCTACAATTGGACAATACAAGCTCCAAAGTGGTGTATGACCTAGCCTTCTTCCACAAGTTCTCTTAATGCCCACAACCTCCTTGGAATGCAACTTGAAGCTAGAGAGAACCTACAAACAAGAATGTTAGGGCTGCAAATATAAAACCAAAGTTAGTGTCAAAAGAGAACATTTAAGTATGTGAATAAGCTACAAAATAATATACAAATGTTAAATCAAGTGATGTGAAAAAATCCCCATCGCTTGTCTAGCTTGTGAGAATTTCTTGAAATAGTTATATAATGAAATGAAAGCACAATTAAAAGATGTAAATGAATTTTTTAATATTTTGATTCATGCATAGACTATGTGAAGGAGAACCCTGCAAGAACAAGTACTTTCAAAAAAATTAGTTCTATGAAATTCAAATAACAATGAGAGCTCCTTGAAAACAATGCCAAGAGTGGTTTGGTCTCTTGAAGACTTCCCTTCACGCTTGCTAGTTGATTGAACAATGATCCTCTGCAAAACTTCCAAAAAATATTAGCTCATATGGATTAAATCAATAAACAATGGCAAGAGAACTCTAGAATTTGTATGAAAATAGACATAGTTTTTTAGACTAGAGCATATCAAATAACCAATTGTAAATGTAGGATAGTTATACATCTACGATTCAACAAAAACATATGAGAAAAATGAAATATAAATCAAAGGCACAAGTAGAGATATACCAACAATGATCCAAGCAATGCTCCAATGGAATAACAATCATGAATGAACCCCAAAGTCTTTTTATTCATATGAAGATCACAAGTACATAGAAGCAAAGCTTCCCCAAGCACAATAGCTCGTTGCAAAAGATATAGTATGAGAGCCCATGGCTCCATTATATAGAAAGTTGGGAGAAAATCCCAATGAAGAACCAAATGTCAAGTGGTGAGAAGGAGGAGATCACAAGGAAAATTCAAATTTGATAAGTGGAGCTTCATTGTTAAGTGTAAAAATCGGATTCTGGCAAGTGGACATCATTTTCTTCTTTCCTTATGTGCCAAATTCAAATTTTATGATGGGAAGACAAGTGTATATGAGTGGTAACGCATGTGGGGACAATTTCCCACAAAAATCTCCACCAAATATTCTCTCAAATCCTCCCAAATACGCATTAATTTCACAAATTCGAATTTCCAAGTAAGCAACTCTCATTTATTGCCAGAAATTTGATTTTATTTGAGCACATGTCATTTTTTTTATTTTAGGAGCCCACATCACCTTGTGACTTCACTTTAACTCTTCCATAATTTTTCACTTTATTTCCACCTCATTTAGCATGTGTGGATATTTTTTTTTTCTATTTATTTAATTTATGGCTTAATAAATTGCGAGATTTCCCACTAAACTTAGGAAAAATGGGTTTTGAGGATTCAAAACACATTTTTAACCCCTCAAAGTGTGTCATAGTAGAAAGTTGAAGGTGAGAGGTGTAATTTTGATTACTCATACCCTATAAAAATTCTCTAGGCAACACTTATTACAATTCAATTACAATTTTCGACTTGCGGGAAATCTAAAAAATTAAAAAATCACTACCTAGACCTAACCAAATTCCATGAATTTTTTTGTGTGATCTAGTATGGCAATTTACATTGACTCTAGACACTAGGACTCACCCAAGGCCTCACCATCAAGCCGTACTCTGGCTTTGGGGTAAAATTGGAGGAAAAAACTCAATTAATCATTAAGCCCTGATAGGGAGATGATAATTAACCGAGTAAAAAAAACCTCCCAGAATAATGCTCACTTGTTGGCAAGGTCCCAAGCTACCTAGGCCTGTTACAGACTCAATACTGACTCAAATTCATCATTACTAACATCACTTATTACAATTCCCCGTAGGGCGTGGAATCTGGGTACAAGTCCAAATGATAAGTAGAAGTAGAGTTTAAAAACTATGTTGAACTGATGATATCTGACGGTACAAGTGTCCTTTGTTTCATCCTTTGGCATGGAGTCTTCATATAATCATCAGGTGCCACTCCAATGGTCAACAGGTGTAATGGTGGTTAAATTCAACTTTATGAATTTTGAAGTCATTTACGAATCACCCTTAGTGGGTGGTTATAGTCCATACTGGTGGTGAATGTGTGGTCTTGGTAATTGCTTATTCACATTGGTGGTTGTTAATTTTGGACAACTAGGTCCAAACTCCATGTTGTGATGCTCAGATGAAGATGCCAATATTTTTATTGGATTCCTCTTTCGGAGAGGTGCAAGATCGATCTAAAGATCATCTTGATCCAATGAGCAGAACATTTATTTTGAATTAATTCAAGATATATATAAATATCACCCATATATACATTTCGCTATGGTCGGCCTTAAGGTTTGTGCCCAGCTGAGTTGTGGTCACACACCCTCGCCGATGGATATATATTGGAGTGTTGGAGGACATTTCCTCATCCTCATTTCTCTGTCTCTCATCTGATTGGTTCGATGACCTTGGTGGCTCTTCTCTCCACACGTGGGAAATTCCAAGCAATAGCACATTTATGATTTCGGTCTAGGGTTTATGCAAAAAATTTTGACCAGTGTTGACTTTGTTCAACACAAGGTCAAAAGGACCTGAAATTCTCCCAAAAGTTCAATTTTCCATATTCGCATTTTTTGGCACTATTCTCGAGGTAAGACGTTGACTTTGACTTTTTTGCATTGACCTAGCTGATGTTGTTGTTTGTGTTGACCGTTGACTAACAATATTGACTATTTGGGTTGACTTTTGAGTTGATCGTTTGGCTGTCCTAGAGGGTTGTGTGACATTGCTGGTTGGCTGACCATATTGAGACTTTGCTAGTTGAAGCATCCTGTTGATCGCCGTAACACACCAACACACTTATATATTTTTGGCTTGTCTTCTGTCGATCTACTGGTATGTTCTATCAGCATTTTACTTTATTGTTTATGTGATTGCTAATTGATATTGGGAGAAAAAGTAAAGTTGCATCAAGCATACAACATCTACATAAATTTACATGGTCTCGGAGCTGAGGTGAAGACAAAGCCCTAATTTGTAGCAATCACCGAAAAAGAGGATGGGTTCCTCAAACTACAATGGTTTTAAGGCTGATGACAAATTGACTGGGAAGGATGACTTCCATGCTTGGAAGATGACGTTGGATCTTAATTTGGAAGACCAAGATGTCATGGACTATGTGCAGGGTAAAATCCGAGAGCCTCCATCCACTGCAACTGCTACAACCAAAACAAATTATAAGAAGGGGGAGATCAAAGCAAAGCTGATGATCAGGGACTCAATTCATAAGAGTCTAGTTGCCTACATCTCTGAGCTGGGCACATCCAAGGAGATGTATGATAAGTTGGTACACATGTTCAAGGCCAACAATGCGAATCAAGTCCTATTATTCAAAAATCAATTGAAGAATCTGAAGAAAGACAAGGATGAGTCTGGTCAATCATATTTTCTGAAGCTGGCCGAGATCAGGAACAATCTGCTGGCTATTGGAGAGACTAGTTGATCGAGAGATGGTACTCACTGCACTTGGAGGGCTCCCATCCGAATGGCATGTGTTCAAGAATACCATTCTCAATAAAAATGTGATACCTGACTTTGACGAAGTACTATCGAGATGCGTACAAGAAGAGACAAGGATGAAGAAGTATGAAAATGAAGGAAATGTTGCCTATGCTGCTCATTCTAGAAAGTAAAACTTTGGTGGTCAAAGGAACAAAGGAAGAGCAGGGGCCCAAGGAAAGAAGGGAAAGTGTTACACTTGTCATACACCAGGTCATTATGCTAGAGAATTCCCTTTCAAGAAGGATTCTCCTGATGATGATAACAACAACAACCGGAGTAATGGCAATCAAAGGAACAACAGGTTCAAGCGAAAGAGGAAGGCTCCCTCCGATGGAAATGGTCAACCTTTCAAAAGGTCGAGAAATTCCAAGTATGAGGAATCAAATGTTGTTGATAAAATAAATAAATACATTCTTCTATCTGCCCTCTCTGTTGCATCTCCACTCGACACTATGGATATCTGGTTGATAGAAAGGGGTGCCTCAAGGCACATCACTAGATTCAAGGAACCACTTTCTGATATGGTTGAAAAGGATACTAATCTAGAAATTATCCTTGGAGATAATGCCACATATCCCGTGAAAAGGACAGGGACTGTGACCCTCCACTTGTCTCAAGGTCAAGTCCTCCGCTTCCAGGATGTACTCTAGGTACCTAATTTGAAGAAGAACCTTGTGTCTATATCGGCCATGGAAGACAAAGGTTTCAATATGTGACATCTATCACAAGGTGCGATTCGAAGAAGAGCTTCAAGCGGAAGCTATCACGACCATCCCTAGAGTTGACATACCCCATTAAAGAATGTGAAGCACAACGGGGAGCTGATGAATACCCCGCTATATTTAAGATCAAAACCACGGTAATTTATGTTTGGAGCACCTTCATCACAAGGCCCCCTTCCAAGGCGAAGGTAGGTGACGGATGCCCATAGTTTTCAAACAACTGCGAAGTTGCATGTCAAAGGTGCTGGTTGAAAGTAATAAGGGACTCTTCTCTCCTCATGTGGAGCATTTGATGTCTTGCAATTGATCCATTCTGATCTATCTGGTATGCTGCCCGTGACATCCTTGGGAGGATGTTCTTATTATATGACATTCATAGATGACTTCTCTCGCAAAACCTGGATATACTTCTTAAAGAAGAAGGATGAGGCTTTCATGTGGTTCCGTACCTTCAAAGCCTTGGTGGAAAATCTGACAGGGAAGAAGATCAAGATATTGAGGACCGATAATGGCACTGAATATGAGACGAACAAGTTCAAGAACTTTTGCAGAGGAGCTGGCATCAAGAGGGAGACCACAACTATCTATACTCCTGAGCAGAATGGCGTTGCTGAACGAAAGAATAGAACCATTGTGGAAGCTGCCTGTGCCATACTATGTGACCAGTATCTACCAAGTTCTGCAGAGAAGTCGCAAACACCGCTATGTACATACAAAAACCGAGAGGCTAGCATTCCGTCTGGACTCCAAAACTCCCGAAGATGTTTTCTCTGGTAAGAAACATGGCGTCTCACATTTTAGAGTTTTTGGATGTCGTGTTTATTTTCATATGCCGAAAGACAAGAGGAGCAAGCTAGATGCTTATGGGAAGAAAGGAATGTTTGTGGGCTACAAAGAAACTTCAAAGGCCTATAGATTCTATATGCCTGGTCAAAGGGAAGTGGAGATATGCCACGATGTCACCTTTGAAGAATATGCTTCCTTGAGGAAAGTAGTCAATCTTCCGAGATCTAAGGAAGATCATGAATCAAGGCCTAGAAATCAAGAAGAACCGAAGGATGAGATGATGCTCAATGATTAAGAACTGATAGACCCAATTGTTCCACCTCCTTCACTCGGGAAGAGACCATCATGGCTCAGGGACACTCTCAAGGATGTCGAGGGACATATGGCCCCAAGGGGGACATTTCTCGTGAAAAACAAGAAACCTAATAGATACCAAGGGTATTCAGCAGCTATGAGATGAATATTGTACAATCGACCGGATCTTTTTGAGGAAGCCGTAAAGCATCAAGTCTGGAAGGATGTTATGCATGAAGAGTATGAGTCCATAATAAAGAATGATGTCTGGGAAGTGGTCCCAAGACTGGAGGATAAATCAGTTGTCACAGCGAAATGGCTCTACAAGATCAAGCATGGATCTGATGGGAGTGCTGAAAATTTCAAGGCAAGATTCGTTGCCCGTGGCTTCTCTCAAAAGGAAGGAATAGACTATGATGACATATTTTCACCTATGGCCCGATATACCACCATTCGATCTATTATAGCCCTTCCTGCTACACAAGGATGGAGTCTTCATCAGATGGATGTAAAGACTGCATTTCTGCATGGTGCGATAAAGGAAGAGGTGTATGGGGAGCAACCTCTGGGGTTCGAAGTCCAGGATCGGGACACCCATGTATGCAGGTTGAAGAAAGCCCTCTATGGGTTGAAGCAAGCACCCAAAGCTTGGTGCAAGAGGATAGATAGTTACCTGATGAAGCTGGGCTTCACCCGTAGTAATGTTGATCCAAACCTTTACTTCAAGTTTGATAGAGAAAAGCCTCTCATTCTGGTGTTGTATGTGGACGACCTCTTCTTGACAGGTTTTGACCCTCTCATTCATCAATGCAAGAGGGAGCTCATTGTTGAGTTCGAGATGAAGGACCTAGGACTAATGCATTACTTCCTAGGCCTGGAGGTCTAGCAGAGACCTGGATAGATTTTCCTTTCTCAAGGAAAATACATTGTGAAGCGTCTGGAAAGATTTGGTATGGTGGACTGTAAGTCTGTGTCGACACCGATGGTGCTCAACTTTAAGAAGTTGAGTGGTAGCGTTGTTGGGCCCGTGCTAGCAAATCCTACTGTGTATCGTCAACTCGTAGGGGCCCTGATGTTCTTAGTGAACACTCGTCTGGACGTATGTTTTGCAGTGAACACTTTGAGTCAACATATGGTTGAGCCTCATCACACTCACTAGGTTGGTGCCAAGAATCTGTTGAGATATCTTCGGGGCACAATAAACCATGGGCTGAGATACACTATCAGGAGCATGACACTCCTTGGATATACTGATGTCGATTGGACTGGCAGTGTGGTGGATCGTAAGAGCACATCAGGATGCTGCTTCACACTTGGTTCTGCTTTGATATCATGGATGAGAAGGAAGTAGAAGTTGGTGGCTTTGAGCACAGCGAAGGCCGAATACATTGCAGCGAGTATGGCCTGTTATGAAGCAGTTTGGTTGTAAAAGCTCTTCAGTGAGTTGTTCGGGCATGTACTAGATACCACCGTGATACTCTGTGATAACCAGAGTGGGATTCGGTTGTCCAAGAATCTCGTGTTCCATGATCGATCCAAGCATATAGATATCACGTACCACTTTATCCGAGATATGGTACAGTGAGGCGTCATAAGGCTCGATCATATAGGAACTGATGAGCAAGTCACGGATATTCTCACAAAGCCCCTGGGGAAGGTCAAGTTCCTAACCTTCTGTGAGAGTCTTGGTATCATGGAACGACCCTATGCTGAGGGTCTTGTTGGACGATGAGCTCTGGGAGCTCTGGGGGGCTTTGGGGATAGCTTTTCGAAGCTATAAGCAACCACAGGGCTAGGCTTGCTGAACCTTGTTGGTGTGCTTCTGCCCCACCGTTATGATGATTGAGTTGGTTCACCTCTCATTATCTATGCCCCGTATCCATTGATTTCATGGCTCATGGGAAGTACCTCTCATTTGGCTAATGAGGTGGGAAAAGCTAGCGACTAGTAGCAAAGACTGATAGACGCATCAAAGGTTGACGTACTCTATATCTAGGATGGCACGGTCCAACCACTTGATCTAGGATCAAGTATAGTGAGGTTTCGGACCTCCAACTGACTTCGGGTCAGGTAAACCAACTTCGGGTTGGTATGAGACACTTTATGAGTCCTATAGAGGTTTCAGACCTCTGGGCTGAATCTATCAGCCAGGAATGATGTCTTTGTGACTGATCCACTTCTGTTCTTAAATAAAGAAGCTAGCAAAGCAAGTTTGTAATATCCCTTTTCAGGGATATCTTACTAAATTTGCATAAATTTACTTAAACCCCAAATTATGCTGTAAAATCAACATTTATACAATAGAAGATTGCCATGTAAAATTAAACATACAAGTACATGCAAATCCATAACACCATAATGCAGGAATATAACTCAGCTTTATTATATTATCACTAGGGTTACAAGCTGAAATGAAAGATAGCTGAGATAAATGAAATACAACTGGCCTCAAGAAAATCTGCTGCACTGTTGCACTGCGCTGGCCTCCAAAACTAAACTGTTGTACTCTCCCTCTGGCAACAGCTACCACTGAATCCACTGAAGCTCCCGTTGAAGATTTGAATGATCATCACTCCAATATCACTGAAGCTCTGTGAAACTTCTGAATGAAGTCTCCTCAAAGAGAGTTGGGTTTCCGTCCAACACTCACAAAATCACCCGAGGGTTTCCGTCCTGGGGCTACGGCTGAAGTAGAGAACCACGTCCTCAAACCTCTCATACACAAGCAAGTTATCTACTCCAAAGATATCTCCCAATGGCCTCCTCCCTTTCTTTTATAGATCTCTTGGAGCCTTCTAGAGCATTATTTTATTCATGGAGTACTTTTCCCTTTTATTAAAATATTCCTTTTTAATGCAGAAAAGGGTAAATCGGCTACCACGCCTCCTCCGGTTACTGGAATCTGTGTCTAACTATCCCACCATGTAGGTATCCTCGTCCCTGTTCCAATGAGCTATTACACTAAGGTGTTCCGTCATGTATTCCTCCCAGAATGCCACCTTGAGTGTAATCAGCTGAGTTAAGCCTAGAAATAACTCAAATTTCCGAAAGTTATCGGAATGCACCGGAACGAAAGCCAAACCGCTCGGATGATGGAGTATATCAAACGAATGCCTCCGAAAACCATGAAAACTCCTCAAAACTCCTCCAAAAAGCCCCTGAGCCCGCTGATAGCACCAATCTATACCTATGACCTATCTGTTCCTAACTCTGGAAGACCAACCTGGCCCTGTCGCAGGTGACACCAAAAATGGGAATATTACACACCTTCTGCCCCAAGATTGCTTGCCCTCAAGCAATTGAAATATGTGGGCCACTATGTTGGCCTGCCACAACTCAGACCCAATGCCTGGATCCCATTCAAACCTCTAGGTGTTGCTATGCACCTGTGTCAAACCACTCGGAACAAACCCCTCAATGCTGAGATCCCAAACTGATCTCTCTCTATACCAGTCAACACACAATCCTCCCGGATCCCAACGCCACCATGGCCAATCATCGCCCAAGTCCCACGGCTCAGGCTGCGCACTGCCTCTAGCTATAGCTGATGCTCTAAGAGGTGAAGACCACAACCAAGCATCAATGCTCCCAGGCTCCTGCTGTGCTGCACCTGTGACTACATATGCTGCCCCACCAACTGCATACCAACTCATTACCTCTCTCCAATCCAAGTCCTAACTCAATCCCATGCTGATCATGCTCTCCTGAAATCGGGAAGGAGTGTTGAAGTAACGATGACCTGTGCCCCCCTGCCAACTGGAATCTGTAACATCTACTATGTCTAAGGGCCCCTGCTCTGTTGTGCTCCCTACGAAGAATACCGTACCATCAAGAGGGTACCAACTCATGATCTCCCGCCAGTCCATCCTGGAAGAAGAATCCAATGTGGCAACAACTGCACATGGAACATGCCCAGAGTGTTGCCGCCAGCCCGTAACCAACTCCCACTGCTCTGCCCTGACTGCCAATGGAAGCTGCCTATAGAAGGAAGCCCATCTCTCTATAACAGGCCAAAGTGGGCAAGATATGTTGCAAGCCCCATTGATGTACTCCTGGAGAGTGCTACCTACTGAAAACACTGCAGCTCTGCTGACTGCATGTACATCTATCTGTGCCTCATCCCTGTGTCGACCCACAAATGGATGCTCCACCATATCCAATATCTCCTCCCACTCCTGATTAGGAATGTCATGCTCTCGCTGTCTACTGGCCCCCTGCAGAACAATCCCATCAACCTCCAACACCTCCAGAGGATATGGATCTGCAACTGTTGTCACCGTACTTGATGTCAGTGCATCAGACTTCTCCACTCCAATGGCTGACCCTAATGTTAGCCGCATATCCCTCATCGGCTCAATGTGGGTGCCCATCTGGCTCTCCCCCAAAGGAATATCATGACTGATGTGAATAGTGTCCTCCTCTACCGACTCAGGCTCCATCACGTGCTGCTCTGGTTGAATCGTCACAAGTGACTCTTCACCCAGAGTATCTCCCGCAGAGTTCCGTGACTGCTCACCCTGCACACTGGAACACAGCTCCGGTCTACTGTCATCATCTCTGCATGACTGCTCTCGCTCCCCAGAAGCGTCCTCAACTGATCCTATGGACTCATCTGAAGAAGAGTCCTCACTCTAGCATACGGAAGGAATGCCCTCCTGTCCTGCCTCCGCCACATCATCTACATCTCTCAAACATGAGTGATTAGGCCCCCAAGGTTCTCTGCAAATGAAGCAAAGTCCCTTCCTCCCCAGCTCATTTCTGTTGCTTGACCCACCAAACTGGAGCAACTCCTCCCTGGTCAACTGTCTCCTGAATAGCCCCATATTCTACTCAACCAGCCCTTGGGCTACCCCGTAAGCAGCAGGTGAGACCAACTGCTCTCTCCTCCAAATGCTCATCAACCGAGTCTGCAACTCTCGGGCAATGGTCCCATGGTCTCTCATACATGACGACAAGATGGAATGCATGTGTGCTATGACAGTATCAGGATGATGTCTCCTAATGCTAAAGAAGCATTGGAACATCTGCAGGATCAAGTCATCACACTCAAGATCAAACATGATGACATAAGTCTTGAATGTGGCCATACTCCATAAAATCTCAAGCTTCTTCCCGAAGGTAGAGCCTGTGCTATTGTCCAAATCCTGAAAAGTCTCTACAATCAACCTCATAATCCTCCTCATAACATCATAATTATATGGAGCTATAGGTGCAGTCAACTTCATGATGTTACAGAGACAAGCTGCAACTGGAAGTGTGACCCCTTCACAAGGTTCCTCCAAGAACTTGAGCTGTATAAGAGCAAGCATAGCCGGTTTTAGAGCCCAAATCAATTTCTTCCCTTCTTCTTGGCTTATTTTAGAGAGAAGTTCATTAAGCTCATCAAGTTTGGACAGAACTATCCATGTCATCTTCATGTGTTTCAAATCTGTCCCAAGTGCAAGGATTTTGTGACCAATCCCCACTTCTTCCTGCAAATCTTTTGGTTGTCCCTTTTGAAGGATGGCATAAATTCCTCTTGAAAAGGGTCTGCTGTTTGGCTTTGTTTTCTGGTCTTCTGCTGCATGGTGATTTAAGGAACCAACGTCTATTTTTATTTTCATCAATCTATTTAGGAATCCCTCCATGGTTCAACCAAGGATGCGGTCACTGTTTTCTTAAGTTTAATGTATTTTTCTGAGTTCGCTAATTTTCAGAGGAATGATGGTACACAATGATGCATTCAGCCATTTCTTAATCATAGATATATTATACTCATTATTCTCATAACCAAACACACCACCCTCATGCATGTTATACAACCAATATCAATATGTTTGTTTGCTGGAAATAGCCCCCAAATGCATTTTAAATTTCTAAACTTATAAACATCAATGTATAAGGATAGATGGAACCTGGTATGTAAGCAACAAGACATCCTTCAGTTGTATATATGTAACAAAATGGTCAACAATATGCTTCCTAGTGCTTGTTCCCACTTTTTGTCACTGAGTACACGTACAACCTAGAAATTGCCTATGATATGGTACACAACACCCAAGGAAAATCCACACATCCAACAAGGAAGCTAAGGCTCAACTCTGTGCAGGTATCAGTCTTGTCTTCTTTTAGAATGCACCAGCAAGCAACCTACAGATCCTTCACCCTCCTGTCAAAGCCAAAATTCCTCTACTTGCTGCAGTCATGGGTAATAATGAAGAAATATGCTTCCTTCTTCAACAATGAATCTCGCGGTTTCTTTGAGAATAATACTCTGATCCTTTGTTGAGAACTCGTCCACTGCATTCAGTAAAGAGTCCAATGTCAGGGAATTGAGCATTCCCATATAGATGATCTCTATGAATGGAAGCCTCCCTGCAGGGAACCCCAACAGGCACTGAGTGAAGCCAAAAACTAAGAGAAGATCTGGTTCTGGTCCTGCACATCCAGCTGCTTCCAATCCTCTATTGATATCAGCCTCTGTCAGCTTTAAATCTATGTGTTGTCCATCTAAATTAATTTTCTGTAGAGAATTTTCACAGAGATATCTGACAGCCTTTGCAATACCCTCTTTTCCATCACAGATAGAAAGGAGTTCTACCGTCATTATTGGCTGTTCTGTAATTTGAGATTCAGACATCCATTTTCATGTTCCTTCCGTGTGCTGATTAATTGTATGTGTGTATTCAGATTACTCAAAGTCTTCTCAAGACTCCTCTTAGACGGTTTCAATAGCCCCCACCTACCGACGTGAAGCACAATATCACGCTTGTGATAAATCTGCCATTACAAACAATAAAAAAGAAAAAATGCACGTCGATTCAACCCGTATGCACCTGATACGATATCTCATGCAATCAACTCCTGCGCTCTACGTGAATTCACCTGATAGTGATCGCGTAAAAGCAGTGACGATCTCTGGGATTTCGATTTTGCGTCGTCTCGATCTTTGCTGATGCGGATTCAGTAATTTTGACCAAAACTCGGTCTCTATAGATATGTCTCAGCCATCAATGAATCAATTCCCTTGACCTCTAACTGGGCATGTCGAGCCCTTTTAATAATATGGACAATTATTCACGGCTTCAGTAAATGATTCAGACGGCTCGATAAAGGTTGACGGTCGATTTCCCATCACTCGAGGATGACCCCGTCACATGGCTTCACGCACATGCCCTCCGACTGGTTTGGTGACCATATAAAATTTGCGTGACTGCTCTAATCAAAGATATGCGCACAATTCAAAATCGGGCTTCCATTCGATTTAATGCGGCCGCCCATTGAGGTTCTGAGTTACCCACTCGATACTGCTTTACGATCATCAGAATTCTTTGTGGGCCTTCGATCCCGACGTTCAACACCACCGTCGGCTTGTAGACACGTTTTCTTCGTAGATGTACTGTCAAGTGCCAAATTCTCCAACATATATCAGAACCGCAAGGTCAGCTTTACGATACGTCTGGAATTTTCCACGCCTGATAACAAAAGTGAGCCCCCATGCCACGATCTCGACACATTGCAAAAACAACAGATTCAACCTGCTTGAAGGGTGAGATAATAATTTTGGCCCCACGCAGAGATTAATTCGGCGTTTAATAGATCGAGTAAACTCAGCCAAAAATTTATCAGACAATTATTGACGGAACGACAATTGGAAGAAATTTTGTCGGATTCTTAATAAGGGAAATTTGTCAAACTAGCCGGATCTTTGGCTACTATAGCAAAACCCTTCAAAGGAAACTGAAACCACTGTACTACAATACGATTCCATTTTTATTTATTTATTTATTTTTTTAATTTTTTTTTTTTTTTAAATAATCTACAGCCGCTTGAAAACTCGACCCCTTAACAAAATGATTTCAATTTTGGACTTTGCAGTATTTCTGTGATGGATTTTCTCACAAACCCTCTATTTTACTGAAGTTGATCCATAATGAACTCGCAGGCTGAGCCAAAACCACTGCTCTGATACCACTATAATATCCCTTTTTAGGGATATCTTACTAAATTTGCATAAATTTACTTAAACCCCAAATTATGCCATAAGATCAACATTTATACAATAGAAGATTGCCATGTAAAATTAAACATACAAGTACATGCAAATCCATAATACCATAATGCAGGAATATAACTCAGCTTTATTATATTATCACTAGGGTTACAAGCTGAAATGAAAGATAGCTGAGATAAATGAAATACAACTAGCCTCAAGAAACTTTGTTGCACTGCGCTGGCCTCCAAAACTAAATTGTTGCACTTTCCCTCCGGCAACAGCTACCACTGAATCCACTGAAGCTCCCGTTGAAGATCTGAATGATCCTCACTCCAATATCACTGAAGCTTTGTGAAACTTTTGAATGAAGTCTCCTCAAAGAGAGTTGGGTTTCCGTCCAACACTCACAAAATCACCCGAGGGTTTCCGTCCTGGGGCTACAGCTAAAGTAGAGAACCACATCCTCAAACCTCTCATACACAAGCAAATGATCTACTCCAAAGATATATCCCAATGGCCTCCTCCCTTTCTTTTATAGATCTCTTGGAGCTTTCTAGAGCATTAGTTTATTATTATTTTATTCATGGAGCACTTTTCCCTTTTATTAAAATATTCCTTTTTAATGCAGAAA
This sequence comes from Pinus albicaulis, assembly GCA_034641835.2. Taxonomy (NCBI): domain Eukaryota; kingdom Viridiplantae; phylum Streptophyta; class Pinopsida; order Pinales; family Pinaceae; genus Pinus; species Pinus albicaulis. Next base: position 1,084,524,935 of record CM076580.1, read on the forward strand.
AGGGTAAATCGGCTACTACGCCTCCTCCGGTCACTAGAATCCGTGTCTAACTGTCCCACCATGTAGGTATCCTTGTCCCGGTTCCAATGAGCTATTACACTAAGGTGTTCCATCATGTATTCCTCCCAGAATGCCACCTTGAGTGTAATCAGCTGAGTTAAGCCCATAAATAACTCAAATTTCCAAAAGTTATCGGAATGCACCGGAACGAAAGCCAAACTGCTCGGATGATGGAGTATATCAAGTGAATGCCTCCGGAAACCATGAAAACTCCTCAAAAATCCTCCAAAAAGCCCCTGAGCCCGCTGATAGCACCAATCTGTACCTGTGACCTGTCTGCTCCTAACTCTGGAAGACCAACCTGGCCTTGTCGTAGGTGACACCAAAAATGGGAATATTACAAAGTTACGGTGGGATGACGCACGATGTTTGGATTGCACAAGTGGACGGAGTTCTCCCTAGTTGAGAGAGAGTGTTAATTTTGGACAACTAGGTCCAAACTCCATGTTGTGATGCTCAGATGAAGATGCCAATATTTTTATTGGATTCCTCTTTCGAAGAGGTGCAAGATTGATCTAAAGATCATCCTGATTCGATGAGCAAAACATTTATTTTGAATTTATTGAAGATATGTGCAGGTCGGCTTTAAGGTTTTGTGTCCCAGCAGTTGTGTCACACACCCTCACTGATGGATATATATTGGTCAACGTTGGAGGACATTTTCACTCTTCTCATCCTCACACATTTCTCTCTACTCATTTGATTGGTTCGATGACCTTGGTGGCTCTTCTCTCCACACGTGGGAAATTCCAAGCAACATCACATTTCTGATTTCGGTCTAGGGTTTCTGCAATAAACTTTGACCAGCATTGACTTTGGTCAACACAAGGTCAAAAGGACTTGAAACTCTCCCAAAAGTTCGATTTTCCAAATCCACATTTTTTGGCACTATTCCCGAGGCAAGACGTTGACTTTGACTTTTATGCATTGACCTAGCTGTTGCTGCTGTTTGCATTGACTGTTAACTGACAATGTTGACTATTTGGGTTGACTTTTGAGTTGGCCGTTTGGTTGTCCTAGAGGGTTGTGTGACATTGCTGGTTGGCTGATCATATTGAGACTTTGCTGGTTGAAGCATCCTGTTGACCACCGTAACGCACCAACACACTTATATATTTCTGGCTTGTCTTCTATCGATCTACTGGTATGTTCTATCAACATTTTACTTTATTGTTTATGTTGCTAACTAATATTGGGAGAAAAAGTAAAGTTGCATCAAGCATACAACATCTACATAAATTTACAGTGGTTAATAGGTGACTTGGTTGTTTGTAATTAACATAGAGGTTAGCCTGAAGTTAATCGCTATATAAAGGAATCTTGTACCTCAGTGTAATACACCATTAGAATCATGCAATGGAAGCAATTGTTCAAAATGAAGTTTTTCTTGGAAGGGTTTTCTCACTATTGATTTGGTGACGTGATTTTATGTGACGATATGCAATATATGTTGGGGCCCATTCAGCCCTGGTGCTAACATAGTATCAGAAAGGGGAGGTTTCCCTCTGCTTTTGGTTATGCTATTCGTGACACGATGTGGAGCTTTGGTTTAGATTTGAAGATTGCAGTGAGCAAGTTTGTGCATTCCACCAGACACTTCTTGTATAATGGTGGTGAAATGTTTGGTATGAAAGGTCTTGCTATGGTAAACACATTTCTTATGGCAATTAAATCTGTTTTCAAACTGTTACTGTGATTTAAAGCTCAAGTCACCAAACATATATGTGTTGATTGGGTCTAAACAATAGAGAGAGAACGTGAATTGTCTATAGGCATGGGCAGGTAGTTCCCCTTTGAGGTTATTCAATATTTATGAGGTCTCCATTACCCACTTCACAAATCTCTTTTCCCTGACATAGAGATAATGTTTGAGCACAAGAGCATTCCTCTCGATTTCCCCTATTTATGCCTCAACAGATAATGAAATCAACAGAGTTGTTGTTTGAAACTGTTAGTTAATCCTCAATCAACAATGCTCCCAATGGTTTATAAAATAATGGGGCAGAAACCCTTTAACATGAAGCAAAGTCTCGGATCTCCCTAAGATTGGGCCACCAGGTACTTGGCACTTTACAAGACCTCGTAATGTCAGGGTGGAGCTTTACTTGTTGCTTCAGACACAATTCATGAGGTTCTTGTGAAGGATGCCTGATATTTGTTTTATGCACAAATGTTTACTTATACTAATAATTGTGGTCTATTATAATTTTGTTCCTGGAATTCCCCTGTATAAGCTATGTTGACATATGCTATGTCTGTGGCTTATCATAAATTTGTTCATGTTGGTTCCTTGCATAAGCTCTGTTGTTAGTACTACTCCCATGTCCTCTTTAAGGACTATGCAATGGTTATTACCAATCTTTATCTTGTTAAGGATTGTGCAATTGTTAGTTGCTTTGTTTTCACTAGTTATTCATTTCATTCTATGCACATATGCCCTCTTAAGGACAGTGTGACTACATTAAAATAGAGAAGCTCATACCAGAAATTCGAGACTATGCGCAATTCATGTAGCTTCAAATTGCATTCTCATAATGTATTTCCATCTCCTATGTATGATTGTCTAAATTCAAGCACGTGTTGTTCCACTATAATGTTTTAGGTAATTATTATGTGTTGCTTCATTACGAAGTACTGCTACAAACTGATGATATGTAACCTAATATGTTGTCATTGTGTAATCATGATTTAGGCATAATGTCAAGTATGATACTCTATCTCAACCCCAGGCAAGACGAAGTGTTTATTCCTGGTTGGGTATAACGTTATGTGTGGGCTTAATATGTTGTTACGAATAGTGATACCATTAATTATTTATGATGGGGTGTGGTGTCAGCATTCTAGCATAGGACATGATGTAATGTGACCTAGAATGTGCAACCCTTGTTTCATTACTAGGCAGGATGCATTGTTACCTTAGCATGTCACTATACGTTCTGTTGCATATGAAACTTGGTATTGCCAACCATGCATCTATTATATGTGCTTTTGTAAGGTGTATTGCCTGTCTAGAACGATTCTATCCAGTTGGTTAAAAAAAATCGATGTTGTATCATTTTCTGCACCTTTGTTCCTAGCATTTTCGTTAAATTCTATTTAACCATGCTCTCAGTTACAACTAAGTGTTCATGCATGCCTATCTGTGAGATTGTTAATTAGTGAATTCAAAATAGACATTATCTGTCTACAATTATTTGTTTGGGCATATGAATTCAAGGCTTTGTTACAGTTAGAGGTAAATCTGGCCCAACAATTTGCCATGAAAGAAATTTGCATGAAGTGCATTGGAGCCCAAGGAAGACCTTTGGGTATGTGACACATACACTACCTAAAATTATGAAATATATCAGCAATTATATTCAACAATCATTATCGATCCGTCTCCACAAATTGGGTAGTTAGAGAGCAGTTTCTATGAAATCATATAGAAATGAATTGCATGCATAATAACTAGAACAACACCGAACACCAAGGACGTTGTTCCCTCTTTGGGGAAGAGGTTGTAATGACCCCAATCATCTCACATATATGTAATTGTGATGTTGGTTACTACAATTGTTTCATGGTTCTATTATATTAGAATAAATGACATGCTTTCTTGGAATTCCTTACAATGGTGTGAATATGGTCATGATCAAATTCATAATTGTAATTACAAGTGTGAACATTGCAAACATAATTAGATTCATAATTATATGGGTGAGTGGTTGTGATGTTGGTTACTATAATTGTTTCATGGTTCTATTATATTAGAATAAATGACATGCTTTCTTGGAATTCCTTACAATGGTGTGAATATGGTCATGATCAAATTCAAAATTGTAATTACAAGTGTGAACATTGCAAACATAATTAGATTCATAATTATATGGGTGAGTGGCATTAATAGTATTGTAAAGATGATACATGCATTATGCAGGTTATTATAAACATATAAAGCACATTACAAAAAAAGAATAATTGAGCGCTAACTAACTGGGGGAGACCAAGCAGTAGAAAGGAGGGGTGAGGGAGGCAAGTGAGGGGAGGGAACAAAGGAAAGATAAAAAGGGAGAACAATGGAGGTAGCAAGGCTGAGGGAAAAGAAAGACAACAGAGAGAAAAAAAAGGATTTGAAGGACCGAACTAAGAAGATATTGTTGCAGGAGGGAAAAACGCATAAGCTTCAGAGTCGTGTGCTCAGCACCATGGGGACAGCGGGTTAGCCACTGCATACCTTTGGGCCTTATAAATATGGTAATTCTCTTACCATTCCTACCTTCATCAAGAAACTCGATTCCATCCCATGTCTTAGCAGTTAATGTGCTATTTTTGGAAATCAACTCGGCAAAGACACGTGTTTAATATTTTGTGACTTAATTTATGTATGTCCATGTAAATTTGGCTATGGTAGCATTTACTAGATCCCAGGCCTAGTTGGTATGTTTGACTTGTTGTATCAATCCAGGGACTTCATGAAAATAGAGCTTGATAATTGTTAACCAACATAGGGCTTCATAAGAGCCTTGAATTGATTGGGTGATTAACAGCTAGTGAGCACTGATGAAAGTTTGAAAAGCTATCATTTGGTTTTCTGGGAACCCTGAATTTACTGAGGGTGGAGGAGTACAGCTATGGAGTCCCTCACTTGCTAAAGGGGTGGAGGCCTACACCTGTGGAGTCCCTCATTCGCAAAAGGGGTGGAGGATTACACCTTTGGAGTCTCCCATATGCTGAAAGTGTTGAGGCCTAAAGTTGCGCTAATCTAGCCTTCCTAGTGGAAACCCTACAACTTCAGTATACTCTGGATTCCTTGCACAAGGTGGAGTTACTGTAGCAACATCCATAGAAGGGTGGAGGTCGGAATAGATCTCTGGAATCCTTGTACTTGTACACTATTATGCCAGAAGGGTGGAGGTCGGATTAGATCTTTGGACTTCTTGTACTTCTACATTGTTATGTCAGAAGGGTGGAGGTCGGATTAGATCTTTGGACTTCCTGTACCTATACATTGTTATGCTAGAAGGGTGGAGGTCATATTAGATCTCTAGACTCCCTGTACTTGTACACTATTCTGCCAGAAGGATGGAGGTCAGATTAGATCTCTGGAGTCCCTATGCTTGTACAATGTTATGGCAGAAGGATGGAGGTCAGAGTAGATCTTTGGAGTCCTTATACCTGAACATTATTATGCCAGAAGGGTGGAGGTGGGATTAGTTAGGTCTCTGGAATCCTTGTACCTGAACATTGTTCTGCTAAAAGGGTGGGGGTCGGAATCCAGATTAGATCTCTGGAATCCCTGAACGTTTGGTCATTGGGACAATCCTCATGAGCTAGGGGGTGACAACTGCAATTGTAGTCTGTCAATGGTTGGGAGGAGAATCGTTGACTATGTTTCAGAGCCCATCTGAATTTTCCATAGTGCAGAGTAGTGTATTGACTGTAAATAACCAAACCTGTGTGAATTGTTTGCATGAGTGCTACATGCTAGTTTTGTGTGTAAATATGCAGGGTAGGTTGATTTAAACTGATAGAATAATATGTGCTAAAATACAAGCTCTCATTTTATAGGCCAAAGTACCCCCACTAGATGAAATGTGACTAGGGATCATGCATGTCATGTTCTACCTTTGAAGCTGGTATTAGGTTTTCTTAAGACCAGGCTTCTAGACAATTAATAATGATCTAGTGCTCATGATTTTGACGCTTGTGGAGATTAAGTGCTAGTCATGATGAAATAAAATGTGTGCAAATACAATAGCAGTCAATGATGTGAATGGCTTCTCAGGTTGTCATTATTTGTTTAGGCAACACAATTTAGCTCATGCCATCGTGGGTCTATTATTCCTTGGATTTGAAATATATGCATTTTAGTATTTTCTGTGCAAATTATTGAATTCCATAACATATAGCCATCTATGAAGTATGATTGCTTTGGCAGTTGGTTAAATATCAGAGTGGATGGAATCTTGTAAATACTTGTAAATTTTTGTAGATGTTTTATGCTTGATGCAACTTTACTTTTATTACAGCAATCACCCAAACAGTAAAGTAAAATGCTGATAGAATATACCAGTGGATCTGTAGAAGACAAACCAGAAACAGGAAAAATGTGATGGTGCGTTACGGCGGTCAACAGGATGCTTCAACCAGCAAAGTCTTCTTGATTAGCCAACCCAGAATGTGTCACAACAATCCTCAAATCAGTCAACACAAGTCAACTCCAGAAAAGTCAACGTTGTCCAAAAAAGTCAACGCAGGGCAGCAACATAAAAGTCAACGCAGCTCCAACTTTGGTCAACCTTTTGACCTCGGTTCTTGTGCCAAAGTGTACGGCTTGCTAAAATCGAAGTCTCCACAAATTTTGGGCCTCTTTGGACCATGCGTTGACCAAAGTCAACGCTGGTCAAACTTCCTAGGAAACCCTAGTTGCAGCAAACTGCGTCCTTCTTCTTGGCTGTAGTAGCTTGTCCTTTTTCCACATGTGAGCTGAATTCGTCCTCCAAGAAGCTCGTACTAAATCAGAGAAGAAGAAGATGTGATGAGATGAGATGAGTGAAATGCTCTCCAACTTTGACTGTATTTATATCCATCATTGAGGTGTGTGACACATCTGCTGGGGGTGCAAAACCTTAAGGCCGACTTGCACATATAATTTATTATAAATAATAAATTCAAAATACATGTTTTGCTCATCGGATTAAGATAAATTATATATGGATCTTACACCTCTCCGAAAGAGGAATCCAACAAAAATATCAGTATCTTAATCTGAGCATCACAACATGGAGTTTGGACCTAGTTGTCCAATTTTAACACTCCCTCTCAACTAGGGAGAACTCCATCCATCAGTGCAATCAAACACCGTGCGTCATCCCGCCGTAACTTGCTTTGCTGGCCTCTTTATTTCAGAACAGAAGTGGATTTACAGTCTAAAGACATCATCCCCGGTGAAAGCCGGTCATTCCCGAGGAGGGTCAAAAACCTCTATCAGACTCACAAAGAGTCTCCAACCAACTCGAAGTTGGTTCATCTGACCCGAAGTCAGGCAGAGGTCCCAGACCTCACTAAACTTGATCCCAGATCAAGTGGTTGGACCGTGCCATCCTAGATAGAGAGTACGGCAATCTTTGATGCGTCCATCAGTATTTGCTACTAGTCTCTAGCTTTTCCCACCTCATTGGCCAAATGAGAGGTACTTCCCATGAGCCCTGAACTCAATGGGTAGGATGCATACGGGGCACAGAAAATGAGAGGTGAACCAACTCAAAATCACAACGGTGGGGCAGAATCACCACAAGGTTCGGCAAGCCTAGCCTCGTGAGTGCTTATAGCTCCAAGAAGCTATCCCCAAAGCCCCCTAGAGCTCCCAGAGCTCATCGTCCAACGGACCCACATCATAGGGTCGTTCCACGATACCAAGATTCTCACAGAAGGTTAGGAACTTGACCTTCCCCAGAGGCTTAGTGAGAATATCTGCGACCTGCTCATCAGTTCCTATATGATCGAGCCTTACGACGCCTCGTTGTACCATATCCCGGATAAAGTGGTACCTGATATCAATATGCTTGGATCGGTCGTGGAACACAGGATTCTCAGTCATGCGAATCCCACTCTGGTTATCACAGAGTATCACGGTGGTATATAGCACATGTCCAAACAGCTCACTAAAGAGCTTTCGCAACCAAACTGCTTCACAACAGGCCATACTTGCTGCAATGTATTCGGCCTCAGCGGTGCTCAAAGCCACTGACTTCTGCTTCCTGCTCATCCATGAAATCGAAGCAGAACCAAGATTGAAGCAGCATCTCGATGTGCTCTTATGATCCACCACACTGCCAGCCCAATCGGCATCAGTATATCCACGGAGTGTCACACTCCTAGTAGTGTATCTCAGCGCATGGTTTATCGTGCCCCTAAGATATCTCAGAAGATTCTTGGCACCAACCCAGTGAAAGTGATGAGGCTCAACCATCTGTTGACTCAAAGTGTTCACTGCAAAACATATATCTGGACGGGTGTTCACTAAGAACATCAGGGCCCCTACGAGTTGACGATACTCAGTAGGATTTGCCAATATGGGCCCAGCAGCGCTGCCACTCAACTTCTTGAAGTTGAGTTCCATTGGTGTTGACACGAACTTGCAGTCCACCATACCAAATCTTTCCAGAAGTTTCACAATGTATTTTCCTTGAGAAAGGAAAATCTCTCCAGGTCTCTGCCAGACCTCCAGGCCTAAGAAATAGTGCATCAGTCCTAGGTCCTTCATCTCGAACTCAGCAGCGAGCTCCCTCTTGCATTGATGAATGAGAGGGTCAGCACCTGTCAGGAAGAGATCGTCCACATACAACACCAGAATGAGAGGCTTCCCCTGGACAACCTTGAAGTAAAGGTTCGGATCAGCATTACTTCAGGTGAAGCCTAGCTTCATCAAGTAGCTATCCATCCTCTCGTACCAAGCTCTGGGTGCTTGCTTCAACCCATAGAGGGCTTTCTTCAACCTGCAGACATGAGTGTCTCGATCCTAAACTTCAAATCCCAGAGGTTGTTCTACATACACCTCTTTCTTTTATTGTACCATGCAGAAAGGCGGTCTTGACATCCATCTGATGAAGACTCCAACCTTGCGTAGCAGCAAGGGCTATGATTGATCGAATGGTGGTATATCATGCCACAGGTGCAAATATGTCATCATAATCTACTCCTTCCTTTTGAGAGAAGCCACAGGCAACAAATCTTGCCTTGAACTTTTCAGCACTTCCATCAGATCCATGTTTGATCTTGTAGAGCCATTTTGCGGTGACAACAGATTTGTCCTTCGGTCTTGGAACTACATCGCAGACATCATTCTTCATTATGGACTCATATTCTTCGTGCATAGCATCCTTCCAGACTTGATGCTTTACGGCTTCTTCAAAAGATCCAGGTTCAGATTGTACAAAGGTACTCATGGCAGCGAGATACCCTTGGTATCTACATGGCTTCTTGCTTTCTCGGAATGTCCCCCTTGGGGCAGCATGTCCCTCAGCATCTTCGAGGGTGTCCCTGAGCCATGATGGTCTCTTTCCCAGTGAAGGAGATGGATCAATAGGGTCCATTGGTCCTTCAATATCAGGCATTGTCTCATCCTACGGTTCTTCTTGATTTCCAGGCCTTTCTTCATGATTTTCTTCAGATCTTGGAAGATCTACTACTTTCTTCAGGGAAGCATCTTCGTCAAAAGTGACATCATGGCATATCTCTACTTCCCTTTGACCAAGTACATAGACTCTATAGGCCTTAGAAGTTTCGTTGTAGCCCACAAACATTCCTTTCTTCCCAGAAGCATCCAGCTTACTTCTCTTTTCTTTTGGCACATGAAAATAAACAGGACATCCAAAAATTCTAAAATGTGAGACATCGGGTTTCTTACCGGTGAAAACCTCTTCGGGAGTTTTGGAGTCCAGGGCGGAATGAGGGCATCGGTTTTGAATGTATACAGCAGTATTCGCAGCTTCTCCCCACAGAAACTTCGGTAAACCTTGGTCACATAGCATGGCACGGGCAGCTTCCACAATGGTCCTGTTCTTTCGTTCAGCAACGCCATTCTGCTCAGGAGTATAGGTAGTAGTAGTCTCCCTCTTAATGCCAGCTTCTCTGCAAAAGTCCTTGAACTCATTTGACTCATATTCAGTGCCATTGTCGGTCCTCAAAATCTTGATCTTCTTCCGTGTCATATTTTCCACCAAGGCTTTGAAGGTACGGAACCACATGAAAGCCTCATCCTTCTTCTTCAAGAAGTATATCCAGGTTTTGCGGGAGAAGTCATCAGTGAATGTCATATAGTAAGAACATCCTCCCGGGGATGTCACGGGTAGCATACCAGATAGATCAGAATGGACCAGTTGCAAAATATCAGATGTCTTTGTGACACTTGAGGGGAAAGGTCCCCTTGTATGCTTTCCTTCGGCACAACCCTTACATACACCTTCATGATTATTTCCAAAATCGGGCATCCCTGTCACCACTTTCCTTGCTTCGGGAAGGGCCTTGTAATGAAGGTGTCCAAACCTTCGGTGCCATAGTTCAGTTTGTCGCATAGTATCACATGTCATAGCTCCTAGTGGACTTCCTTCAACTTGGTAGAGTGTTCCAACTCTAAAACCAATCACGATAGCTTCCTTGAGGTTCTTCTTCCACATGCGCACCTTTCCATCAATGAATGCCACATTGAAGCCTTTGTCTTCAATTGCTGATATAGACACAAGGTTCTTCTTCAATTTTGGTACATAGAGTACATCCTGCAAATGTAGGACTTGTCCTTGAGACAAGTGGAGGGTCACAGTCCCTGTCCCTCTCACGGGATATGTGGCATTATCTCCAAGGATAATTTCCAGATTAGTATCTTTCTCAACCATGTCAGAGAGTGCTTCCTTGAACCCGGTGATGTGTCTTGAGGCACCACTATCTATCAGCCAGACATCCATAGTGTCGGGCGGGGATGCAGCAGAGAGGGCAGATACAAGAATGTATTCATTTCTTTTATCAACAACATTTGACTCCTCATACCTGGAGTTTCTAGACCTTTTGAAAGGTTGATTGTTTCCACCAAAGGGAGCCTTCCTCTTTCCTTTGGACCTGTCGTTTCTTTGATTTCCATTCCTCCGGTTGTTGTTGTTGTCATCACTATCGGGAGAATCCTTCTTGAAGGGACATTCTCTAGCATAGTGACCAGGCCTATGACAAGTGAAACACTTACCCTTCTTTCCTTGGGTCCTAGCTCTTCCTTTGTTCTTAGGACCACCAGAGTTCTTCTTCCTAGAATGAGCAGCATAGGCAACATTTTTGTCATTTTCATATTCCTTCATTCTTGTCTCTTCTTGCATGCATCTGGACAGTAGCTCATCAAAGTTAGGAATAGTACTATTATTGAGAATGGTAGTAGTGAATACTTGCCATTCATATGGGAGTCCTCCAAGTGCGGTGAGTACCATCTCACGATCGGCTATTGTCTCCCCAATAGCCAGTAGATTGTTCTTGATTTCGGTCAATTTCAGAAAGTATGCTTCAACAGACTCATCCCGACCTTTCTTCAGATTCTTCAATTGATTCTTGAGGAATAGCACTTGGTTTACATTGTTTACTTTGAACATTAGGATCAATTTATCATACATCTCTTTGGATGTGCCCAACTCAGAGATGTAGGCTACCAGACTTTTATGAATGGATTCCCTGATCATCAGCTTTGCTTTGATCTCCCCTTTCTTATACTTGGTTTTAGCAGCAGCAGTAGCATTTGATGGAGGTTCTTGTATCTTACCCAGTACATGGTCCATGAGATCATGGTCTTCCAATTTGAGATCTAATATCATCTTCCAAGCATGGAAGTCATCCCTTCCAGTCAGCTTGTCATTCTCCTTGAATTCATAGCTTGTGGAACCCATTTTCTTAGATGGTGATTGCTAAAGTTAGGGCTTGTCTTCACCTCAGCTCCGATACCATGTAAATTTTTGTAGATGTTTTATGCTTGATGCAACTTTACTTTTATTACAGCAATCACCCAAACAGTTAAGTAAAACGCTGATAGAACATACCAGTGGATCTGTAGAAGACAAACCAGAAACAGGAAAAATGTGATGGTGCGTTACGGCGGTCAACAGGATGCTTCAACCAGCAAAGTCTTCTTGATCAGCCAACCCAGAATGTGTCACACCAATCCTCAAATCAGTCAACACAAGTCAACTCCAGAAAAGTCAACGTTGTCCAGAAAAGTCAACGCAGGGCAGCAACATAAAAGTCAACGCAGCTCCAACTTCGGTCAACCTTTTGACCTCGGTTCTTGTGCCAAAGTGTACGGCCTACTAAAATCGAAGTCTCCACAAATTTTGGGCCTCTTTGGACCATGCGTTGACCAAAGTCAACGCTGGTCAAACTTCCTAGGAAACCCTGGCTGCAGCAAACTGCGTCCTTCTTCTTGGCTGTAGTAGCTCGTCCTTCTTCCCACGTGTGAGCTGAATTTGTCCTCCAAGAAGCTCGTACTAAATCAGAGAAGAAGAATATGTGATGAGATGAGATGAGTGAAATGCTCTCCAACTTTGACTGTATTTATATCCATCATTGAGGTGTGTGACACATCCGCTGGGGGTGCAAAACCTTAAGGCCGACCTGCACATATAATTTATTATAAATAATAAATTCAAAATACATGTTCTGCTCATCGGATTAAGATAAATTATATATGGATCTTACACCTCTCCGAAAGAGGAATCCAACAAAAATATCAATATCTTAATCTGAGCATCACAACATGGAGTTTGGACCTAGTTTTCCAAATTTAACAATACTATTAACAATAGAGTCGTATGTTGTAAGCCCATATGAAGAGCTTAAGTCTATGCTCTGGGAAAATCCTGTTGGTTTTCGTATATTTGCAAAAACTGGAAAAAGGTTTCTTAACCACCTACAGCCTAGGTTTTTAAGAAAGGCATGTTGTTGTTTTCTTTTACTACAATTCCCTTATGGGATGCTCATTAGAAATTGGAGGACACGTCGATTACAGGTGCATGTAGATCTCAAACCTTTCCAACATCTACACCATACAAATCCTTCCTATACTCAATAAGCATATCATGCAAATTCACTAAATGATGGAATCAAGTGATTGTGATAGTTCAATGTATAATGACTAAGTAATATAGCTTAAAGTGTGAAGTTATTAATTGATTGGCCCATATGGCCTGCTTACTCACTAATATGAATCTTTCTAAGGAAACGAAAATCTAGACCTCTGTCTCTCAACCAATTTTTAGTGCAAAATGCACTGCAATTCTTTTCATATTCAGTGGGCTTCTCTGTTCATTAGAGCAATTGTACTCAAGAAGTTTTATGGCAATGCATAAGTAGAGAAATATTTGCTCTTAATTTATATCAATGTTAGCTTACCATCAATTTTTAAGGACTTTGTTCTAGACTACAAATTTGAGTACAAAAACCTCAAAGAGCTTTTCTACTCACCATTACTAGCAAATAAGTATGAGATGGTCACATAAAACACAAATGTCAGTAGTGGGAAATTATTGTGCCCACTCCATTGAATATAACACTCCCTCTAGTTTACAAAGTCACTGTAGTTTAGAATTGACTAAGAGTATAATTAAGGGACTACTAGTCAATTATGTTGTTAGTGGAGAGTCCCTTTTCTTGAAGGGACACTCTGGAATCAAAAGTCCATGACCTGTCAGTCCAACTATTGTCCTGAATGTAGGATGGGACGTGAATATGTTCTAACTCGTATTAAGATCTGTAGTTAAACGACCAGAGGGAGAGTCCAACTTCTAAGTGTCATCTGTAAGTCATACTTAGGTCTTTAAGGGGTGTTCCGTTGAATTGTAGAGACCATAGCATCACTATACATCAATTATCAGCAGTAGGGCGCTAGAAGACAGGGTTGACAGCATACAACTTCATGTCTTTCAGCGGAGTCGTTTTACACTAAATGTTCTATTTAACCATGGGAGTTTCACCTACAGCCACATCACCTCAATTGCTAAAACGTGTATTCTAGCCCGATAGGCATTAATCTTTTTATCCCCTTGGGCAAATTGCTAAGTGTCCCACAACACAATTTCACCCATCTCTCAATTGTTGCTATAAGTGATTGGGTACAACCATTCGCTTGGTTGAATTTTAAGATAGAGTCAAGTCTGGAATGTGTTTGGCCTTTCACCCACAGCCATTGTGGGCTCGGTGTTTACCCTCAGCCATGGTCGATGGAACCCACATGCCCATAATAATTACATTGATTGTGTTAATGTGTGATCAGTGGGTTGGTATAATTGAGTGTGCTTTGTAGAAACCAAAGCTAGTAGCTCATTTATCTGTATTATCCGGTCCATTCAATCAAATGCTACAGCCATAATCACTCTTGTGATCCATTGTCTGGCAGTTACAACCTTCGGGAATAGTTTATTCAATAGGAACATATATGTAGATTCAGTTGTTCCCAGCAGTAGGCATGGTATCGCACCAACAATGAACTGTGATTCAGTAGATGTCTCATTGTTCTAGAGGCTTGATATAATTTTCTTGTAAAACAGTGTACATATACAGACACAAATATGTATAATTGTCTCAACAGAATTGTGGGTAGAATTCGAGGCCACTTGAATCCTCTGCTGAATTGGGACCTTGGTATTAGAAGCAAGCAGACCCTAAACAAGCAGAGCCTCGAAGCTAAACTAAAGAACAGTTCACTGGATCTATTGATGAGAATTGACTTTGGCAACATAGTCAGCAGTACAAGCATAAGCACTTATCAAAGAAAACAAAAATCTATACATAGAAGAAGACCAGCTTAACTAGAGGACCCCATTCTCTTATCTGCACCTCGAGGGTCGAGTACACCTAGTTAACCTCCTCAGGTTTAGGATTGTAAGGGGGTGTGTTACAATGGTAGTATAGTTTAAGAGAATATTGAAGTTATTGCATCACAAGGACCACATACGAATTTAGCAATTTCTACTCACAATGGTACTACTGAATTATTGAAGGTTGTCAAGCAATGGGAAGAATCAATTAGAAATTGGCATTTCCATGCCAAGTGACACAGATTGAGTAGTTAGTGGAAGCCATGATATATATGAATCGAATTAGATATTGTTACCGACACTAATGAAGATAGCCTTAATGTTCCTTCATTGCTAGCAAATGAAAATGATGAAGAAGTTGTCCATTATTTAGTGATGTTAGAGTGGTGGAAGAATAAACAGAGTTAGAGGTTATGAAAAAGAATCACTTCTTCAAAAGGATCCTCACAATCAACCAAGTGATGGTCCATTGTTATAATAATGAACCAAGTAATGGTCCATTGCTATCACAATTACTAATGTTTCCAATAGAAATAGTGATAGAGAAATCAAGATGGAATCCAAAGGTTTTCTTCAATTAAGTAGGAGTTTCCAGTTACTAACTTCAAAGGATTGAATCATGCTCTTGGTCAAGGTAGAGAAAAAGAAAAATTTAGATGTTAATATTTGAAAGAAAAATGAGGAGAATTTTGCCAATGAGAATAGAGTTACTTGGCATATCACAACAACAACAAAAAACAAGAAAGACTTAAAAAAAAGGTAAGGGAGAGAAAAACAACAATAAAACAATTGAAGGGCATGAAAAAGAACATTGGAATGAGGTATAGAAACTTTTGAAAGTAATAAGAGAGGATGAAGGAGCTTGATAGGACTACAAACACGCTTGAAAGAGGAGAAGATTGATCAATTCAGTGAATGGTGGAGAAAAATAAGTTATTCAAGATATTATAGACTGTAATATTCCTAATTGGAAAATTTACAGTAAATACCAAACACATGTGCTAGGCTGTGGCAATCACTTTTCAAACAAGCAAGTCTTCAAGTACTTTAGTGCAGAATGATTCCCTTTTTAAGCAAAAGTTTCCAAAATACTTGAAAATTTCTTTGGCACCTTTCACAAACACTTAATATGCAAACTCTGAAAATTCATTGTTTATGAGCACACATAGGATTTTTGTCAAATAATTCGTAAACAATTGGGAGAGGAATATGTGTGACAAAGTTTAATCTTTATTTGAGAGCAATCACAAAAATTTACAAAGCTATTGAAGGAGTACACCTGGTATAAGCTTCTTCTATTAAGAAATTGAACAAGTTGATTGTATACGCCACTAAAATCAGCTCAATCTTCTGTATAGGTAGTCTGTTACAAGATTAAGGTAGAATACTCAAATCTGGTGCATGTGAACATATATATATATATATATACGACGGTGGTCTCCTTCATATCAGATTTGTTGTTCCTCTTCATTCATTTTAAACATAGGATCACTGTACATTTATCCAGTTCGGTCTTGTGCTTGGTACTTAGGAAATTCGTCCCTTCTTCTTGTAAACAATTTGGATCTCCTCCAAACAGAGATAGAGCTTTCTTTGGCACCTAGTTCAGCCTTAATATTCTCTGAAAAATGCATGGAACAACCTTCGGTACAATGAGAAATCAGACCTCAATGTGCTGGCTGTTTAATCTCTACGGTTCCCTCATCAATGCGGCCATGATACCTTGAAATTCTGAGCATAAATAAATCTGGAACAGGTTCCTTATTTACATGTCCTTGGATCTGAAAATGACAACCACCATATATTTAATCTCAACTACTGCAAGCCCCTCAACTCTGGACATTATGACTTCGATATCCACTGATGGTGGTAGCAAATCTTCTTGGAACTTGTCCTCTGAATGATAAATAACTCGGTTCTCCCAGTGTTGGTGAAAAACAATATATTCAGCCCTCCTATAGGCTGATTAGACTCCTTCCCTTGGCAATGTCACAACAAAATTGGATCTGGAAATTGCAGTGCAAGATCTTATGCAAATAGAGCAAATTATACTGCAAGATCTCCTTCTTAAATCTGGTGCGAATAGAGCAATGAATTAGCCTCTAATTTCGGTCCAGTTATTGAAAATAAATCGAGCTCCTTCCTAAGATTGGATACACAACCTGCCTACAGATGGATGAACCTATAAACAAATTAAAAACCCCAATGTTGGAGCCTCCGATTCCAAACGCTGATATTCTCTGCAATCAACACAAACACAAATGTGTTACACACAAATGGGAGATTTGGGAGATTTGAACTTTGAAGTAATCTCCCACAGTAAAGCTAACTAGTGGGGCACTCAAAGTCCACTAAAATTAGTTTGAGTTTCAGTTAAACTCTTGAACTCCCTTGAGCCCTTTTCATTTGTTTGTCAATGAGATAGATAATAATAGAATGCATTTCCATTGAGTACTTTCTCTTTTTATAATTTTACATGGAGCATCTCTCTAACTTCATAAAATAATATATTTTTTTTTCCACAAAATAATATTTTCTCCCTTTTAATTTAATATCACTAAAAATGGGCAAAACTCTTAAGTGAATTTTGTACTCACAAAATTTGGGAACGTTACAATTTTCCCGGCCAAAAATTGTTTGTCCTCAAGCAATATGTTGTTGCACCAAAAGTAAGCCCACTGAATCACTCCTCATTGTTGAACCTTCTACCATACTGGTGAAGTTCCCCATGTCATCAACGGATCACTAAATCCCAATGGAAGATTTGAATGATCTCCCCCGATAGAAACCATATCACCCCTAAGTGTAGTTGAACCGCTAAACCCTGTGATGCATGGATCCAATGCCAGTGTCAGAAGGGTGCCACCATATTGAAGTTATGCCACTCTCACTATGATAGACTTCCCATCCTGTGCAGATTGTACCCTCCTCTCCTGGGACCTGTTGGCGTAAAATCTGTGAAGGCTAAGCTCATCCTGCCCAAGCGTCTCCATGATGTCAACGTCTACCCATCCCCTGTCAATCTAGGTCTTGAGCAATAACAGGATAAATCTACCTCACCATACAATGGTGGTCTTAGCGATCCCCCGTGTGTCAAACCCAAGGTGAACTAAATCACCCTCTGCCATGATCCAACTCATCACGGAATGGAGTGTCCTATCAACCAACTGTATCCCTGGATCCCATAGCCAGGCCTGTTGTGGTTGAGTTTTGATTGTTGTTGGCATCCATTTGTGCCTCGTCTTTAGTCCCTGCATGATATCCAAATAATGACTCCCTATATCATGAATAAATATGATGCATGCTAAATTTCCCTGCACCTGCCATACCACACAATGACAACTGCTATCCTATCTCTTGTCGGTACACCCCAATATTATCTGGAGTCTAAACATCCTCCAGTAAGAAAGGTTCACCACCCACTGCATATGCTCCCGTAACACCTAGGAATGTCCTGCCCAAAGTGTGTCACACATCTCCGTAAGGGTGAGCTCAAGGATGGAGCATATGCTACCCCTGTAGTGGGTTGGGCCATCCCCAGGCCTGCATCTGCGAACTCACGCACAAACCATATGCCACAGGTGGGAAGTCTCTCTCCTAGTGCATTGAGTCCCAACCGACTATCTCAGGTGAGCCTCCCCCATCCTGCTCCTCGTGCTGAGGGCGTCAAGGGACAACAACCAAGCCCTTTGTGATTGTAAGCAATACACAGGAGAAATAGACATGTGAGTCCCGAGGGGTAATACCAAGAGATGTTCCTCCGTGTTGTTGTAGCTCCTAGAGACAATCTTCGGGTTGAGAGAGGTTAGTGCCTAGGACATCTTAGAGAGTTTGAAGGGTTTAGCATTAACGTTCAGAATTTGAAACAGATTATGAATTAAAATTGGGTTCATATGTCTCTTCCAAAGGTAGATCCAATCACAAGCATACATTGAATGCTCTCTTGAAGGACTTAACAGTCAAATCTAGTGGCCTATCTGTAGAAACATATAGTTAAATTGATCGTTGTAGTATAGGTGAAAGAAGAACCAAGGGAGAGAAGTTTAATGCAGAGGGTTGGTCTCAGAATCTCGTGCACCAAAATTCAGCAGAAAAACTATGAAATAGATAATGTAAATGAAATTTCAGAGGGCACAGAGCGCGTATTAAGGACATTATACCACATACATCATAAGCATCCTTCATCAAAATTTTGACATAGATGAATCCATAACTCTGAGATTAAATGCAGCAGCTACACTTACGTACCATCCGAGAAGAAAGAAACACATATGGAAATAAATGAAGGAAAGATCACATACTACACATTTCATGCATTTGGAATCACCATAATTAATCCTCAAAAATAGCATACATCTATAATTCTTTAAAACACTTGCGAAATTCATAGTCAAAGTTGCCTTTGGAGCCAAAACTCGGAGCCCCGTTAATGAGTCTCTTAGACATCTTTATAGGGTCACATGAACAAGGACCCTTTAAAAAATATTCTTTCGTGGGATCTTCCTAATTGTCTAACCTCTAAACAGCGTGAGAGTGCTACTAGCACAATTGTCCTAATTATTACATGACAATATTGATTCCTTTCTTGAAAATAAATATTAAAAAAAGAAGATGAAAAACATGAGGTGTCGTGATTGACACATAAAAATACCCTTATTGTGGGCCTGCTAGTTCCTTTGGAAGGGAGCCCATATCAATGATTTGAAGTTGAGTTGGATTAACAACTTGATAACACTTCTTCCACATCGTTGCAAGGGAGAGCGAAAATAACTATGATATGTTATCTTCAGGTTGTTGAGTTTAGAGAAGTTTGGCTTGTCAGTGAACCAAGTCTTTACCAACCACAATAACTGGAAGTCCCTCCTCAGAAAGTTGACTATAGTCTTCCCTTTAAGGGTGGCAATCTTCTCACGAGAAGAGTTTGCTCTGCTCTTTGCCTCCAACAGTGATTGTTGACACTGCTCCCATGTGAGTAGATTCCCTCGAGCGTCCCAACAACTAGCAATCCAGCTCTAGCCCTTCTGTCAAAGTTCAAATCAAATGTAGCCACAAATTTCAACAGGATACCTAAAGACTCCTTGGCTTTGGCCCTGGTTGCTTCTTTCTGAATCATCTTGGAGATTTCCATGATTGCCCCAATCCTGTCAACAATATCCATGGTCCTCATCTCACCAGCCAGTTTTTCATTTAGGTCCCTGATAATTTTGTTAGTTGTCTTGGCATTTTTTCCATCCTCCTCTTTGATTTATATGATAAAACACTCAGTATTCTTGACTGCAATCTTATGCTTTGCAACTAGGGTCAAGTGCTCTGAATATTACTCACTTCGGAAATAATTCCATCCCAAAGTAGTTTCTTAGCCTGAATAAGGGACATGTTACCCTTTAACTTGCCTTTCAGCTTTGTGATCTCCTCATTTGCCCTCTTTAAGTTGTTGTTGACGTGTTCCACATACCCCTTCGTTGCCTCTAGTTGCCACTCTTTTTGTGTGAGAGTACACTTAGTATTCTCCAAATCATTCTGCACCTTCTTGAGTTTTTTCTCAGACAATTGTAACTCAGTGAGGGTCTTGATTAACTGTTCAATGGGGTTTTGTGGGTCTTCTGGCAATATGACAACGCAAATGTAAGAGTCAATTTTTTGTTGCAGTTCGACCACTTGTTGTTTGAGGGCTACCACCTCACTATCAATCTAGGTCTTGAGCAATAAATGAAGGAGAGATCACATACTACACATTTCATGCATTTGGAATCACCATAATTAATCCTCAAAAATAGCATACATCTATAATTATTTAAAACACTTGCGAATTCATAGTCAAAGCTGCCTTTGGATCCAAAACTCGAAACCCCGTTAATGAGTCTCTTAGACATTTTTATAGGGTCTCATGAACGAGGACCCTTTACAAAATATTCTTTCATGGGATCTTCCTAATTGTCTAACGTCTAAACAAATTGAGAGTGTTGCTAGCACAATTTTCCTAATTATTACATGGCAATATTGATTCCTTTCTTGAAAAGAAATATTAAAAAAAAAAAGATGAAAAACATGAGGTGTCGTGATTGACACAGAAACATATCCTTATTGTGGGCCTGCTAGTTCCTTTGGAAGGGAGCCCATATTAATGATTTGAAGTTGAGTTGGATAGCTCTAATATGTTATCTTCAGGTTGTTGAGTTTAGAGAAGTTTGGCTTGTCAATGAACCACGTCTTTACCAACCACAACAACTGGAAGTCCCTCCTCAGAAAGTTGACTATAGTCCTCCCTCTTTGCCTCCACCAGTGATTGTTGACACTGCTCCCATGTGAGTAGATTCCCTCGAGCATCCCAACAACTGGCAATCCAGATCTTGCCCTTCTGTCAAAGTTCAAATCAAATGTAGCCACAAATTTCAACAGGATACCTAAAGACTCCTCAGCTTTGGCCCTGGTTGCTTCTTTCTGAATCATCTTGGAGATTTCCATGATTGCCCCAATCCTGTCAACAATATCCATGGTCATCATCTCACCAGCTGGTTTTTCATTTAGGTACCTGATAATTTTATTTGTTGTCTTGGCATTTTTTCCATCCTCCTCTTTGATTGATATGATAAAACACTTACTATTCTTGACTGCAATCTTATGCTCTGCAACTAGGGTCAAGTGCTCTGAATATTACTCACTTCGGAAATAATTCCATCCCAAAGTAGTTTCCTAGCCTGAATAAGGGACATGTTACCCTCTAACTTGTCTTTTAGCTTTGTGATCTCCTCATTTGCCCTCTTTAAGTTGTTTTTGACGTGTTCCACATTCCCCTTCGTTGCCTCTAGTTGCCACTCTTTTTGTGTGAGAGCGCGCTTAGTATTCTCCAAATAATTCTGCACCTTCTTAAGTTTTTTCTCAGACAATTGTGACTCAGTGAGGGTCTTGATTAACTGTTCAGTGGGGTTTTGTGGGTCTTATGGCACTATGACAATGCAGATGTAAGAGTCAATTTTTTGTTGCAGTTCGACCACTTGTTGTTTGAGGGCTACCACCTCATTGTTTTTGTTTACTAGCTCCTTGGCCAAGATCTCTTTTTCACCCTCTACCTAGGCCAACTCCTTGGATTGTACATGCTCAGATACAAAAAAAAAAAACTTTGGCCTCAACTCCTGAATCTCAGATTGCGAGCCCTGAATGATAGCCTCCACAACAATTCTATCCTATGGGTTTACCCCCAGTTTGATAAACAACTCTTTGTAATCGTCATTCGGCAAGTGAAGGGATCTTGAGTTGGCCTTTTCTTGTTTCACCCTAGTGGCAGCCTTTTCTAACAAATTTTCAGCCTTGTTAACAGTCAAGGCACTTTTGCTCACCTTGTTATATAACATTTCTCCATTCTACCTATACCAATTTATTTTGTCCTACAAAAGGGATGCTTGCCATGTCTAAAGACAAGTACCATCCTAAATTGTGACCGTGATGGGAGGGACTGTGTTGTAGGGCGATGCAAAGAAAACTTCATTTTATTCCTTTCCAAGTCAATGGCAACTAGGAGCCTGGTCTAATAAGGGTCTGAGTGTGATGCCAACTACTGCAACATGTCTTCATTGACTTTTTTATTCCTCTCCTCCATCAACTGTCATTCTTCCCTTTTGAGGCCTGTTGTAAATGAACTTCCCAAAGTACCCAAGATTTCCACCTCTATGGAGGTGGACGTTGCAGTTTATTGGGGATCCTCTAAGGATACCAGGAAGCCTGACTGATCTGGGTTCTTCTTAGTCAATGGAGTCTTAAACTCTTCCTCAATCTCTTCCTTAATAATCTTGGCGCTAAATCCCAAAGATGGAGGGTTTTTTCTTTCCAACGCCAACTTCACTAATTTATTTGACAGGTTCCTAATTACTTTATTCATTTCATCTAGATTTTGTTCTTGGGATTCCTTTACTAGGCCAGAGGAGCTAGCTTCTTCCTTTCCCCTTCTTATGTCACGATGTTTTCCCTTTCCTTTCCATTTTCCAGCAAATTCAAATTTCACTTCAACCTCTAGAGCATCAATCTGGATCTGATCTAGTGTGTGTGATTTCCTTTCTCTTAGGGTAAACCTGAAGTCCAGTTCAAAGGCCCTAACAAATACCACCTTAGAAACTGCCCGTGGAGGCTTAATCTCAACATGAAGATTGTTGTATAATTTATTAAATCTTTTGATGAATTCAATGACATCCTCATTATGCCTTTTCTTTATTGCATTGAACTCAGTGAGGAAATATCCATGCTCCTTTTCTCCCCATTTCTACATGAAAGTTTTCTCCAATTCCTCCCAAGTATTGATTGAGGCACTAGGTAAGGTCTTGAACCATTTTATGGCCACCCCATCTAAGAACTGAGCAAATAGTCTCAGGACTACATCCATATGCTCTACATTTAAATTCTTAGCAAATGCACAAAAGGCTTTTGTGTTTTTGGGCTGAAATATAATCCTCCTCAGTGAATCTAGGTAGGAGTTTAAGATAATATTGAGGCATTCCATTCAGAGGTTGTTGCAAGTTAAGTGGGGCATATTTTTAAGTAGGAAGCCAAGGAAAACCATGTTATGTATGGGGGGTGGATGGAGATTCATTGTGGGAGTTGGTTGAGGGCCTGTATGAGTAGTACCTGATGAAGCTTGGAGTCAGATACTAGTGGTGAGTTGAGAGCAAATGGAAATCAGGATATCCTTAACTTCTTCAAATTTTGGGGGAAAACAAGATGCAAAAGGGGGTGAGAATAAATGAAGGTCTCTTTAGATTTGACTTTGGAGGAGTAATAGACAAGTTGAGGAACATGTTCTTCTTAAAACTCCAAAACTCTAGATGGGGACTTAGTATAGTTTATCTCAGCCTCTTGTGAACTAGAGGCTAAAGGTTTTGAGGCAAATACCACATGATCTGGAGTCCTTGGGGTTTTCTCTTTCCAAATTCTCCTGGAAACTATTCTTTCTGGGTCAAATACGAGAGGAGTTCTCTATTGTGAAGTATCAGAATGAGTATGAGGCCTACTGAAAGTCAGGATGTCCAACTAAAAAGTTTTACAGTGGAGTCACCGAGGTGAGATATATTCAACCCACGCCTCCTTTTCTCACCTGACAAAAGGAGTGTACAAATGTCTTACCCAGGGAAAAATATTCTAATTCGTTCCCCGACAATGATGCCAAAAGATGTTGTAGATCCTAGAGACAACCTTCGAGTTGAGAGAGGTCAGTGCATAGGGCATCTTAGAGTGTTTGAAGGGGTTATCGTTAACATCCAGAATTTGAAACAAATTATGAATTAAAATTTGGTTTAAATATCTCTTCCAAAGGTAGATTCAATCATAAGCACACATTGAATGCTCTCTTGAAGGACTTAACATTAAGATCTGGTGGCCTGTCTGCAGAAACATATAGTTAAATTGGTTATTGTAGTATATACAGAGGGTTGGTCTCATAATCCTATGCATAAAACTTCATCAGAAAAACTATGAAATAGATAATGTAAATGAAATTTCAGAGGACACAAAGAGCATATTAAGGACATTAGACCTCATACATCACATGCATCCTTCATAAAAAATTTTACATAGATGAATCCATAACTCTAAGATTAAATCTAGTAGCTACAATTACGTACCATTCGAGAAGAAAGAAACACATATGGAAATAAACAAAGGAGAGATCACATACTACACATTTCATGCATTTGGAATCACCACAACTTCTTTATTAATCCTCAAAAAGAGCACATATCTGCAATTCTTCAAAAAACCTACAAAATTCAGTCAGAGCTGCCTCTAGAACCAAAATTCAGAACCTCGTTAATGAGTCTCTTAGGAATATTTATAGGGTCTCATGAACAAGGACCCTTTACAAAATATTATCTCTTGGGATCTCCCTAACTATCTAACCTCTAAACAGCTTGAGCATGCTACTAGCACAATTTTTCTAATTATTACATGACAGTCTTGATTCGTTTCTTGAAAGAAATATTTACAAAAAACATGAGGTGTCATGATTGACATAGAAAAATATCCTCATTGTGGGCCTGCTGGATCCTTTGGAAGGAGGCCAGATCAATGATTCAAAGTTGAGTTGGATTAAAAACTTGATCACACTTCTGCCACAACGTTGGGTTTGGAAAGGGAGAGCGAAAATAACTATGATATGCTATCTTCATGTTGTTGAGTTCAGTGAAGTTTGGCATGTCAGTGAACCAAGTCTTTACCAGTCACAACAACTGGAAGTCCCTTCTCAAAAAGTGGACTATAGTCTTCCATTTGAGGGTGGTAGTATTCTCAGTCAAAGAGTCTGCTTTGCTCTTTGCCTCCACCAGAGACTGTTGATACTGCACCCATGTAATTAGATTCCCTCGAGCGTCCCAACATATGGGCATTCCATCTCTAGTCCTTCTGTCAAAGTTCAAATCAAATGCAACCACATGTTTTCAACAAGTCACCTAAACACTCCTCGACTTTGGCCCCGATTACTTCTTTCTGAATCATCTTGGAGATTTCCAAGATTGTTCTGATCCATTCAACAATATCCATGGTATTCAGCTCACCGGCTGGTTTTTCATTTAGGTACCTGATAATTTTCTTTTTTGTCTCGACGTTTTTTCCATCCTCCTCTTTAGTTGATATGATAAAAACTAAGTATCCTTGACTGGAATCTTCTGCTCTGCAACTAGGGTCAAGTGCTCCCAAATATTCTTCACTTTGGAAATAATTTCATCCCAAAGTATTTGCCTAACCTGAATGAGGGACATGTTACCCTTTAAATTGTATTTCAGCTTTGTGATCTCCTCATTTTCCCTCTTCAAGTTGTTGCTGATTTGTTCCACATTCCCCTTGGTTTCCTCTATCTGCCTCTCTTTTTATGTGAGAGTGCACTTAGTATTCTCCAAATCATTTTTCACATTCTTGAGTTCGCTCTCAGACAATTGTAACTCAGTGAGGGTCTTGGTTAACTGTTCAATGGGGTTTTGTGGATCTTCTAGTACAATGAAAATGCAGATGTGAGAGTCAATTTTCTACTGCAGTTTGGTCACTTGTTGTTTGAGGAATACCACCTCACTATTTATATTTGTCAGCTCCTTGCATAGGATCTCTTTTTCACCATCTACCTGGGCTAGCTCCTTGGATTGTACATGCTCAGATGCATGCATTTTTAACTTTTGCCTGAGCCCTTGAATCTCAGATTGTGAGCCTTGAATGATAACCTCCACAACAGTTTTTTCCTCTGGTTTTACCCCCAGTTTGATAATCAACTCTTTGTAATCCTCATTCAACAAGTGAAGGGATCTTGAGTTGGCCTTTTCTTGTTTCATCCTGGTGGCAACCTTTTCTAACAAATTTTTAACCTTACTGACAGTCAAGGCACTTTTTCTTAGCTCGTTGTATAAAATTTCTCCAACCTGCCTATGCCAATTTATTTTTTCCTCTAAAGGGATGCTTTCCATGTCTAAATACAAGTCTACAGGCCATCAATTGTGACCTTGATGGGAGGGACTGTGTTGTAGGGTGATGCAAACAAAGCTTTATTTTATTCCTTTCCAAGTCCACGGAAACTAGGAGCCTGGTCTGATAAGAGACTCATTGTGACACCAACTACTACAACATGTCTTCTTTGACTTTTTTATTCCTCTCCTCCATCACCTAACCTTCTTCCCTTTTGAGGCCTGATGTAGATTAGCTTCCCAAAGTTCCCAAGATTTCCACCTCTTTAGAGGTGGACATTGCGGTTTGTTGGAGATCCTCTAATGATACCTAGAAGCCTGGTTGGTCCACGTTCTTCTCAGTCAATGGAGTCTCAAACTCTTCCTCAGCCAACCTGGCTCTCTTGCTGGATGAAGCCTCCTCCATATCTATGTCTCCAAATTCGTCCAAGCTTCTCTTTTGAGCCATTTGATTTGGCACTGGTTTTTGAATCTCCATTTCTATATTAATGGGCCAAGAATCAAAATTAGCCTTCCATCCAAGCATGGGTCTATACTCATTCTCATAAGCAGAAACATTGATGGATTTTCTCCTGTTTAATATGATTTCATGGGTGTCATAGTGCCACACATCTCCCATTTAAAAGTTGGGCTCCTTCAACATGTCTTCTACCTAATGAAAGGCTTATCTAGTGTTTATAACCAAAAAAGGACCTAATTCCCTACCCAACTTAAACATATAGCCCTTCTTGGCAGGGACAAAGTGAATTTGGTCAACATTCAGGCTCTGCCTAATGAAATCTAGAGCAAAAATTCTCATGGGTGTGAAGGTAGGTAAACAATATGTGGGAAACTCTGAACCATAAAGCCTAATTTCTGTGCAATCTTCAAATAGGTACCAATCACCCACCATCTTATCTTTACTGAGCTGCAGTAGTTCTTTTTGTTTGGGTAAGATCCTAGGAGGTGGAAGGTTGTTGATAATGGTATAGGATATGGCCATGTAAGTGGAAATTAACTGAGAGAAACCCTCATTATCCTCTTTTTTTTTTAGGTCCCAATCAAACATTGACTTCCTCTGCTTGTGAGAATCTATGATGCTCATGCCCAAGTATTCAAATTTGTCCACATGGGTGTACACAAACAGATAGACCAACAAGGAATAATATTTGAAATAATGAGTAACAAGAAAATGATTGTATTGGAATTTGATGGATTCTGCCAGAAATGAGGGTATGTTAAGAACAATATCCTGTCTCATCATTGTATGAAGGAATCCTATGGCTTCTTTTGTGACAATAGCGGTTTATTCCTCCCCAAAAATCAAACCAATGGCAGTTAGGAAGGTTGTATTGTTTTAGTAAACATAGAAACTGGAACCTGTCAACAATAGGGACGGTTTAATTGCCCAGTGAAAATATTAGGTGGAGGAAGGCTTGTTGTTCTCCAACCGAGAGTGCATTGTAAGCATAGAACAAATTAGTTTCTGTGAATCTTTTATGGTTTGGATAATTTGGACATAGGAGGGCATTTTGGATAATTTTTGGAGTGACTTCCAGGATTTTATCTCCATTTGAGGATACAAAGAAATTATTCTCTTTAATATAGCAAGTTTCAATCCATGAGACAAATTCATTGAAGTGGTACACGGTGGGGGCGACCTAGTGATACAGTCTCGACTCCACTACCTGAAATGGGTTTTCACCTCTTAAAAATCGGTCATATAAGTCAAAACAGAGCTCTGTCAAGTGGTGAGAGCAGGGGGGTTGTGGATTTCATCCTTCGTTTCCATAAAAGGTTCAGTGTGGCCAAAGGGTTTCGTTTCTCGGGATTTAGGGGTTTTAGACATTGGCTTCTTCATTTTAATTATAAGGGAAATGATTAAGCAGTGAGGATCGTTGATTACCTGGTGACCAGACGAAATTGGGCGTGGAGACGCTGGAGATGCCCTATACTTACTTGGTAGGTTTCATAGAGTTAAGCACGGGAGAGTGATAGGGGGCACCATTGATGAAAAACAAATTTGAAACTACAACGACTAACGTGGGAAGGTTTTATAGGCGGTGAGAGTGATGGAGTGACACATGGATGGGAGATGCTGTGGGGAGCTTTGGGAAAGACACGTGGAGACACCTGATTGGATGGGAAGTGGATGGCAAGATTCCCTTGGCCCTTCAAAAATCATTCTCTCTTGTTGATGTCGTTTTTGTGTTGGCACGTTGGTGGTGAGTGTGGTCCCCCTACTCTGGCGGGGTGAATGAACAAGGTCGGTGGTGAGGTATGACCCCCCCGAAATCAATCATTCCCATTGAATGGCTATTTCTAATTGCTAAATTTGAATTTCTGGGGGCTGGCGTTGCCTTGTATGTCGCACTAGTTTACCCCCCGAAGTGTCTTCCGGGACCTGGTGGCCTCATAGTTGACAAAAATCCACCAACCATTAGCTTGTCAGTTAGTTTTCTCATTCAATGCAAAGGTGAACCCTCCCTTTCATTTTCCTTTAACCTTTAAATGCTTTTTCTTTGTCTTCGTTATCCCTCCAGGATACACGGTTGGTTGGACCCTGCCCGCTCCTTTACATCCTAGTGCTCTTCATGAATTAACAATCTCAGTGGGATGACGAGATTGGACCACATAAATTTTATAAGGAAAATTTTTTCAATGAGCCCACTCTCCGTGAGGGTCCCACGACTTCGTCATTAAGCAGATACAAGAAACATAAATGTTTTGTGGCGCCGTCTATTTATGGGTCCCTGGTCCTTGGCTCTTTTTTGAAATAGAATTGTAAATAGTTATTGGATTTCAGGATTTTGATATTCAGGGATGAGGTCATGCTAATGTTGACCATGCCATGCGTCACACTGTGACTGGTGACACGTGTCACATGGAAAAAACTCATTTAGGTGCCTGAAAAGGCCGAATATGATTGCTACATGTCCCGCTCTGATTGGGCCATGTCATGTTGAAATCTTCATCCCACGTCATCTCTGCGAACCAATGACATGTTGACACTTGTCCCTACCGGGGAAGAGAGAGAAAGGTTCCTTGAGCCCTTGTTCTGTAATGAATTTCTTTGTTATTTTCGATGGAATACACTTCTGGGGTGTTACGACAGGGTGGGCGTCGCCCGATCCTTTTCCTCATGATGCTTAATTTTATTCCAATCTTATAATTTCATCGGGGAAACTATGCCAGGTGGACCCCGCTTGCTAAAAACATCTTGGTGATTTACATTGTGCGCTCTTATTGTTCTTCCAGGGTAATTTCGCTAAGACAAGCCCACCAGGTGGGTTCCACCTATGACCAATATAAATGTTTCCCACATCTAATGTGCCAACCACGTCTTACCAAAGCTTCATGTAGAGGATCCGCCAACTTTGTCACTGAATTTGGCGCTTAAGCCAACTTTGGCTACATGCCAAATGCTCATCCAATCCCTTTTTCGCTCTGCAATCCGTTTTAATTATGTTTTATTGTTCTTAAGTTTTTCAATCCCTCCCTACATACCATGACATATATGTAGTATTATATAAAAATTAAAAGGGAGGATGAAGAGGGTACACCATGCGCCCTCATCTATTCTATGTAATCCAAACCCAATGGAGCACTTGACATCCCTTCCAGGAGATCTCTCCAGAGGAAACACTCCAAAATCCCATTGCATAACATCAAACACTACTGCACACAACCACGTACCCCCGCACTCCTCTACATAACATTGAACTCCATGGGATATCTCTGTGTACCACTGGCTACCATTGCCTATTGTCGTACCACCCTAAAGAATCTAGTATCCCACATGTGCTAATGTATCAACCACTATGTTAATGAACCCACCATGTTGTGAGTCATATCTCTTCATCTGTCTTAGTAGACTTGAGTGGCCTAACTCCTCACATACTAAGGGGAGTATCACCATCATGTCAATCCTTGGTGGCACTTGTGCCCCATACATTAATGGAAGAAGAACATATCTATATGATGCCCTACCTGATGGCACATCATTGCATTTGAATAACTCCTGACAAGGTATGTAGGCCATACTGCAACCCGATACATGGACAATGTGCCAAGTCATCTCCTAAAGTCAATACACTCCTCTATCAACCCAACTCGCCATTAGTGTCAACCAATACTCTGATGGGAGTGTGAAAGAATGCAAGTGTTAGGTCACTGGGTCAATCATGTTGCAAATTCTTGGTAAATGATGGAGAGCCCGTCCTGGATCCCAATGCCAACCTGAGATCCCAACACTCTAGATGTTCGAAGGCTCTTGCCGGCTAATCCTTGGACTATGACTATCTCCACAAGTGTATCCCACTTCACCGTGTACCAACTTAAGACATCCTTCCATTCTATCCTAAAGGAGGGATCAAATGCATAAACTATTGTGCATGGAACAAGCCCTCCATGTTGATGTTGTGCCAAACTCATCTCACATTGTTCTATCCTACTGAGTTGATCATCCCATATGATTTGTTTAGGTAACTCTGCCTCTCTATGCCAAATGCATATAGGTGGGCTAATAATGTTGTAAACCTCGCCACCATACCTCTGAAGTGAACTGTGTTGAAATCGTAACATATGTTATCTTCGCTGCCTCTCATCATTGGCTGGCCCAAAATATGGTTGCTCATCCTCATATGACATGGGCTTAAAATGGGTCACTAGTTTTCCCTCCATAGGTAGCTCATCATGCATAACATCCTCATCAAGCTCATGCCCCTCTGTGTGCTCAAATCTCCTCTGGTGCCTCTCATTTGGAAGACTTAGGCCCACGCTAGATGATTTTGTACCCACCTGTACCTCATCGATGGTTGGTCCCAAAGAAGAATTCTCACTCATCTTAACTATATCTATCTCTTGATCCTTGAGAGGGCTCTCCAAATTTGGAAGCTTATAATCCTCATGGTGTAGATTTGAGCCATGATTCTCCTCATGATCAAGCAAGTTAACAGGCGTCTCAAGTGTCTGTTTCCAACCATGGCCCCTTCAACTACTTTTTCATTTTCTTCCTTGATCCACCTCATCATCCCAACATAATTCCACTAAATTCCCACTGATTTTTGCATGTCTCTTAGTTGATATAACTCCTAAAAGGAGAGAGTTTCCTTAATGTAATGTCCCAATGATTGTTATGCCTTCCAATTTGTTGACAATAACTCCACATCGGTTGTAATCATGTCTTGTCATCTTGATGCATCACCCATAATTTTGGGCATAATGGATTTGTTGTATAACTAAGAATGGTCTCCATTCCCATTTGTGGTATGAATCAACTTCTCCCCCATATCAATAATCATTTTTTGCATCCTAATAACTTCATTCAAGGTTACTTCCACTTTGTTTGATTTTAACCTTTCTCTGGATCCCATGATTTCTTAGCTTTTTATTCCAGCCCTGGAAGTCTTATTCTTGTCATCACTTGGTTTAAGGCCCACAACTGGCCAAGATCATACTCTGATACCACTGTAATATTCCTAATTGGAAAATTTACAGTAAATGCTAAACATGTGCTGTTGAAAAGTCAACAAGAAATGTGTGTCTAATTTAATTTTCCCTTAATTAAATTGGACAATAAAATGTAATGTTATCTCATAATCACTTATAATAGTTAACTGATTGTGATAAACTCATTTAGCTCATCAATTTTGAGTTGAGGGTGGTTGGTGAGGCATGCAGAGTGATTCTATTAGTTATGGTGTTCGAGTTGTAGTTAGTGCATTAGTTTAATGCATGAGAAATCAATTAACTCAATTTATTGAGTTAAAGTCAGTTGAACTAGTTGTAAGTGTTTGTTGCACTAGTGAGAGATCAAGTGAATTAAATCAGATTTAATTCACATGCAGTGATCTACCATGCAACTGATGATTTACTATTAATAGCTTCATGCATGTCAGTTCCAGTGGAGACCTAGTTGAGACAAAGGTTAAAGGAATGTTAAATATTAGATTTATGATTAGTAGGTTGCTCGTATGCAGTAAGACAACCATTGGATTACCCATGAGCATTGTGTAGTTTTGGAAGGATGAATTTCCTAAAGAATAGGGATTGCATTCCACATGAATTGCGCAAGCAAGGCATGCTGATTAGAGACAAGAAATTGGCTAAGTGTTGGTTGATTTTGTCCGAATCAGTGTGACACAGTTGTGAGAGTGCAGGAGACTCTTGTGAGAAGAGTGCATTGTAATTGTTTTATGATTCCATGGTGAATATACAATATAAGATAGAGGGGTTTTGAGCAGTATTCTTTCGCCAGGAAAATATATGTGTTGTGGATTGATTTACTTCTTTCTTTACTTGTTGTGATTGGCGATCATGTTTATTTTCCGCAATTGATTTGTAGAAGGATTCAGTATCTTGCTTTAGCAGATCGCATGATCAGATTGAATCCATTGATATACATATGTTTTTATAATTTCTACATGGTATCAGAGCACAAGAAATCACTATAGTGGAGAGGAAATTGAGTTTGCGATTAAATAACATTCGAATTTGCAAAAGTATTCTTGGTGTGACAAGTGGATTAGGATCAAAATGGATTTCAATCGCTTGAGACTGGAGTATGCCCTCGAGAGCAGTTCCAATTATATTGTATGGAAAGACATGATGGAGGCAGTTCTGGAAGACAATGGGTTGAAAGAATTCATTGATAATGACATTCCCAAACCCTCTGTAGCAAATGCTGCAAATATTGATGCTTGGCAAAAGAAAGTTGCAAAGGTGAGGAGGATCTTATTGGAGGGAGTACGAGACCACATTGTCTCAAGCATCCATGGAAAAGTGATTCCATATGCAATGTGGAAGTCTTTGACAGATCTGTTTCATAGCAACAGTGATCATAGAAAATTGGCACTGAAGGACAAGCTCAGGAAAATCATAATGGACACTATTCCGAAATATTTAACCAAGTTTTTCCAATGTCGAGATGAGCTTGGGAGTGTCCGAATTACTGTCGCGGATGATGACTTGGTGAGCCTAGCTCTTCTAGGCCTTCCCAAGTGTTGGCATAGTTATCAGGACTTTATCAATGGGAGGGAGAAGTTGCCAGATTGGGAACGACTTTGGTCGGATTTGGTGCAAAAAGAATTCAGACAGAATACTAGGGATGGATCTTCATCTAAGACATATGATGAAGAAAATTGCACCTTGGTTAGTAAGGCAAAGAAGGGGAAAGGAAAGAAATCCTATTACAAATCTGAGTCCGGCAAAGCAGGCAAGAAGCGCAACATGTCCAGGGTGAAGTGTTTTCACTGTCACAACCATGGACATTATGCCACTAATTGTCCACAAAAGAAGAAGAACAAGAAGGCTTCAGGATCTGCAGCTAGTGAGGCTTTGGCCTCACAATTTGAGTTGGACTTCTTGCTCATTGCATCCATGGTTTCAAGTGCGATGGGATCAGTGTGGTACTTGGATAATGGTGCATCTTTCCACATGATGCGAGACAAATAACTTTTCAATAGCTTGGAGGAGAAGGACCTACAGATGCATATCAAAATGGGTGATGACGGGCGGTATAGTGCTACCGGGATTGGTACAGTTACCTTCCAGAGACAGACAGGTAAAGCCTTCTTATTAAAATATGTAATGCATGTACTAGGTTTGAAAAAGAATTTAGTTTCAGTCGCAATGTTGGAGGATAGAGGCTATGATGTGGCTTTTAGTGAAGGGAAAGCTTTCCTTCGATAGAAAGCCACAGTACAAGCCAAGAATATTGGGAATCGCATGAAGAATCTCTATAAAATTGATGTAGATGGTTGTGCAACATTGATGGGTAAGGCAGACAAAGTGGTGAGCGCGGATGAGGGTGAGTTATGGCACATGAGATTGGGCCATCTACACCACGAAGCCTTGAAGGTAACACAACAAATTTCTATGGGCCTTCCCAAGGGTACTCTTGTGCAGATAGACACATGCAAGGGATGTACCATGGGGAAGTATGCAAAGGCCACTTTTCACAGGAAGAAAAACCAAGCTTCGGAAATCCTTGAGAGACTTCACTCAGACGTGTGTGGACCATTCTCTGCCGCTTCGACAACAAAGCAAAAAAATTATGTGATATTTGTTGATGATTTTTCTAGAAAGTGTTGAATATACTTCATGCAGAAGAAAGATCAGACGTTCTCAAAAATTTGTGAGTTCAAAGAACTGGTGGAGAAATATAAGGGGAAGCATGTGAAGGCTCTTAGTAGTGAAAATGGTGGTGAGTACATCTCCAATGAATTCAAGAACTTTTGTAGCAAAGAAGGAATTTGGAGAGATTTGATTGCGCCTCATAACCCACAATAGAATGGGGTCACAGAAAGAAAGAACAAAACAATTGTGGGTGCAGCACGAGCGATGTTTCTTGATCAGAGCCTACCATTGCATATGTGGGTGGAAGCATGCAACACAATGATATTTGTGCAAAACCATAGTCCTCATCAGATGCTTGGCATGAGTACACCAGAGGAGGCTTTTTCTAGTAAGAAACCTGATGTTTCATATTTTGAAATTTTTGGCTCATCTGTCTATTGCCATGTGACCAAATATTCCAGGAAGAAGCTCAATCCAACAATTGAGATTGGGATATTTGTGGGATACACTGATACTCCCCACAACTATCAGGTGTATTTTCCAAACAACGGGATGACTGTTGTGAGACGGGATATAAAATTTGATGAGGAGAAAGCCATGCGATTGTCCCTTGAGAGGGATCTGGATTTGCATGCAGATGAGGAAATTTTGGTTCCAAAGGATGAACCTCAAGATGTGGAGAAACCACATGCGCAGGATCATGGAGTGGAAGAAAAAACTCATGTAGAGCTATCCAGCAGACTTGGTAGAAGGCACACCACGAAAGCTGATAGATTAAGAATTAATGCGGCAGAGCATGTAGGAGCACCTAATACACTGCACAGATAGAGACAATCTCCAGACAGGTTTACTAGATACATGGCTCTTATGAGCAATTGTATTGTGACAAAACCATATTCCTTTGAAGAAGAAGTGCAACAACCAATTTGGGTTGATGCTATGGTTGAGGAGAATGGCTCCATCGTCAATAGAGAATGGGAAGTTATCCCAAGACCAGTTGGAAAATCAGTGGTTGGATCTAGATGGATCTATAAGGTGAAGAAAGTGTCAGATGGGAATGTGGAGAAGTACAAGGCTAGATTTGTACCTCGGGGATTCTCACAAGTTGAAGGGATTAACTGTGAGGAGACTTTCACATTGGTTGCGAGATACTCATCGATTATATCTATCCTTGCACTCTTAGCGTAGATGGGGTGGCAGATACATCAAATGGATGTGAAAACTGCATTTCTCAATGGAGTTATTGAGGAAGAAGTGTACATAGAGCATCCAAAAGGTTTCGAGATCTTTGACAGTGAGTCGCATGTGTGCCGACTCAAGAGAGCACTATATGCGCTGAAGTAAGCACCTCGTGCTTGGTACACTAGAATTGACAGCTATTTCACCGGGTTGGGCTTCACCAAAAGTGAAGTGGATGTGAAGCTGTACCAAATTATGGTTGATGGTAAGCTATTGATTATCGTACATTATGTTGATGTTCTAATTTTGACAGGTGATGATAACTTTATAACTTCTTGCAAAGAGGATCTTGCAAGAGAGTTCAAAATGAAGGACATGGGACTCTTCACTTTTTCCTTGGTTTGGAAATATGGCAGCGGGATGGTGAGCTATTTGTTTCTCAAGGCACGTATGCCAAAGAGATTTTGGGTAAGTTTCACATGGAGAGTTGCAAACCCATGGAGACTCCTCTTCCAGGAAACTAGAGGAAGGAGGATGCTACTTCAGGTGGCTCAGGTGAGGTAGTTGACGCTACTGTTTACAGACAACTAGTGGGTTCACTAATATACTTGGTGAACACCAGACCAGACATTTGCTACGCAGTTAACCAGCTAAGTCAAGCTATGGTTAAGCTGACCAAGCTCTTTTGGAAGGCAGGGAAGCATGTATTGTGATATCTCAGGGGCACTATAGAGTATGGATTATGGTACATACAGACAGAGGGAGTGAAGTTTCAATGATTCACCGATGCAGATTGGGCAGGTAGTCCATCAAACAGAAAGAGCACATTAGGAAGGATCTTCAGCATAGGATCGACAACAGTTTCTTGGTACAACAGGAAGCAACGATCTGTGGCACTCAGTTCAGCCGAGGCAGAGTACATGGCAACAAGTCATGCTACATGTGAGGCCATCTGGATGAGGAAGATTCTGGTTGGTTTGTTTGGTTCTCAAATGGATCCGATGGTGATACATTATGATAACCAGAGTTGCATTAAACTCTCGGTTAATCCGGTATTCCATGATAGGTCCAAGCACATAGACATACGGTAACACCATCTCAGAGATTGTGTTCAGAGGCGCATTATGTTACTTCAGTACATTCCCACGGAAGATCAGGATGCAGATATTTTGATGAAGGCACTCGCTAGGAGAAAATTTGAATATCATAGAGGTAGGATCGGGGTGGCAGAAAATTCGTTTCTTGTTGAGAGGGAGTGTTGAAAAGTCAACAAGAAATGTGTGTCTAATTTAATTTTCCCTTAATTAAATTGGACAATAAAATCTAATCTTATCTCATAATCACTTGTAATAATTAACTGAGTGTGATAAACTCAGTTAGCTCATGAATTTCGAGTTGAGGGTGGTTGGTGAGGCATGCAGAGTGATTCTATTAGTTATGGAGTTTGAGTTGTAGTTAGTGCATTAGTTTAATGCATGAGAAATCAGTTAACTCAATTTATTGAGTTAAAGTCAGTTGAACTAGTTGTAACTGTTTATTTCACTAGTGAGAGATCAGGTGAATTAAATCAAATTTAATTCACATGTAGTGATATGCCATGCAACTGATGATTTACTATTAATAGCTGCATGCATGTCAGTTCCAGTGGAGACCCAGTTGAGACAAAGGTTAAAGGGATGTTAACTATCAGTTGTATCATTAGTAGGCTGCCCACATGTAGTAAGACAACCATTGGATTGATCCAGGTGGATATCGGTGTCCGCCCACCTATTCCATTTGGACCCGCAACATCAATTCTTGCAGCTTTTCACTTCCAACAGCTTACTATTTTTAGCAGGTTTTCAGGTCTTGCATGCTCGAAGCCATTTTGGGGCATTAATAATCCAGGTGGATATTGGTGGCCACCCACCTATTCCATTTGAACCCCTGCCATCAGTTCTTTCTGTTTTGAAGTTTTAGCACAATTTCCTATTTTTAGCAGTTTTTCGGGTCCTGAACCGTTTTGAGGCCCTAAATGATGTTTTTTGGGGAAACCGAGAGAAACCAAGATTATCTTTCTCACACCAAAAATTGTAGTCCTCAGACAGATCTTTCTAACGAGCTATTGAGCACGTCAAACAGAGATCGGATGCCAAAGATACGTCCTTGGGAAGTTGAAACACCAATTTACCCAAACGGGGCCCACAATTTTGGTGCTTCATTTCCTAGGGTTCGGTTTTTGGACGTTTCGGGTCTTACATTATTTCTCAACAATAAATAGGCGTTCGAGCCTCATTGTAACATAGTTCAGGGGCTGGTAGCCATCACATCTCTTCTCAGGGATACGTTGCCAATACCCTAGCTCATCTATTTCCATTATGTCTGTAATAGGCCTTCGAGCCTCAATGTAACACAGTTCAGAGAGCTGCCTATGCCACATCTCTTCTAAGAGATATGCTACCAGTGCCATAGCTTGTTTCCATTATGTTTGTAAGCTTATTTCAGTCATTATTTTAAATAAAATGAAGCATTATTTCCGCTGCATCTCTATGTTTATGGTTATATCTGTATTCTGTTGTGTTATTGCATAAATCTGGATCATGGATTACCCATGAGCATTGCGCATTTTTGGAAGGCTAAATTTCCTAAAGAATAGGGATTGCATTCCACATGAATTGCACAAGCAAGGCAGGCTGATTAGAGGCAGGAAATTGGCTAAGTGTTGGTCAATTTTGTCTAGATCAGTGTGAGACAGTTGTGAGAGTGTAGGGGACTCTTGTGAGAAGAGTGAATTGTAATTGTTTCATGATTCCATGGTGAATATACAATAGAAGATAGAGGGTTTTTGAGTAGTAAGCTTTCCTCGAGAAAATATCTGTGTTGTGGATTTATTTGCTTCTTTCTTTACTTGTTGTGATTGGCGATCGTGTTTATTTTCTGAAATTGATTTGTAGAAGGATTCAATATCTTACTTTAGTATATTGCATGATTAGATTGAATCCATTGATATACATATGTTTGTATAATTTATACATGTGCTAGGTTGTGGAAATCACTTTTCAAACAAGCAAGTCTTCAAGTACTTTAGTGCACAATGATTATCCTTTTTTTAAGCAAATGTTTCCAAAGTACTTGAAAATTTATTTGGCACCTTTTCACAACGCTTAGTATGAAAACTCTGAAAATTCATTGTTTATGAGCACACATAGGACTTTCGTCAAAAAAATTCATAAACAATTGGGTGAGGAATATTTGTGTCAAAGTTTAATCTTATTTGAGAGAAATCGTAGAAATTTACAAGGCTATTAGGAGGAGTACACTTGGTATAAGCTCCTTCTATTAAGAAATTGAAAAAGCTGATTATATACACCACTGAAATAAACTCAATCTTCACTATAGGAAATTTGTTATAGGATTATGGAAGGATATTCAAATTTGGTGCATGTGAACATATATATATATATGATGATGGTCTCCTTCTTATCAGATTTGTCACTCCTTCTTCATTCATTTGAAACATAGGATCACTATACATTTATCTAGTTCGGTATTGTGCTTGGTACTTAGAAAATTCACCCCTTCTTCTTGTAAACAATTTTGATCTCTTCAAAAATAGAGATGGAGTTTTATATGGCACCTATTTCAGCCTTAATATTCTTTGAAAAATGTACAGAACAACCTTCGGTACAATGAGAAATCGGACCTCAATGGTACGGCTCTTTAATATCTACAAGTCCCTAATCAATGTGGCCATGATACCTTGAAATTATGAGCGTAAATAAATCTAGAACAAGCTCCTTATTTACACGCCCTTGGACCTAAAAATGATAATCACCATATATTTAATCTCAACCACTACAAGCCCCTCAACTCCTGGACACAATGAATTTGATATCAAGTGATGGTGGTAGAAAATATTCCCGAAACTTGTCCTCTAAATGATAAATAGCTCGACTCTCCTAGTGCCGGTGTAAAACAATATATCCGGACCTCCTATAGGATGATTAGACTCTTTCCTTTGGCACTATCACAACAAAATTGAAGATGGAAATTGCAGTGCAAGATCTGATGCAAATAGATCAAACTATAATGCAAAATATCCTTCTTAAATGTAGTGTGAATAGAGCAGTGAATTGGCCTCTAATTTCGTCCCAATTATTAAGAATAAATCAAGCTTCTTCCTAAGATTGGATACACTACCTTCCCAAAAATGGAATGAACCTATAAAAAAATTAAAAACCACAATGCTATAGCCTTCTGCAATTAATCCAATGTTGATATTCTTTACAATTAAAATAAATGGGGATTTGAAGTAATCTCCCCCAGTAAAATAACTAGGGTGGCACTCAAAATCCACCAAAATTAGCTTGAGTTTCGGTTCAAATCCTTTAATTTTGTTAATGAGATAGATAATAATTAAAATGCATTGCCATTGGGTTCTTCCTCCTTTTATAATTCTACATGGAGCCTCACTCTAGCTTCTAGATCCTATTTTTCCCTATTATTTTATTGGTGGGGCCCAATTTCCACTAGGATACTTTTACTACCATTTTGAATAAAATAATAATTTATGCTTTTCTCCATAAAATAATATTTTATCCCTTTTAATTTAATATCACCAAAAATTGGCAGAACTTCTAAGTGAATTTTGCACTCACAAAATTTGGGAACATTACAGAAACATTCAAATCCCTAACTATCATTCAATTCCAAGCATACAACACCCCCCTACTCCCATCCCCTCCATTATTTTTTTTGCAACACTTCCAATCCTTATGGGGATGTTGATCCTAACTTGGATGCAAGCAACAATGGCCTCCAATCTTAGAGCAAGTAAAAGCTAGAAAATCAACTTACTTGGATAAAAAGAATGCCAAAAACTCAACCTACATGAATAAAAAACGGTATGAAACTCACAACACTTAGGCAATGAATATAATCATCCTTATAATTGAATAAGAAGTTTTATATTCATCCTAGGCATGTGCAATATGGATCTTGTTACACAAGCATACAACACCACACCCCCACCCCCTCTCCCCCCCCCACTCCCATCCCCTCCACTATTGTTTTTGCAACACTTTCAATCCTTATGGGGATGTTGATCCCAACTTGGATGCAAGCAACAATGGCCTCCAATCTTAGAGCAAGTAAAAGCTAGAAAATCAACTTACTTGGATCAATGAAATGCAAAAAACTCAACCTACATGAATAAAAAATGGTATGAAACTGACAACACTTAGGCAATGAATATACTCATCCTTCTAATTGAATAAGAAGTTTTATCTTCATCCTAGGCATGTGCAATATGGATATTGTTACACAAGCATTTTTGTTTGTGTGTAGTTTTACCCTTTTTGGGATAGGTCTTGATCAGTGACAGGTTTTTCAATTACATCCTAATTACTTAGCAAATAAATGAGAAATTGTATACTTAATCATCAATCCAGTGTTTGTATGGAACTTGCAAGCTGTCATGCGCTTTATATTTTAATACAATCTGTTAAGTGCCAATGAGGTTGTAGTACTCTAAAGGAGTATTATGGAGCAAGATATTAATGCTCATTTACAAGTCATATGTTGAGATTCAAGAAGAATTTTT
The DNA here is from genome assembly GCA_034641835.2 of Pinus albicaulis. NCBI lineage: Eukaryota > Viridiplantae > Streptophyta > Pinopsida > Pinales > Pinaceae > Pinus > Pinus albicaulis. The sequence goes on from CM076580.1 coordinate 1,084,565,566, forward strand.
TTGGCACCATGATCCTAGTGAAAATTAAGCACCTACACTAGGGTGGGGCCCACAGGCTATTTTTAGGTGCATGTTTATTTTTATTATCCCTTAATTTAGATAGAAAATAAACTGTAATCTATTCTCAATGTGGACTTGAAAATAGTTAACTAAAGTGGAAAATCAGTTAGCTAAGTGAATTTTGAGTTAGAGGTTGGTTGGTGGGACATGCAGAGTAATTCTAGTTGTAACAAAGTTGAAAGTGCAGTGGTGCATGAGTTGGTGCAAGTTGTAAATAGTTTAACTCAATTAAGTGAGATAAACTCAGTTGCACTAGTTGTATCTGAAGATAAACTAGTAAGAGATCAAGTGAATTAAACATTAATTAATTCACAATCAATGATCTCACATGCAACTGAAGATTTACTAATATTAGTTGCATGCATGTCAGATCCAGTGGAGACCCTGTTGAGTTCTATTTGAAAGGGAAGATAACTATCATTTGTGACATTATACGCTTGCACACATGCAAGCACACACACATTGGATGTGCCCATGATACTTGCGCAGTAAAGGCAGGAAGAATTGCATGAATTCAGGGATTTCATTTAGCAGGGATTGTGCAGTGAAGGCAGGCTGTCCAGAGACAATAAATTGGCTAAGGGATTTGCCAATTTTGGTATGAAAGTGTGATACAATTAGCTGATGTACTGAGGGTTCTTATGAGAAGATTTTTGTATGTAATTGTTTCATGATCCATGATATAATATACAATGGAAGATAGTGGTTTTTTTAGTTATAAGCTTTCCCCGAGAAATTATATGTGTTGTGTGTGATTGATATTTCTTCATACTTATGTAATTAGCGATTGTGTTTTTAATTCCGCAAAGATTTGTGGAAGCGATTCAATATTTAAATTTAGAATATTTTTAGATCAGGTGAATCCAATATATACATGCATATTGTATAATTTCTACATGGTATTAGAGCACAGGAAATTGCAGAAGTGAAGCAAGAGCTGAGTTTGTGACTGGATATAATTCGAATTTGCATAAAGACTTTCTTGGCACTAGAACTGATTCAAGATCAAAATGGCTTTCAATGGCTCGAGCTTAGAGTATGCACACAAGGGTAGATCGAACTACATTCCTTGGAAGGACGGGATGGAGGCGGTACTTGAAGACAATGGCTTGAAGGAATTCATTGAAAAAGATGTTCCTAAGCCAGATGCTGCAGATGTTGCCAATCTTGATGCATGGCAAAAGAAAGTGACAAAGGCAAGGAGGATCCTGTTGGAGGGAGTACGAGACCACATTTTCTCAAGCCTCCATGGGAAATCCACACCATATTTTATGTGGAAGGCTCTGATGAATCTATTCCAAAGAAACAACGACCATAGAAATTGGCGCTCAAAGATAAACTCAGGAAGATCAAGATGGAAAAGGGCGACACCATTCCAAATTATCTCACAAAGTTTGTCCAATGCCAAGCTGAACTAGGAAGTGTGGGAATAACAGTCGCTGATGATGATTTGGTGAGTTTGGCTCTCCAAGGACTTCCTAAGAGTTGGCATTGTTATGAAGGCTTTGTCAACGGACGGGAGAAATTTCCGGATTGGAAACGATTGTGGTCGGATCTGGTGCAGGAGGAGTTCAGGTGGAACACTAGAGATGGCTCTTCATCAAAGCATGGTGATGAAGAGGATTGTGCTTTGGCTGCCAAGGCAAAGAAAGGGAAGGGGAAGAAATTCCATTCTAAATCCGAGTCTAAAGGAAGAAGCAGGACATGTCCAAGGTGAAGTGTTTTCATTGTCACGAACATGGGAATCTTGCTACTAACTGTCCACAAAAGAAGAAGAACAAGAAGGCTGCTGGATCTGCAGCTGGTGAGGCCCTTGCCTCACAATTTGAGCTTGAATTCTCCTTGATTGCATGCATGGTTTCAAGTGCATTGGGATCGGTGTGGTATTTAGATAGTGGCGCTTCCTTTCACATGACGGGAGATAAGGAAATTTTCAGTGACTTGGAAAAGAAATATCTCTAGATGCATATTGAGATGGGCGATGATGGATGGTACACTGCGACCAAGATTGGTACCATTAATTTTTAGAGGGATTCAGGTAAACCATTTCAATTAAAAGATGTGATGCGTGTAATAGGTCTAAAGAAAAATTTGGTCTTAGTCGCAATGTTGGAGGACAGAGGCTGTGACATTTTTTTAGTGATGGAAAAGCTTTCCCGCGACATAAGACAATGGGTTAAGCCAAGAGGATAGGGATTCGAGTTAATAATCTCCACAAGCTAGAGGTAGATGTCTGCACTGCCATGATGGGCAAGGAAGAAAAAGTGGTGATCCAAGATGAGGGCGAATTATGGCACAGGTGATTGGGCCATCTTCATCATGGAGCCTTGAAAGTCATGCATCAAACATCTACTGGACTTCCAATGGGAACACTTACTCAGTTAGATCAGTGCAAGGGTTGCACCATTGGGAAGTATGTAAAGTCCAACTCTCATGAGAAGGAGAAACGAGCTTCGGGGATCCTTGAGAGAGTTCACACAGACGTGTGTGGGCTATTCTTGGTTGCTTCAATAGAAAAACATAAGTACTATGTAATCTTTGTTGATGAATTTTCTTGTAAATGCTGGATCTTCTTCATGCAGAAGAAAGATCAAACATTCTCTAAGTTCTGTGAGTTTAAGGCATTGGTGGAGAAAGAGTTGGGGAATCAAGTGAAGGCTCTTAGGAGTGATAATGGCAGAGAATACATCTCTAACGAACTTCTACAACAAAGAAGGAATTGAAAGAGAACTCATAGCGCCTCATAACCCACAACATAATGGGGTTTCAGAGAGCAAGAATGGAATGATCGTGGGTGCAACACAAGCAATGTTGCATGATCAGGGCCTACCAATGCATTTGTGGGTGGAAGCATGCAACACTATAGTTTATGTGCAAAACCGTTGTCCTCATAGAGTACTTGTCATGAGTACACCTGAAGAAGCTTTGATTGGTAAGAAACCAGATGTTTCACACTTTAAGATTTTTGGCTCATTTGTTTATGTGCATGTGACCAAGGACGCCAGGAATTAGCTGGAGCCGACTGTTGAAGTTGGGATTTTTATGGGGTACACAGAAACACCCCATAATTATCGTGTGTATTTACCAAACAACAGAATGACTGTTGTGCGGCGGGATATAAATTTGGATGAGGGGAAAGCCATGCAGTTGTACCTTGAGAGGGAGCTGGACTTGCATATGAAGGAGGAACTGTTGTTCCCAAAGATGAGTCTCAAGATGTGGATCAACCACATGAGGAGGTTCATGGAGTGGAGGAAGCCACTCATGCAAATCCATCCATTAGAAATGGCATAAAGCGCACCATAGAAGCTGATAGGCCGAGACTTGATGCTGCACAGAATGTAGGAGTCCCTACTTCACAGCGTAGACAGAGACAGTCTCCTGACTGATTTACTGGATACATGGCTCTTATGAGAAAATGTATTGTGACTGAACCATCTTCTTTTCAGGAAGCAGTGCATCAGCCTACTTGGGTTGATGCAATGGTGGAGGAGTATGACTCCATTGTCAAAAACAGTGCATGGGAAATTGTCCCAAGACTGGTTGACAAATAAGTGGTAGGTTCGAGATGGATCTATAAGGTAAAGCAAGCTGCTGATGGGAGTGTGGAGAAATATGAGGCCAGATTTTTGGCCTGGGGTTTCTCACTGATCAAGGGGATAAATTATGATGACACTTTTGTGCCTGTCACAAGGTACTCTTCCATAAGGACCATCCTTGCACTCTCAGTGTAGATGGGCTGGTGCATTCATCAGATGGATGTGAAAACTACGTTTCTCAATGGGATAATTGAGGAAGAGGTGTACATAGAGCATCCTAAATGTTTCGAGATCTTCAACAGCGAGTCGCATGTGTGCGGGCTCAAAAGAGCGTTGTATGGGCTGAAGCAAGCACCTCGTGCTTAGCACACTCAGATAGACAGCTATTTCACCGGAAAGAGCTTCACCAAAAGTGAAGCAGATGTAAACCTATACCAGATCGTGGTTGAGGGTAAGCTATTGATCATTTTTCTTTATGTTGATGATATAATTTTGACTGGTGATGAGTAGCTGATACACTCATGCAAGGAGGATCTTGCAAGGGAGTTCGAAATGAAGGATATGGGCCTCATTCATTATTTCCTTGGATTGGAAATATGGCAGTGGGATGGTGAAATTTTTGTGTCTCAAGGTAAGTATGCAAAGGAGATACTGGGTAATTTTAACATGGAGAGCTGCAAACCCATGGATACTCCTCTTCCAGGAAACTGGAGGAAAGGGGATGCTACTTTTGGAGAATGCTATTGTCTATCGACAGTTAGTGGGTTCGCTAATGTATCTAGTGAACACGAGACCAAACATTTTCTATGTGGTTAACCAGTTGAGTCAAGCTATGGTTAAGCCTACCATGCTCTTTTGGAAGGTGGGGAAGCATGTCCTGAGATACCTAAGTGGCACATCAGAGTATGGTCTACGGTATAGAAGAACGGATGGAGTGAAGTTTCATGGCCTCACGGATGCAGATTGGGCTAGAAGTCCATCGGATAGAAAGAGCACATCAAGGGGGATCTTTAGCATTGGATATATAGCTGTTTCTTGGTACAACAGGAAGCAGACATCCATGGCACTCAGTTCAGTAGAAGCGGAATACATGGCAGCAAGTCAAGCTGCATGTGAGGCTATCTGGATGAGAAAGATCTTGGTTGGTTTGTTTGGTTCTCAGATGGATCCGACAATGATTCATTGTGATAATCAAAGTTGCATTAAACTCTCAATTAATCCCATGTTTCATTATAGATCCAAGCATATAGATAGACGGTACCATCATCTTAGAGATTGTGTGCAGAGGAGAATTCTGTTACTTCAGTACATTCCCACAGATGATCAGAATGCATATATTCTGATGAAGGCACTCACCAGGAGAAAATTCAAATGCCATAGAGATAGGATCAGGGTGAAGGATAAACCCTTTCTTGTTGAGAGGGAGTGTTGAGATTCAACAAGAAATTTTTATCCTAGTGAAAATTAAGCACCTACACTAGCGTGGGGCCCCCAAGCTATTTTTAGGTGATAGTTCATTTTTATTATCCTCAATTTTTAGATGATGTAACGTAATATATTCTCAATGGTCAGGGACTTGAAAATAGTGAATCAAGTGGAAAATAAATTAGTTAAGTGAATTTCGATAGGAGGTTGGTTATGGAGATGTAGTAATTGCAGTTGTAACTAAGTGATTTAGGTTGTAGGAATAGAGGTTGGAAGTGCAAAGGTGCATGAGTTGGTGTAGCAAATAGTTTAACTAAAGTATGAATAAATTGTTGTAACTAGCTGTAACCAAAGATACACTAGTGGGAAGATCAAGTGAATTCAAATATTAATTAATTCAAAACTTGATTCTGTTATGGAATCAAGAGAATTATCAGATGAAATGGATGCATGTCAGATGCAGTGGAGACCCAATTGAGTTCTAGGTGAAAGGTAATATAACTATCAATTGTGACATTAGCCGCTTGCACACATGCAAGCACACACACATTGGATGTGCCCATGATACTTGCACAGTAAAGGCAGGCAAGATTGCATCAATTTAGGGATTGCATTCAACAGGGATTGTGCAATGAAGGCAGGCCATCTGGAGACAATAATTTGGCTGATGGATTTGCCAATTTTTGTATGACAGTGTGAGACAATTAGCCGATGTACTGAGGGCTCTTGTGAGAAGAGTTTTGTATGTAATTGTTTCATGATCCATGATATAATATACAATAGAAGATAGTCGGGCTTTTAGCTGTAAACTTTCACCAGGAAATTATCTGTGTTGTGTGTGATTGATCTTTCTTCATGCTTATGTAATTGGTGATTGTGTTTTTAATTCCGCAAATATTTGTAGAAGCGATTCAGTATTTAACTTTAGCATATTGTTAGATCGGGTGAATCAAAGATATACATGCATATTGTATAATTTCTAACTCATATAGGAAACAAAACCACACTTACAAGAATTTGAAGGTCACACTTATGGAATTGAAATATCACACTTCTACCTAGTGGGATTAGGAAGCTTAAGATTTTAACCCCCGACACAAATAAAATAAACCACACAGAAAAAAGGTAAATCACACTTGCAATAAAGTGGTTACTTACTCAATGTTTCTAATGATCTTGACACCTGAAACATAGATGCATATGAAATGATGGAATGCTGACAAACTGTAATGTACATAATCCAATCCAACAAGACATATTAAACATAACACTACAAACTATGGAAAAATAGATAAGAAAAACACAATCTTTAGGAACATAGTAAGTTACTTATCAAATTAATAAGTTGTGGAAGCGTTGAGAAAAAGAGTAATTACTAAACCAATAGAAATATAAGTGAAACTTAAAGCTACTCTATTTAATTACAAGAAATAATTGACTAAGGAGGGCGCCCGACCTCCTTAGATGAGGAATTGGTTATGAAAGCAATAGAGCGATTTAATTATCATCACACCATATGCATGGAGCATAATGGAAATGGAACATAATCATGAGCTTTGTATTAAAAAAATATATAGAATACAAATTAAATGAATTGTTCCCTGTAGCTCAAGTAAAGCAAGGTGATTTTATACACAATGCTTTACTCTTAATTTAATTAAGGTATTGAGGATTATCCATGAGGATATTCATATTATTAATTTGTTCCTTCTTCATTACAACAATTTCACCAAAAGTGGAAAAATCAGACAAATGTTGACTCATTCAGCTACTGTGATAGGTGGTAGTTGGGTTAATCTTTTGTTGCGATCAATCTTTCCTTTCTAAGCAACCAACTGCCTTTTGTCAAATCCTACATTGGGTGATCTGTTGTTAAGCAATTTATCGATGACAACTATATGGTTGGAGGTTGGCTAGTGAAATGTTCAAACTAGCTATCCCAAAGTTGCAGTGGCTATCCTCAATGGTCAACTATTAAGGTGTTGTAGCATCAAAATTTGGATAGGTTGGAGCATCTGTGTTGCAATGTTGGATTTGGATGTGTTGGAGAATTTATGTTGCAACACTAAACTCTATGATCATGTTATAGCAATAGAGCTGCAACACTTACACTATGATCATGTTGTAATAAAGGGGTACTAGAGGTGTTGTAATGATATAGGGGTGTTGATGCAATAAGTAGATGTTGTAGCAAAACAAAAGGTATTGCAACAATTGTCCTTTACTACTGCTTCAAAGGTATATGTATGAATTTTCCTCAAGTGATTCTCATGAATTTTCATTGGTTAGCATAAAAAGGAAAATTTATTCCCAAATACATAAGAATGAACATTAAATGACATAATCATAAGGTAATTACACCTAGATAAAAAATTCATCTTTATGAAAAAATGGGTGATGGGGTGGTATGAAAATGAAAAAAATTACTCAAAAATGTGTTGGATGGGTGCAAAAAAGATGCCAATTTGGGCACCCATCAATTAGTATGTATTCAAACCCAATCTATGAGAAAATTTGAATAATTTAATCCTAGAGCCTACTTTCCTACAAGTTGACATATTGTATTTGGATATTATTAACCTAAATGGAAGTATGATATTCTATATCTTAAATATGTGTTGCACATGTCAATCCAATGAACATATCCATTTCAAATTTCAATCTCATGCACACTAATGATGCTAATTTTTATGGACACTAAATCTAACAACAATTGCAATTCTGGCATGGAACTAACATTGGACTAAATTGTTATTTTGAGGCCTTGTAATATCATGCAAGCCCGCACTATTACACAAAACCAAACTCAAAGCCTTACACCAAATGAAAACACCTCATTATTACACAAACAAAGCAAGAGTACACAAAGGCCAATTAAAAGCTTGCAATCCCAAAACCTTGGTGTGAAATATAATAGTTAAACAGATTAATTTTAAGGTTTTTTAATAACATGCAAACCCAAATCCTTAAACCAAATAAAAACACCTCAATTTGGAATTACCAAGCAACTCGAGTAAGCTTACATGAAGCTTAAGAAATAACATGCAAACCTAAAACCTTGGTATGTTATATAGGCTATTGAACATGGTGATTTTAAAACCTTGTAATAGTAGCCAAACCCAAACCCTTACAACATAACAAAACGCCTAAACCATTTTCAAGTATATTAGAGTAAGCATGTCTAAAGGCTAAGAAATAACATGTAAAACAACATCTTTGCATGTTATATAATAATGAAACATAATGATTTTGATGCCTTGTAACAACATGTAAACCCAAACCCCTATTATATATAACAAAAGCCAAATCATTCAATAGATGCATCATTGTTCATTCCATTCTCAATCAAATGCATAAGGGATCTGTCTCATGCCCCATGCATAAGGTCAAGCTTGAAGCCAAAGAACATGATATGACCTCAAGAGGATCATATATGAAGTAAATGTATGTAATAAATGTAGGACAAATAAAGGGCCCACTTGTACAATGAGTGAGAATAGGTATATGTAGAGGTTAATATAGTAATTATGGAGGGGAACATATGTGTGGGATATTTAAATGTTTTAGGAATATTTGGAGGAGATTCTATTATTCTATAAGGAATTTTTGTGTAACTCATCTCTATTATATCTTTGGGAGTTATGCTCTAATTTCACATCTTATGCACATTATGTGTACTTTAATTTATTATTTTTTTAAAGGATTTGATGAATAATAGACCATAATTGGTGGTGCCTCATGTCCAAATGAAACCCAATCCCTTAAAGAGATTAAAAACCATCCAATGAATCATTAAGCAAATGCAAAAATCATGACAACTGTAATCACATAGGGAAAGAAGCATGCACAATGTATATTAGCTCGTGAAACACAATAAATTTTAGCTAAAGAAAATTCATAGAAATCTATACCTAACACATAACCAAGCCCAAACCCTAATACTATATATATATATATAAACCAATGGAAAAATAAATTTCATGGCATATCTAATGTGTTGAAAAACACAATGAGGATCATGAAATGACCCCCATCAACCACATAGGTCTACTTGGAAAAAGGGACAAAGTAGAACTTTCTTTGTTGAACTATAAAACCGTTTAGTTATGATGCAACCACCATATGCAAGGTAAGATACTCTTTTATTTTTCTTTAATATATCTAAAATAATTTAAATAATGAATGAAAATGAAAAAACATAGATGGATTAAATGTAGAAAATGGTATGCAAAAATGAAAGATTGAAAATCCAACAAAATAAATGAGATAAGGTCAAAATATACAGATGTATTTGATGATATGCATAATAGAACATGAACGCTACGAAAATAAATATGAATCTAAACTATGAACTCCATGCTAAACTAAGTGACCTAAGTGTTAAAATCACTTCCCCATTGCAAAAAATATTAGTTATTGGGCTCATATGAAATGTGATTAGAAATATATCATTAGGAAGAATAGTCCACTAGGTAAAGTGTATGCACAATAAAAGGCTTTGGGAAACCAAGAATAGTCCACAAGTTGTTAAGAAACTCACTACTTCATATCAGTTGTTAAAAATAATAAGAAAAGTGAGAGAAAGAACTATAGACAAGAGAGTATTCTACAAATTAGAATTCTCGTGCCCACAAGCATGAAGAGAACTATGAAATGAGAGAATAATACATAATGGTCAATCAGATTTCTACAATATCATAAATAAACTAGCTAACATTGGTCTCTTTATTATTATACAAAGATAATTTATAATGCCAAAAAAAGAGCATTATGTCTGAAGGAAAGAGTTCAATTTATAGGTTTGTATTAAGGTGCTTGGTCATCTAACTTCTCAACTATTCAACTATGCTAGACTATTCATCTTCCCTAGATTCTCCAACTTCTATACTTTGACTCAAAATTTGTTAGGCCCCTAAAATAATAGTGCACCCCTCTTATTGTTATTGTCAGTGTAGCCTCCTATAGTTATCGTTGTGCCCATGTAGCCCCCATATTGTTATTTTTGTTCCCAATAGAAACCCACTATTGTTATTGTCGGGCCCTTACATTATTATTGTTATGTAGGCTTTTATTATATTGTGACCCCTTAGACTCCTATATATACCAAGGAGGTTTTGTCATTTGTATCATCCAATAATTTTTCATTTATGTGATGTAAAGTAGGTTTCACTACAACTTTTTTTCTACGATGCTTCAGAAGCTGAAATTTCGATCACATGGAGTCGAAATCTTGGTGAACTTTGTACAAAAATTTTAGATCTTGGTTTGCTATTTTTTCTGAGATATGGTCCAAAGAAGTTAGGGTTTTTGTAGGATCCATTATTCAATCACAAAAATGCGACATAGGGAAAATCAATATAACTTTCACTCTGATCATTGGATTTAAAATTTGTAAAAAATGAATAAAATTGCACAGACTTAAATTTTTCGTGTATAATTTTCAGGGACGAAGGTTGAAACAATGACACATGGCACTTTGTACAAGTTCACTCTACTGAACCAGTCCATAATTAGGTCATCGTGGGATATTGGGTATAACGTTTTCTTGAACAACCCATCTTGTTCGGACTTATGGCATTGGAAAGAAGAATCATAGGGATATTATAGGATGAAATTTCAAACCCTGGAGATCTGGAATTACATAGATACAACAATTTCAATATCTATCTCCAAAAAAAAATAAAAAAGGTGTGTATGATTTTTTAATTTGCAACTCTTTCATTTGAAAAATCAGTTTAGAGTGATTCAAATGGATTTGTTACAGTTGTGATAGAAAATACACTAAAGGTCATAAGTGTATTGAGAATAGTCTATTTTACATAGATTGTGAAGAGGATGAATAAAATGAACAAGAAGCATCAAAAGAAGAGGATATACACCAGGAACCAAAACCAGAAAAAGAAGAAATGAATCTGACGATATCTTGTAATGCATTGGTGGGAATTACCACTCCTCAAACCGTCAAGATATAAGGATATATCAAGAAGAAAAAGGTAATAATTTTGATTGATTCGAGTAGTACCCATAATTTTATTAATTTTAAGGTAGCCAAGGAATTAAATTTCTTTCTATATCAAGCACCATAGTGTCAAGTGATGGTTACAAACATAGGAACTATAAATTTCTTTGGAAAATGCCATAATTTTAAGCTAACCATGGGAGAATATGTATTAAATAGTCCAATTATTTCTATTCCAATGGGTGGTGTTGATATTCTATTAAGATTCCAATGGTTACAATATTTAAGGACAATAGATTTTAATTTTCAAGAGCTTTTCTTGAACTGTTTTTAGGAAGGAAAGGAAATTGAATTAAGGGGTATCATAGGGAAACCTGGAAAGATAATCAACTATGTTAGGTGCCTATATTACTAGTATAGTCCCTTATTGTTGTTAGTGTAACCCCCTTATTGTTATTGCTGTACCCATGTAACCCCAATATTGTTATTATTGTGCCCTTACATTATTATTGTTAAGTCGACTAGGATTATTTTGTGACCCCATGGACTCTTATATATAGAAGGAGGTTTTGTCATTTGTATCATCCAAGAATTGTTCAATTATGTAATGTAAAGGAGGTTTCCCCTTTGAAGTGGCTTATTTCTAAGGCGTTGATCTCTCTTTTCTTCTATTTTTGGAGTTGGTTTCATAACATTTGGTATCAGAGCTTTGGATTCTAGGGTTTCGCCGCTCCAAACAGATCATCGTGGAATTTTTGCTATAATTTTTTTTATACAAAGTATCAGAGGCTGAAATTTTTATCACGCAAAGCCGAAATCCTGAGAAACTTCATGTAAAAATTTCAGATCTTGGTTCGCAATATTTTCAGAGATATGATCTGTGGAAGTTAGGGTTTTTTCAGGCTCCATAATTTCATCTCAAAGAGGACTGTAAAATCGTCGACAACTCTCCTCTCGAGCACGATTGATTTCTATAAAGTGACTACAAGGCGACCGAGCCTCGGTATCAATTTCAGAGTCGGATGATGGGGGCCATGATACGGCCACGTTGCACAATTTCTCCCACCCAATGTCCATAATTAGGTCATTGTGGGAGATTAGGCATAACTTTGCCTTGAATAATCCAAACTAGGTCAGACTTGTGGCATTCGAAAGAAAATTCAAAGGGCTACTATAAGGGCGAGTTTCAGATATTGAAGATCTGAAATCACAGAGATAATTCAGTTTCAATATCAAGCTCCTCAAAAGTAAGAAAAAGGTGTGTTTATATATATATTTTTTTAATTTTTAATTTTAATTTTTATTTTTTCCGAATTGTATAAGTCTTGTGTGAAAAATCAGTTTGAATTGATTCCAAGGGCATATTGCAGAATATATATCAGGATTGGGTTCTAAAATCCCCCCTAAAAATAATTCAACACCCATTAAGCCTTCAGAAGGCTCTACTATGACTCATGAAGATGAAGAAGTGCAACATGACATATCAAAATTACAAGAGCAAGTGCACCAAATTTCGCTCTCGCAAAGAGCAAAAAAAATGAAATGGAAGTTTTGAAAAAAGGCGTGGAAGCTAAGATGGATGGTTTGAAGAAAGACATGGAAACTAAGATGGATGGCATGGAAGCTAGAATGGAAGCTAAGATAGATGACATGGAAGAAAAAATGAAAGACAACATGGAAAACATGAAGAATGATCTAAAAGCAGACATGGAAGGTTTGACAAATTTGATACAAGAAATGTTTCCTAATGGCGAAAATATAGTAGAGGAAATTCACGATGAGAAAAAAATAAATGTTAATCGTGATTTCATAAACTCTAATGTTGGATGTAAGAACCACCATTTTTCAAATATGGATATGAGGAAGTTTTATGGCAAGGATCCCGTAACATGGATACTACAAATGGAGAAATATTTTGATCTCAATAATGTGCAAAACACACAAAAGGTACGCATTGAAACTTTATGAGGATACAAATAGCAACGCATTATTTAGCCAATTGATAAATCTCAAACAAAAGGGTTCAGTGGTTGAGCACATTGAAGACTTCCAAAAATTGAATATAAGGGTAAGATATTCTAGAGGAACACAGGATTGATGTCTTCATAGGGACTTTAAAGGATAACATCCAACATGAAGTTCACGTTTGGGAACCTGATTCATTGGAGAAGGCATTCAGGTTGGCAAGAAAAATTGAATGCAAAATTATGGCGACAATGAAGCCTACCACTCACATCTATAAAGATGGAAGTGTTGCTACTACCAGACTTCCACAACCTACAAGGTTGACACCATAAAAATTGGAAGAAAAAGGAGCAAAAGAGATTTGCTACAGTTGTGATAGCAAATACACTAAAGGTCATAAGTGTGCTGAGAAGAAATTATTTTACATAGATTGTGAAGAGGAGGAAGAAAATTAAGAAGAAACTTCAAAAGAAGAGGATATTCACCAAGAACTAACCCTAGAATAAGAAGAAATGAGTCCGACCATATCGTGTAATGCATTGGCGGGAATTACCACTTCTCAAACTCTCAAGATAGAAGGACATATCAAGAAGAAAAAGGTAATAGTGTTGATTGATTCAGGTAGTACCCATAATTTTATTCATTGTAAGGTAGCCAAGGAATTGAATTGTTTCTTATACCCAACACCAGAATGTCAAGTGATGGTTGCAAATGGAGGAACTATAAATTTCTCTGGAAAATGCCATAATATCAAGCTAACCATGGGGAATATGTATTGAATAGTCCAATGTTTTCCATTCCAATGGGAGGTGCTAATGTTGTACTAGGAGTACAATGGTTACAATCTTTGGGGACGGTAGATTTTAAATTTCAAGAACTTTTCCTGAATTTTTTTTTAGAGAGAAAGGAAATCAAATTACGGGGTATCACAGGGAAGCCAGGAAAGATAATAAGCTCTAATGTCATGACAAATATTTTCAAGAAATAACAATGAGGCGTAATTGGAAAATTATGCTCACTAGAAGTTCCAACATCAAAATAATCTTTTTCTCCAGATCTCCAAAAAGCCTTGGACAATGATTCCAAGGTGTTTGAAACTCCCAAAGGACTCCCACCTATTCGTGATCATGATCATGCTATTCATTTGATTCCAGGAAGTGTTCCTCCAAACATCAGGCCTTATAGATATCCTTACTTCCAAAAGAGCGAAATTGAACGTATGATTGCAGAAATGTTAGAGGCGGGTATAATTAAACCCAGTCAAAGTTCTTTCTCTGCTCCTGTAGTATTGGTACACAAGAAGGATGGATCATGGCGAATGTGTCCGGATTATAGGGAGCTCAATAAGCTCACCATTAAAGATAAATTCCCCATTCCTGTGATTGATGAATTATTGGATGAATTACATGGAGCAATTTATTTTACCAAGTTGGATCTTCGTTCAGGATATCATCAAATTAGAATGAATACCGAAGATATTCCAAAAACAACATTTCGAACTCATGAGGGTCATTATGAATTTTTGGTCATGCCTTTTGGCCTTACCAATGCACCTTCTACATTTCAAGGGTTGATGAATTCCATTTTCAAACCCTTCCTTAGAAAATTTGTGCTAGTATTTTTGGATTATATACTAATCTACAGCAGGTCTTGCATGATTCTACACAGTATTACTACAATTTTGTTAAGAATTATGAGAATAAAAATACCTATAACAACATTATTGTAGAAAGATGCATTTTTCATGGACTCTAAGCAATTCAAGGCTTCGAATATCTTAAAGAGGCAATGTGCCTAGCACCAATCTTAGCTACGCTAGACTTCACAAATTTTTTTATTGTGGAATGTGATGCCTCAAGAAATGTAATTGTTGTTCTTTTAATGCAAGAAGGAAGACCAATTGCCTTTGAAAGTCATCCAATCAAAGGAAAGCATTACAGTAAAGCTATGTTATATAAGGAAAAATCGCAATACTGCATGCACTAAAGAAATGGTGAAATTACCTAATGGGAAGACACTTCAAGGTAAAAACTGATCATGATAGTCTTAAACACTTTTTGGAGCAAAGACAATCTTCAGAAGAGCAGCAAAAATGGGTCATAAAGATGTTGGGTTATGACTTTGAAATAATATTAAAAAAAAGGAAAGCTTAATGTTGTTGCAGATGCACTCTCAAGAAAGTGATGAAGAGGAAGTATCCCATTGTGCTATTTTGCACATTCAACCAGATTGGACAAATCAAGCAAGGGATGAATGGAAGAAGCGACGAAGAAGTGTGACATCATTCAAAAGTTGGCAAGAAGATCCTAGTACATTTGATACATTTAGTTGAAAAATGATTCTTCTATATTGGCCAATATCGCTTACATTTGTAGTCTTTCCCAAATAAAACAAAATATTCTTTTGGAATTGCACACTTCTCCTTTAGGAGGACACTCAAGATTTTTAAAAACTTACCACAGGGTGAAGAAAGATTTTTTTTGGGATGGCCTTAAAGTTGATATTCAAAATTTTGTGGCAGAATGTTTGGTTTTCTAGCAAAAAAAAGTTGAGACAATTAAGACCCTGAGTCTTCTACAACCTTTATCCATTCTAAGTCAACATTGGGAGGAGATTTCAATGGATTTTATCACAGGTTTACCTAAGTCCAAAGGAAAGAGTGTCATCATGGTGGTAGTTGATAGACTTACCAAATATGCACACTTTTGTGCATTATCTCATCCATTTAAAGCAAGTACAATTGCTACTACATTTATGGAAACAATCATGTTTTTAATACGTAAAACCTAAAGATTATCAAGTGACAGTAGATACCATTTTTAATTTGAAATGTTTGGACTAATTATTTTCTTGTTTGGGTAATTAACTAGTTCATCAAATTATCTTTATCATCCTCAATTTGATGGTCAAACTGAGATAGTGAATAAATGTTTGGAAGGATATCTTCGTTGTTTTGTATCTGATAAAAAAACACAATGGGTCAAGTGGTTACCTCTCGCTAAATGGTGGTATAACACTTCATTCCATACTGCAGCAAAAATGACCCCATTTATGGCACTTTATGGATATCATCCACCGTACATCACATCTTCTTTAAGAGAAAATTCTAAGGTTCAAGCAGTGGGAGATCACATCGAGCATCAACAAGAAGTTCTCCAACTCTTAAACGATAACATAAATTTGGCACAAAATCAAATGAAACAACAAGCATATCAACATCGCAGCGAGACAATTTTTGATGTAGGAGACTGGGTATTTTTATGGCTGCAACCATACAAACAAATGTCCCTCAAGCAATCTAAGAAGTATAATAAATTATCGCCAAAGTAATATGGTCCTTACAAGGTGCTGCAAAATATTGGTACTATGGCATACAAATTGGAGCTTCCTGCTTCTTCGCGAGTGCATCCAGTTTTCCATGTTTCATGCTTAAGAAGGTTATAGGTGACAAACTTCCAGTTCAAACAATATTTCCAGAACTTGATGAGGAAGGAAAAATCATATTGGAACCTGAAGCAGTCATGGAAACAAGAACTCGACACCTACGAAATCGATCAATTTCAGAGTATCACATCAAGTGGAAGAACTTGCCCACTGAAGATTCTACCTAGGAGGATGAAAATTTTATATAGAAGCATCCAGAGCTACTCAAGCATTGAGGACAACACTTTTTTGAAGGAGAGGGACATGTTAGGTGCCTATATTACTAGTATAATCCCTTATTGTTGTTAGTGTAACCCCCTTATTTTTATTGTTGTACCCCTGTAACCCCAATATTGTTATTATTGTGCCCTCACATTATTATTGTTAGGTCAGCTAGGATTATATTGTGACCCCATGTACTCCTATATATAGAAGGAGGTTTTTTCATTTGTATCATCCAAGAATTGTTTATTTATGTAATGTAAAGGATGTTTCCCCCTCAAAGTGGCTTATTTATAAGGCGTTAATCTCTCTTTTCTTCTATTTTTGGAGCTGGTTTCATAACAAAATATAATGGCATGACACATCTTTTGAAGAAGGAAACACGAGGGGAAATTTCACAATTATGTTCACTAGAAGTTCAAAGATCTAAGTTATCCATTTCTCTAGATATCCAAAAAGTCTTGGACAATCATTCCAAGGTGTTTGAGGCTCCCAAAGGCCTCCCACCAATTCATGATTATGATCATGATATTCATTTGATTCTAGGAAGTGTTTCTCCAAACATCAAGCCTTACAAATATCCCTATTCCTAAAAGAGTGAAATTGAACGTATGGTTGCAAAAATATTAGAAGTTGGTGTCAAAGTTATTTCTATGCTCCAGTAGTATTGGTGCACAAGAAGGATGGATCATGGCGTATGTGTTCGAATTATAGGGAGGTCAAAAAGCTCACTATTAGAGATAAATTTTCCTTTCATGTCATTGATGAATTCTTGGATTAATTACATGGTGAAATTTACTTCACCAAGTTGGATCTTCATTTAGGATATCATCAAATTAGAATGAAGGCTGAAGACATTCAAAAAACAACATTCAAAACTCATAAAGGTCATTATGAATTTTTGGTCATGCATTTTGGCCTTACTAATGCACTTTACACATTTCAAGGTTTGATGAATTCCATTTTCAAACCCTTCCTTAGAAAACTTATGTTAGTATTTTTTGATGATACACTAATCTACAACAAGTCTTGGAAGGATCATGTTCAACACATTGACATGGTGCTCAAACTATTGGAGGAGAAACAATTATATACAAAATACTCCAAATGCTTCTTTGGAGTATATGAGGTGGAATATTTGGATCATATTGTATCTCATGAGGGTGTTAAGATAGACCCTGGAAAAATTAAGATCATTAAGGAATGGATCCCCACAACCCTAAAGCATATTCAAGGATTTCTCGGGTTGACATGGTATTAGCACAAGTTAGTTAAGAATTATGGGATAATAACTATGCCTCTAACAATATTACTGAAGAAATATGCATTTTCTTGGACTCCAGAAAAAACTAAGGCCTTTGAACATCTTAAAGAGGCAATGTGCCAAGCACCGGTCTTAGCTACACTAGACTTCACAAAAACATTTATCGTGGAATGTGATGCCTCAGGAAATGGAATTGGTACTATTTTAATGCAAGAAGGAAGACCCATTACTTTTGAAAGTCATCCAATCAAGGGAAAGTATTTACACAAACCTATTTATAAGAAGAAAATTTTGGAAATACTACATGCACTAAAGAAATGGCGACCTTACCTAATGGGAAGACACTTTAAGGTAAAAATAGATCAGGATAGTCTTAAATACTTTTTGGAACAAAATTTATCTTCAGAAGAGTAGAAAAAATGGGTCACAAAGATGTGGGTTATAATTTTGAAATCATCTACAAAAAAGGGAAGCAATATGTTGTTGCAGATGCACTATCAATAAAGGACGAGGATGTGGAATCATTACTCTGTGCCATTTCTTCTATCCAATCTGATTGGATAACAGAAGTAAGGGATGAATGGAAGAATGACGAAAAGGTGTGGACACTCATTCAAAAGTTGTAGCAAGAGCCTAGTACATCATATATGTTTATCTAGAAAAATGATTCATTATGGTAAAAACATCTCTTTTATCTTTGTAATAATTCCCAAATCAACTTTGGAATTGCATACCTCCCCCTTAGGAGGCCACTTAGGATTTTTAAAAACTTACCACAGGGTCAAGAAGGAATTTTTTTGGGATGACCTTAAATTTGAGATTCAAAAGTTTGTGACAGAATGTTTGGTTTGCCAACAAGATAAAGTTGAGACAATTAAGACCTTGGGTCTATTACAACCTTTATTCATTCCAAGTCAGCGTTGGGAGGAGGTCTCAATGGATTTTATCACAGGTTTACCTAAGTCTGAAGGAAACAATGTCATCATGGTGGTAGTTGATATACTTACAAAGTATGCACATTTTTTTCCATTATCTCATCCTTTTAAATCCAATACAGTTGCTACTACATTTATGGAAACAATTCAAAAGCTACATCGAAACCCAAAGATTATCGTAAGTGATAAAGATTCCATTTTCACTGGAAAATTTTGGACATAATAATTTTTTTTGTCTTGGTACTCAATTATCTCATAACTCATCTTATTATCCTCCATCTTATGGTCAAACGTAGATAGTGAACAAATGTTTGGAAGGATACCTTTGTTGCTTTTTATCTGATAAACAAATGGTTAAGTGGTTACCTCTGGCTAAATGGTGGTATAACACTTGCTTCCATACTACAACAAAAATGACGCCATTTATGGCACTTTATGAATATCATCCACCTTCCATCACATCATCTTTAAGAGATTCTAAGGTTC
The DNA here is from genome assembly GCA_034641835.2 of Pinus albicaulis. Lineage (NCBI taxonomy): Eukaryota > Viridiplantae > Streptophyta > Pinopsida > Pinales > Pinaceae > Pinus > Pinus albicaulis. Next base: position 1,084,584,844 of record CM076580.1, read on the forward strand.
AAGTGGGGGAATCTCACATCGAGCATCAACAAGTTCTCAAAATCTTAAAGGATATCCTAACTCTAGCGCAGAAGCGAATGAAACAACAGGAATATAAGCATCACAATGAAAGAAGTTTTGATGTAGGTGATTGGGTATTTTTATGGCTACAAACATACAAACAAATGTCCCTCAAGCAAGCTAAGAAGAATAATAAATTATCACCCAATTACTATGGTCCTTACAAGGTATTGAAAAATATTGGTACTGTGGCATACAAATTGAAGCTTCCTGCATCTTCCCAAGTACACCCAATTTTCCATGTTTCATGCTTAAAGAAGGTTATCGGTGAAAAAATCCCAGTTCAAACAGTATTTCCATAACTTGATGAAGAAGGAAAAATCATATTGGGCCATGAAGCAGCCACGGAAACAAGAACTCGATAGCTATGTAATCGATCAATTTCAGATTATCTCATTAAGTGGAAGAACTTATTAGCTGAATATTCCACATGGGAGAATGAGAATTTTATACATAAGCATCCATAACTACCCAAGTGTTGAGGAAAACACTTTTTGGAAGGAGAGGGGCATGTTAGGTCCCTATAATACTAGTGTAATCCCCTTATTGTTGTTATTAGTGTAGCCTCCTATTATTATTGTTGTGCCCATGTAGCCCCCATATTGTTATTTTGTGCCACATAGAAGCCCACTATTGTTATTGTTGTGCCCTTAAATTAATATTGTTATGTAGACTCTGATTATATTGTGATCCCTTAGACTCCTACATATACCAAGGAGGTCTTGCCATTTGTATCATCTAAGAATTTTTCATTTATGGATGTAAAGGAGATTGTCCCCTCGAAGAGGCTATTTGTCAAGTCGTTGATCTATCTTTTCTTCTATTTTGTGAGATGATTGCATAATAAAATTACAACTTAACCAATAATCACATTAATTAAACTTAAAATAGATAATATGAGTTGAGAGAAAGTCTCGAGAAATAGATTTTCATGTCGGAATAAACTATTTCTCATTTTGGGTCTAATTCATATATTTACTATTATATAATTAGACAAAGGCATTATTAAGTATTTTAGCTTAATGGTAGGGAAAACTATATGATCCTCAAGAACCATTTCTTCAATGCCTAGAATTTTGATTGGAAATGACCTTGTTTAAATTGATGCTTTGGATAACCTCCTCCCCAAGTCGATTGAAAGATATGTTTGCTTCTTTGAGATTATAATGCATGGAGGCTAACATATCTTTCATGAATTTTTATTTGAGAGAGCATCTAAAATATTTTTCTTCATTATAATTACTTTTACATGTGATGAACGCCATTTCAAACTAATCTAAAAGTATTATATGGATAAAGACTAGTGCATACATTTAGTATACCCAAGGGTGGATAATATGGGGTACCTAGGGGTGTACCCAAGGGCATAATGTGATGCAATAAAGATACCACAATTAGTTAGTTTAGTAAATATAATTCGTAAGTGGTTACCCACATTAATGGTGATTGTAAATGGTTGAATCTCATGATAAAAAGATACCACAATTAATTAATTTAGTTGATGACGATAAATAAACGAGCCATAGTTAATAAATATAGTGGTTAACCTACTTTATGCAAGGGACCACAAGTAATTAGGGAATAATGTGACAAGCCCATGGTATCAGATGTATGGTATTGAGGGCACATGTTATTTTTTTTTACAGAAACGGTTATGAGATATATTAACTGCTGGGTCTAAATGCCAGATTTCAGGTTACAATGAGAGGGAGAAGGGCCCAGGAAGTATCAATAGCCAAAAGTGCTATGAGACTTGTGGACAACTTCCAGCTCTTTTTGACTACAATTATACACTCGATTTTTGTGATTTCCCCTAGCTTAAAAATACAAACAAAATGATTCAATAGCAAGCAGTAAAACATTTAAGCTGGCAGATTATGGAATTGGATCCCATGTTTCGTCCTCGTCTCGAATTATTGCTCCAGCAGAGATGAGGACAACTTTATTTGCTTCAAGTTCTGCTTCTTTGTTGTTGTCTCTCAATACATGATAGTAGCTCAACTTTTTAAACAATTTCCCCAAAATTCTGATTCTGGATATTAGCCTTGCCAATCTAAGATCCCGAGGGGAGGAGTTTGTCGCCATAATTTTGATTATCACTTGGGAATCCCCAAAAACATTAACCTCCTTGATTTCTAGATTCAAGAGCCATTTAAGGCCTTGAAGGAGGGCTAGTGCCTCTGCTTGAATGCTGGAGTTGATCCCCAGACCCCATGCAAAGCTGTGGATCAAAACACCTTCAGCATTTTTTACAATACCTCCTGCTCCAGCCCTTCCTGGGTTACCCTTTGATGCCCCATCAAAGAAGAAAGAGTGCACATGTTGCTTGGATATCCATTCTTGAAACTCAGCATTGTTCTTCCCCCTTATTTGCCAATCTTCAATGAGGGAAATGTTGTTGGCGGCTTGGAGAAATTGCAGGTTAAGGGAGGTACCCCAGACTGAATCTAATTGAGTAAGATTTGAGGCATCTTTTTGATTATCCAAGCTCTCCTTTAATTGGAATTTTATCTTGGCCGCCACCACCTTGACATCATGTTTAGTATCTCTAAAGATTCTGCTGTTTCGCTCAAGCCAGATCTGCTAGCAACAGATTTTGGGGAGGGCAGACCACGCCTTTTTTATCACTTTGTTTTTGGGTGGAGGACCGGGGTAACTGTTCTGCCAATTTGCAAAAAGATTAGAAATAGAGGAGGGAAGGACAAAATTGGGGTTCCAGTAATCCATCAGCTCACTCCAAACCTGCACAGTGAATTTACAATTCAAGATCAAGTGTGTGGCACATTCCACATTTTCTCTGCACAATGAGCACTTGGACGGACCATGGAAACCTCGTTTCTGCAGTTTGTCATCTGTAAGAATTTTCTTGTGGCAAAGAAGCCAACAGAACATGTCGATTTTAGGCAGAGAGTGCAGACGCCAGATCGCAGTCCAAGGGGCAGGGTCCGGGGGGACGTGAGGCCTCAAGGTGAGCTTTGCGTAGCCTTGGGCTACCGTGTAACCTGCAGCCAGTAAACCCCAGCCACGCGAATCTCTTCTGCGCAGATGAATGGGGGCAATACCGTTCATCATGGAGCAAAGAAAATTGCAATCCTGAAGGAGCTCCGGAGGCACGTCAAAGAAATTCCAGCCTGCCCAATGCGTCCCATCCCACGTGGAGATATCCCACATCATAGTTTTCCCAGCAGAAGTCAACCAGCAACGAATCACGTTCAAAGAGGAACAGTCACCAATTGGATCGCGACCCAGAATACGATCTGTCCAGATATTTATCTTCTTACCGTTTCCAGGAATCCAATAGGCGTTGGAGCTGATCAGGGGGGCAGCTTTGGAGCAGAGCCTAGCAAAGGGAGAGACGCCTTGGGGAGAGGACCATCTAGGCATCTGAGTCTCTTGCCTTTAAAATATTTCTTCCAGAGTGCTAATTGGGCCCAGCAAGGCTTGGGCGCGATGATTCTCCAGAGCAGCTTGGCTCCCATGGCTATGTTCTGAAGAGAAATATTCTTGAAGTTTAGCCCCCCCTCCCTCAGCGGTTTGGAGACAGTCTCCTAGTTAACCAGAGGGAATTTCCTCTCATTATGTTTGCCCCCCTTCCAAAAGAAGTTTCGAATATGTTGTTCCATTTTCTGAAGGATGCCAATTGGGGCCAATAGAACAGAGAACTGAAAAAGGGGAAGACTGCATAGGACAGCTTTGATGAGGACAGACTTGCCCGCAATATTGAGCCAGGTGAGCCCCCAAGCCTGGAGCTTATTTTTGAATTTTTCCACTTGGGGGAGCCAATCCTTACTGTAGGCCCTCTTGAGGAATATAGGAAGCCCAAGGTATTTGAAAGAAGTCCAAGCTGGAGAGGCTGCAAAGCCAAAACATCTTGCAATGGAGCTGAGCAAGCTGGGAGGAGTATTCCAACTGTAAATATGGCATTTACCCTTGTTGAGGCTACTTCCCGACACCATACAATATTCATCTATAGCTTATTTAAAGCTGTTGGCTGAATGTAGTGTTGCAGCCCCCAGCAACAAAGTATCATCGGCGAAGAGGGCGTGGTTGATGCTTTTAACTCCTCTGGCAATGCAATGCCCTGTGATCTCCTGCTCTTGCATTTTCTTGTTTAGATAGAAACTGATAACGGAGGCCTGGAGGACAAACAGAAGGGGAGAAAGAGGGCAGCCCTGTCTTAGTCCTCTTGTGGCTTTGAAGAATTCCGCTGCTCTGCCATTGACAAGGGGAGCAATCCAAGGCTCTGAGATACAGGCCCGAATCCAATTTATAAAGTTCTCCCCAAATCCAAATTTTTTCAGAACATTCAAAAGGAAACAATGCCTGACTCGATCGAAGGCATTAGCTAAGTCCAGTTTGACAACCATACCTCTTTCCTTACGCTGCTGGCTTGAGAGAATTGCCTCTTGAACCAAAATGAAATTGTCCACTAGCTGTCTACCATGAATAAAGCCCCCTTGATTTTCAGGAATGATTGTGGGGAGAAGATATTTTAGCCTGTTTGCTATTACTTTGGTGATCACCTTATAACCAATGTTGCAGAGAGAGATGGGGCGAAATCTGTTGAAGGAATTGGCGCCTTTCTCCTTGGGGATGAGAGCAAGGAACGCAGAGTTTGTGCTGCCTCCTAATTTCTGATAGTCTTGGGATTTTTGAACCATTTTGTAGAGATCTTTTTCCACAATGTGCCAACAGGATTGCAGAAATCTGGCGGTGAATCCATCCGGTCCTGGTGCTTTTTCAGGATCCATGGCAAATAGAGCATTCTTGACCTCAGCCTTGGTGACTTTGGCTTCTAGAAGATGGTTCATCTCAGCAGAGATTGAAGGGGGGACCCAGTCCAGAAGATCAGAATTTTGAATCAGATTCGCATCCTCACTGTACAACTTCTGGAAGTGAAGAAAAGTTGCTCGTTTAATGCTTGCAAAATCTTTATGATTGGAATTGTCATCCTTAATCTCAGATATGGTGTTGAAGCATTTTCTGGCTTGAGTTTGCTTGTGAAAGAAAGAGGAATTTCTGTCTCCCGCTTTGAGCCATAGGCAACGAGACTTAATCCTCCAAAACTCTTCTTCTGCCAGGCAGGCTTTGTGGAAGTGCTATTGGAGTTGAATCTCCTTATCGAGGATTTCTCTCGTTACATATGCCTCTTCCGAAAGCAAGTGGTGTGCTTCCAGTTGACTTTGGAGATTTTTCCTTTCAGCTGCTGGGTTAGAAAGAGTTTTGGCCCAACATTTTAAGGCAGCTTTCGTTCTTCTGAGTTTTTCTTCCCACACGAAGAAGGGTGATCCATTGACTGGCTGAGACCAACTTTCTTTGACAATCTGCATGAAATTGGATTCCTTGACCAGAGGGGGCTAAATCTGAAGGGAATGGGGCCAAGGTCGGGGTGAGCTCGGAGATCAAGCTTGATAGGGTTATGATCAGATATGCTGCAAGGAAGGATTTGCATACAAGCATCTAAACCAAGCAATAGAAAGGAACCTTGTACAAAAAATCTATCTAGTCTTGCTGCTATGTGACCAGGGCCTACTCTTTTGTTTGACCAAGTGAACTTACCTGAAGAGGGCTTGATGTCCAGCAAATCCCAATCTTGCAGAAGATCCTCTGCCCATTCCCTCGTCGGATCTCACACAATGCAACCTCCTCTCTTTTCAGAGGAATGCAATGTGAGATTGAGGTCACCTGTAATAATGATGTTGTCAAGGTTCCCTAAATCTGCCTGGCTTCTTATAGAGTCCCAACAGGCCTTTTTTTCTCCAGCATTGGCCGGTACATATACATTAAAGAGACAAAAGTATTCTTTAGTGACAAGATGCTGCATTTTTAGGAGCAGCCAATGAGTGTTTGAAATTTCAGAAATTAGCGAGAACTTGCTATCATTCCAAAGAGTGCCTAACCCTCCAGAGGCTCCTCGGGCTGAGACAGCTTTTGCTTTGCTTTTACTCCAGATTCTTTTACTTGTTTGGAGGAAGTCTGCTTCCTCCATCTTAGTCTCTTGGATAAGGAATATGTCCGGGGCTTCTATTCTTATTAAGTTTCTTGTTGCCTCTTCCTTGATCTTGCTCCCCATACCCCTACAATTCCAGGAGACTATTTTCATTATTTACCTTTGTTCTGTTGGGCTCCCTTGGAGCCTTGGGGCTGGTTTCTCACCATCTTCGGCTTTTTTGCTAGTAGCTTCTCCAGAGTTGGTTGGCTGCCCTGTAACTTGTCCTTGTACGTTTCCTGCTCTCTTTTCTCCCAATCTGTTTTGCGACCTCTTGTGGATCTCCTAATAGTGGCCCGAGAGTCGCCTATTTCTCCTTCCTCCTCCGAATCTTCCAACTCCTGGTCCTCTTCCTCGTCTTCAACAGGTATTTCTTTTGAGATTTCTGCAACACTTGCGTCTTTGGAAGACATAGAGGGGGTCCCTTTGATCAGGGATGCTGTCTTTTGAACCTCCACCTCCTGGGTGTCCTCTTGATGCGAGCTTAGGAGTTCGAACTTGTTTTCAGGAGCGGACTTAGTCGGGATCTGCTGAGAAGAGGCCTGTTGGGGACCTTTGCCACTAGGGCCTCCCCGCTTTTGAGCCTTATGGGAGGTTTTGGAGCGCTTGACTTGATTCCATCCGTCCTCCTTCCCTTGCACAACCTCATTGTTGGATGGACAGCCTCTGGCAAAGTGGCCATAGACATGGCATTTCTGGCATTTGAAGGGCAGCTGCTCATAGTCCAGTTTCTGCACATGCGTCCAGCTACCGACTTTGATTTTGATGGCCTCTGGTAGCCCAACCTCCAGATCTACTTCCACGCAGATCCTAGCGCAGTCATACTGGTCCTTATTGTTTGCTCGATCGATGAACTTCCCAAGGGTATTTCCAATATGCATCAGAGAATCCCAGTTCCAGCAGTGAACTGGCAGATTTGGGAGTCTAACCCACACCGGGACTGCTTTGGGCACATCCACAACAGGATCGAAGTCTGGAGTCCACTTATTTAGATACAAAACCTGGGGGCCCATGAAGTAGGGGCCGTTCTGGAAGATCAGATCTTTGTCATCTTTTGAAGTGAACTCGAAGAGGAAGTAACCTCTCCCCAAAAAATAAGAGGTAACGCTTTCTTTGATCAGAGGCGCCCAGTTTCTGTTGACCCAGCTCTCAGTGGTTTTGGGAGATGGCCAAAGCCCTGTGAACTAGCCTATGAGAGCTCGTTCAGCTAGTGATAAAGCAACCTGAATCGGAGTCTCTGCTGGAAGAGAGATCTCAGGTATTTCATCAATTTTCTTAACAAATTTCGCAGCTTCAACATTCTTCTTCTTAGGAAGCCCTGCCAATAAGCGATCGAAAGCCTCAGCAGAAGAGGGCGGGGGAGGGGGACGAGGCCACTGGGGAGAGCCCAGCCCCTCCATGGGCGCAAGCCCTAGCAAGAACGCGGCCCGGATCAAGATGCGCAGGCAGCAACGCGTTCGCTCCAGCGCACAACAAAAACCAATAAAGTAACTCTACACACAAATGGAATACTTGAGGGCACATGTTATTACAATGGTATTACCATGAAATTGTATGTATGAAGCCTATATAGAGGCTAGAGACTCTCCATTGGAGATATGTTGAGTATTGTTTTGTATTGACAAGCATATGGCTTGTGGAGTGTTCTCCTTCCTTAAGGAGTAGTTGTATGGTGTTACCCTACTGCAAGAGTCTTATATTAATAATCAGTGGAGATTTTATATTATTTGACATATATTTGTATACTTTGTATGATTTCTCATGATTGGTTTCAATATATTTGTAGTTCTATTACAATTGATATCACAACTCTTTCATTGGAAAAGTGGGGATATTTATTTTATTTTTTTTGCAGAAATTTTCTTTTTGGGAAAATAGTGGGCAACAAGTTTGCAGAATAGATCTAGAAATTTTGGTGTAGAATTTTCAAAAACTAATCATAGATCTTAATTCCTCTAAAAACAATATCCAAGTTCAAAAAAAAAATCGTTTGAATAAGACTCAAACGGAGGAGACCTCGTTGATTTACAATCAATTATTTGTCAGGAATTTTCCTAATGGAAAATAGTGGGTGGAAACTTTCAAGTCACTTTTTGAAGATTTGGTGTAGACTTTTCAGAAAATAATTGCGGATATGAATTCCTCTCGAGAAAATACCTAAAAAAAAAAACGTTTGAATTAGAGTCTTAATGAAGGATATCTTGTTGATTTAAAATCAACTATTTTGCCAGAAATTTTGTGATGGAAGGAAATTTGCAGCGTAAATCAAAGTTCACAGAGTACCCAGTTTGTGATTCCAGTCGCACTAGAAGATGTAAAGTGGCCATTCAATTTCCCAAAACAGGTTATAATAAGAATTCAGTGCTATATTGGCTGAGTTGTGACTATTTTAATTTTTCCGCCACAAAGTAAGTGATTTTCTTCAAAACCCTCATGCTATTTTAGGGGTTCTAGCAAGATGTTGTTTACAAGAAAAAATGATGGTCCTACTATTGAATAATACCTAAAATATAAAAGTCACTATGCCTAGTAATTTGGAGATATGGACCATGGATTGATTTCAAAGATGAGGCTCCCATATGGGTATACTCACTTAACCATGAGAAGATGCAGATAATTTCCAATGAAGAATTAGAAAGAAGTACTTTTGGACAAGTGGTCTCATTTTAGAAAGAAGGAAAATAAGAGCCATAAAAGCCTATTTTATGATATCTCCATCTTACATGTTCATGGATGTATTCATAAGGATAAAGTCATTATTTATATTAACCCTAGTTGCAAGCATAATCTCATCAATCTCAATTTGGCCAAAATATTTCAAGTTTCAACACAACATATTGAAAACACACATATTGATGGTGTGCGCATTCAAAAATTTAAGGACTTGAAGGTTACCATTGATAAATATGTATTACATTTCGGCTTTTATGATTTAGATCTGGATGAGGAGGATGTTGTTTTTGGATATCTTTGGATGGAGTTAGTTGGTATCATCAATATTAATGTACAAAGGAAATTTTTGAAGCTATGGTACAAAAAGAAAAAAATTACCTTGCAAGATATTTGCATTAGTAAATAAGAAGAGACCGAGGAGGCACCAACAAAAACATCTACAAGCAATAACACATCAAATGGAAATTGCTTGGTGGAATTAATAATGGAGGACAAGCTAGAAACACAAAAGGAGCCAAACATCACTCAGACACCATTAGTTGAGGAATTGAAGAAGGAAACCCCATCTGTTAAAGCTTAGACATATCGCCACCCACATCACCCAACAATACTCTAATCAACAAGACAACAATAAAAAAAAACTCACTATATTAGCAATAAGGACAAAGGCACCTAGAAGACACACAGCGAGGCATGGAAATCTACCCACAACACATCTACACATGGGAACCAAAATGACCAGTTTCTATCTCAAGCGAGAAAAGCAAGTGATAGACAAAGTGTTCACGTTTATCTTGGTTTTATGGATGTGCATGGTACCAATGGACTACTTTTTTGAGTATATCTTACTATTTGTGTTCTTCTCATGTTTTAAGGACGAAACTTTCTTTAAGTGGGGTGGAATGTAGTATACCCAAGGGTGGATAATATGGGGTACCTAGGGGTGTACCCAAGGGAATAATGTGATGTAAAAAGGGGGCCACAATTAATTATTTTAGTTAAGGATGATGAATAAACATACCATAGTTAATAGATAAGTGGTTAAACCACTTTATGCAAGGGACCACAAGTAGATAGGGAATAATGTGATAAGCCCATGGTCTTGGATGTATTGTATTGAAGGCTTATGCTATTTCAAATGGTATTACCCCTGGTATTGTATGTTTGAAGCCTATATAGAGGCTAGAGACCCTCCATTGGAGATATGTTGAGTATTGTTTTGTAGTGACAAACATATGGCTTGTGGAGTGTTCTCCTTCCTTAAGGAGTAGTTGTATGGTGTTACCCCACAGCAAGGGTTTTATATTAACAAATAGTGGAGATTTAATATTATTGGACATATCTTTGTGTACTTTGTGTGATTTATCTTGATTGTTTTCAATATATTTGCAATTCTATTACAATACCATTCTTTGCATTGGTCACATTGTATGAGATGACACTCTTGTTAACAAGTCTCAACCAATCTCTCCATATTTTTTCAATCAAAGTTTATCACCATAGCAAAATTTTCACACAAACTAACAAGTGTGTCAAAATATCCATTCACTAATATTCTTAATTTATCTCTCAATGAGGTGTCCTTGTTGATCAATGCCATCTACCCCTTGGTTTTAATCTCTTAAGTAAGCAATATATTTATTCTTGGACAAGAATTATGAACATAGTTCTACCAGTTTTGCATAAGGCACATTGGTAAATACAATTTCATATGTATAAAAAGCAAGAGGATGCATATATTTTGTATCGAGGACAAGTTCTTGAGTAACTTGCACAACTAGGTTTTCCTCCTCATTCCTTTTCATCTTGTAGGTCAATTTTTTGAAGTTTTGATATTGGAAATAAAAATATATAAATATTCATATTGATGCTTATTATTCCTCCTATCCTAGTAATTAAATTTCAAAACTACTCAACCAACTATGGTGCTCATCCAGTTGCTTGGTTTTGTTGGCTCAAGTATCACATGTTTGTTAGTTTCTCTCCCATGTTAAACTCTTGTATTTCATATACAATACTAGACCATTACTCAATCATAGCCATATATCCTTCTTAGCATCCATGTTCCTTTAGGCTCAATTGTTCACTTTTTGAGGGATTAATTGCAATGATATGCAATATATCTTCTACACTGCTCACTTGATGAATATTTGCCTATGTATCTCTTGGAGCAAATCCCTTTGCTTTGTTCTAATGCTGTTGTGTTTTAAAAACCTATCCATAAAATTTATTCCAATTTTTAGATGGCTTTATATTTCTTGAAGCTAATTCATCTTGCAGTTGCTTTCCTCTCTTGCCCTTGACTTCCACATAATTCTTAGCTTTTATATATAATTCCTCTTCTTCAAGGCCTTTATGGCAATAGACCCAAGAGTTTTTCTAGGAATCAATGTGATTCTTCATTATGGAAAAACCATACATTTTAAGCAATTTGTTCCAAAAGAGATACTTATCCATTTCATGACCTATCTATTTAACATGTTTATAATATTAATTCAAACTAGTATATTGTGATAAGGAGAGTTGGCCAAGTTTTATGCTTTCTTTATTTTAATTTTTTCATAACATCATTTAGAGATGTTTGGTATTTGACCTCATAGGTAATTACTATATCTAGTGCATATTTTGGCAACATGTGAGAGGGTTTAGTGAACCATTATATTCTAATATAACTTCTCTTCTCTATAATGTACCAATAATTGGTTGGTTTTGTTACATCGATAGCTGTCAAACTAAATCATCAACATTCTTCATGATGTGGGTGCCAATACCTTGTCATAGATTTCGTAATAATCTTGATCATACTTTGATTTCCATAGTATTTAGTAATAATCATGCATTAATTCCGTGTTTGATGACCAAAGCTAAAATAAGGGTAGAGAAGCATGCACCATTTGTTCACAGAACTAGGCTAAGCCTAGGCTGGGGATAACCCCAATGTTGGATAGAAGAATGAACTGCCCACCAATGGGATGTGTTGAGAGGAATATTTGATAGAACAATTTCTCAACATTTACTTGTCAATCCAGGGTCATAGACTTAGAGAGAATACACAATTTATTTGGGGATTGAAACCATAGAGATATGCTATGCTAAATATCTATCTAATTGCCTAAGAAAGTTTCATATAAGACAACATCAAAAACTTGCATTTCCCTGGGCTTCCATCCGAGAGTCAAATCCTAAAATATAATGATCGAAACACCTTTAGTGGAAGCTTTCATTGAACTCAATTAGGAAATCCTAACTAAGGGAACATTGAGTTCCTGGTGATAAACCCTCTTGGACTGATTGAAATTCCATACCCTCAAGCCTTCAGGTGGACAAAGGACTCAAGAACACACTGTGGGTTCTAAAATCACATTACAGGAAAGGAAACCTAGGTTTTAACAAGCAATTCCTATCAACGGGGCAACACTGTTGTCACACAACTTTAAAAAATAAAGGAGGACTGATCCTAAGTTTCCCCCGGGGTTACACCATTGCTAAGCACTCATTAGTGATATATATATGAGGTGGAAAAAGTTGAATGATATATCTTGCAAAAGAACCTGCTTCAAATCATCAAAACACAAGTGAGATCCACAAATTATCATTTATATAATAACATACATAGATTGTTTTCTTACAAGAAAGGAATAGAGCATCAATAATATTGTAAGTTCAGATCTAAAGCTTCATCCCACTCAACCTGATAAATATTGTAAATTTTCTTAGTATAGATCTACAACAAGCAAAAATAGTGATCTCATACAAAGACTGTGCACAATCCCTTGACAATCTCCCTGTATCAATATCCCAAGGTTATATACGCTCTCTTTATACATAATCCATACATTTATTAAAATACATAGAAATAGAGGAGTTCAAGCCACGTTATATAAAGAATGTGAAGTGCACATAAGTGCTTTAAGAAAAACCTTATATTGACAACAAATCCATTACAAAACACAATTGATAACCACAAGCTAAATGTTTCAGGTAATATTCACTACTTTTGCATTCAAGAAGCAATGCAATCTCACATTAACTATAAATACACCACAATAATAGATACCAAACCACAATTTGCAATAAGTCATACGAGGTGTGCATTCATAAACAATAAGATCATTCATTCAATTGTTGTAGATTAATAAATACGATTAGCAAGTAAATCATTATGATCTGATATGAGACAAAAGTCAATATGCTTCGATCCTAACCTGTGTACATTCAGCTATAACATTCCATCACAACAAAAAACGATCTAATGAAAATAACACATATATCAACCATTAGCCTTTCAATTTGCTAAGTATACACACATTCTACATGAAACAAAGTATAATATATCATATCTAAACTATACACACATAAACTTAAGCATTAGAGCAAGGAAAATACAAGAGGGAAATGTGTTGGGTTGGTGGGCCCAAGCCAACCAACGAATTTGCCTCTCTAAGAAAATAAATCACAATGAACTTAAAATAGTGACCTTCATTAGTAACCCTATTATAGTGATTAAGTTTTAACAATGAATTCAAACTATAGATTTCTGGCATAGATTAAGAATTTTCCTCATAACCCTTTTAGTCATCTTGTTTTAGCATGGTAATCCCTTGTTGTATGCAAAAGGGGACTTCTTATGGCCACACGCCCACCACATGAATTTTGTTATTGCCACCGTTGAACTGCTTTGGTTTTCTTTATTTCGAGTTGTGTTCACTTTTCGAATGAAATTTCATCACATTCTGACTCATGATTCGATATTTATGGTTCTTTGAAGTTTTGGATTGATTTCACCAACTTAATGACTTGATTTGATGAACTTCTTCTGGGTTGTCTACTTTAAATGCTATTTTTCTTTGCGCATTGTGCTCACACATCCTTGATGACATCACTAAAAGAACTTGAACATAAAATTATCATAAACAATAATATCTCATTTTTATACCTATACAACATTGCGTCAATTCAATATATTATACTTGTGTTATGTATAAATTATTATATATTTGTTTTAAATAAACAAAATTATAAACACATATTATGAATTTTTAAAGTATTATATATATATATAGTAAATTAACATATTTATATATAATGTAATGTAATATAACTATATTTAAACAAAAACATTATATATATGTTTGTTGGGAATAAAAACTATACATTAAACAAATACCAAACATATATCTCTATAAGTACAAAAATAAAGGAAAAACAAAAATATAAAGAAACTATCACTTGTAACATATCATAAACTTGGGCTTGGAGTATGCCCTAAAAATGTCTTTTTTTGGCTAAGAGATCATCTTCCTCGGATGTAAGGAAATATGTTAATGGCCCAAGACCCAAAGGCATTTGGCAGGAGTGAAAGCCTACCCCCTTACGGACCACCAGCGGGATATTCTAGGTGGCATGGTTTTCCTTGAATAACGATGATGAGTCAGCCTCCATTCGCGAATAGCAGCGAGAGATGGTTGTCCTCACTACTGGTTTGACAACTGAGTTATGATAGGTTTTCCCACTGTGTAAAAAAAAAATATCATAAACTATGTATGCGAAAAATTCGAAGTTGAAATTACACAAAGACTCATGGTGATATTTTTGTTACATTATTAAAATGCACAATTGTGGACCTACAAGCCAATCCAACGCATATTCAATGTTTTGTATACATGACCCTCCACCACATCAAATATACCATTGACCCGTGCAATCAATAAAAATCATGTGAAGGCTTATGTGGTATTTGTATAAATTAATGTAAAACATCATAAATGACATGAACATGTAAATATATTATACAAAAATATGTAAATAATTATGCTAATAGGCATTTCCTCTACTGGGTTTGGGGTGAGTCGACACTATTCACCTATCCAGGCTTTATAAATTTGACACGCGGTTGTTTCTCATTGCTCCTGTTTTTATATTTTTTCTCTCCTCGTAAGGTCCTTCCTGCATTGACTTTAGGTTTGAAGGCTCTTCTAACCTCCATGGGTTTCCGCAATAGGCAATGTTGCGTGTTTTTGATACTCTAATCACTTTGTTCCTTGGGTTTTTATAAGGCCTCCCAGTTAACCAATGGAATTCCCCCTTGCTTCTTGTTTCCCTTCTAGAGATAAGTGAAACATTGTTTCTTAATTTCGTTTATAATCTACTTGGAAAAAACACCCATCATAGCACAATGGATCCTCTCATCTATTCATTATGCAGGAGAAAAACATGATCTTGAACTCTTTACAACTAGACCAATGACCTGAAACCATATATTTAGATATTTTAGGATTAGGAAGGATCTATGTGCATGCTTATAATTATCATACCTTGCACGTTTGGTTGAAGAGAACAAAGAAGGAGCATATCTTGCACTCATATCATAAGCAAGCTTAAGCAGTTGAACTAGGGCTAGTTGTTGAAGGCCTAGCTTACCTTAGCCTGGTTCTATATCTAGTGTTAGAGTCCATAGTTCCAAACGTGTTTTATCCCTTTGCCTCTTTAATGTTTTGGTATTGTGATGGAATATGAGTTCATTGATCTCAACAAGTAGGAGAAAGGTCCATCAGTTGCACTACACAAATTTTCCTTTTCACCTAATGAAACCATTCAATGCAATGAGAGGTGGGCTGTCAATTTAAATCCTATCTAATATAGCTTCTAATCATATATAAAAGATGCCTTCTTTCTTCACATGTTTAACATGGTAAAATTATTATGGAAATATCCATACTTAACCAATAGCGATAAACAGACTTGTGATAAGATAATATTAGTCAACATGTTCGTAAGATCAATATCATATAAGAAATAATATTTTAGCATATTCTATAGTTGTTATTGACACCAAATATTGCTCTGAATATCTGGCATCTAGATTAGAATTTCATTGTATTTTTGTTAATATATATGTGTTTTTCATGTAGCAAATAATAGTGAATACAAACTATAAAATTATTAGAGCACAAATATGGATCTAGCTGAAGAATAGTTGCACAAACTCGCAAGAAATGAAAATAAAATTGGAATAGATAATGAATTTGATTACACAATATTGATTTGAGAATCAATACATAAAGAAACTAAGTTAAGCTTAGTTGTACATGCAATAACTAAATCTAATTAAAGATAGCAAAAGCTAAGTGTGCTTTATGTTATGTTAATGTGCACATGCACCACATGTAAGCACTAGAGTTAAATAACTAAAGCCAAGTGCACACCACATGTAAGCACTCGAGTTAACTAACTAAAGCCAAGTGAACACCACATGTAAGCAATAGATTTAACTGAAGCTAATTAAGGTTAACTAGGTGCATGTACACCAACACCTTCCCTTAAGCATAACTTAGGTGAGTGTGATGAGAAATGAATGGGTCCCGACAATAAGGCCATTTTAGGTACCCATGTACAATGCATGAAAAAGAGGAAAGACGAAAAACCCAGTGGGAAGTAAACCACCCCTAAAAATATAATGCAAAAAGTAGAGAAATTACCACTGCTAGGCAGTCATGTCCTTCGCTCCGAGACGATCTCGCAAAAATTGAAACTTATGCTCAATGAATTTCTTGGTCAAGATGTCAGTAGTCTGCTCAGAACTGGGACAATACTGCAGATCGATGATCCCATCATGAATTAGTTCTCTAATGAAGTGCATGTGGATCTCGATATGTTTGGTCCGTAGTCACTACACTAGATCTCTGCAAAACTTTAGAGTACTCTGATTATCACACCATATGACTGTTGGACGATGGAAACTGACACCAAGCTCAGAAAGAAAATTTTTCAGCCAAATGGCCTTAATAGTGGCAGTGACTACTCCTATGTATTCAACCTCTGCTGATGATAAAGCAATGTCAACATGATTCTTGCTTGACCAACAAATTGGGTCGGATCCCAAACTAAGTACGTAAGCAGAGGTGGAATTGTGATCAAGGTCGTCGCTAGTTCAATCTAAATCTGTGAACCCAATGATATCCAGAGAACAATTTGCTACATATTGAATTCTATAGGTGATTTTCCCTTGGACATATCGAAGGATGCACTTTGTAGCTTTCCAATGTAACTCATGTGGCTCCTGCATGTATATGGAAATTTCTCCTACGACATATGAGAGATTAGGACAAGAGTGAGTGAAATAAATAAGACTCCCCACAAGCTGACGATATAATGTGCAATCAACCAATGGTGTGTCTTTTCCATTCTAAAGCTTTATCCCTGATAAGAAAGGTGTAGATGTTGGCTTGCAGTCACTCATGTGAAATTGTGCCATAATATCTTGTTGGGGCCTTTTTTTTTGAAAAGAACAGTTTTGGAGTTGCGGAGAGCCAAAGGACAGGTGGCGGAACATAATCAAGGCAAGTAGGAGCTGTCATGGTTTCGGAAAGCCAGAAGACAGGTGGCGGGGCATAGGCAGAGAATGACACAAACGATAGAGATGGGAGACAAGAAACAAACAATATAACTCCCAGTGATAAAGAAGAAACGAAAGGCAGTGGAGTGTAAGGGAGCAGACAAGCACAAAAGAGGCAAAGACTATCAGCGTTAGTAAGCAGGAACAAATAGGCAGGAAATAAGTGATTTTGCAGTTAGTTTTTTAGTTAGCTAGTTAGTCTGAGCGAGAGGCGGATAGGAAAGAGAGCCTTAGGAGAGGTTTGTGTAAAGTCTTTTATGCTGAACTGAATTGTAATAGACTCTGCGGAGTATTTCCATGCTGTTTTGATCCAAGTTAATGGAATCAGGTTGTTGCCGTGTTGTATATCATGAGTTAGTTGATGTTTACTTGGATATGGTGATTGTATGCCTAGTTTAAATTTTAATTAAGTGCTCTGAACATGTCCTGATGAATGATAGCCACTTCTTGGAGTTGAGATATGTATATGTGGTTTCTATATGCTCATAGTTATTGTTTGTGTTAGTAATCTTTTGTCAACATCAATGATCTATCCTATAATCTTATTAAGGTCATGACACACCTCGGGTGAGACTCCCTGCTCCCTTGAGCAGGGTGAAAATGCCGGCGTTGTCCTATACTACTACGGAAACCTTGTTGGCCTCAATCCTGAACCTGGGTCTTGCCCAGAGACCTCCTTTTTCGCCAGAAAATGGTTCCATTGCCGGGACCTGAAAATTTATTTAGAAGCTAGATCATGGTATCAAGGATCTATGAGAAGGAACTACGAAGATGGTGGTACAAGCACATAGATCAGTTCATATCGCAATAAGTAGAGCTTCGACAGCAGAGGGAAAAGGTTGTCAAAGACTGAGTCTTGCTTTCTGAATCTACGAGTGACTTGTATGTGACTTGTATGGAATTTTATGGGAAAAGTTTCCTAAAGAGATTTACAAATGGTTGCAGAGACTATGGATCAAGTCACTCCTAGAAGGATTGCATTGAGTTTTTCGCAATTGGACGCACACAAATCTAGTAGCACTACATCGGCTAGATATAGATATAACCCGAGCAGTATATTTTTGGGTATAATCTACCTTAGAGGGGTACATTGTAGAGTTTTCAACCGAGTGTTACCAATATTTTACAAAAGCTGAAGACATATTTAGATTTGGGTTGTGGGGAGAACTGTTGAAAGAAATCCCGTTGTGGATTAAAGCTCTAATGGTGGATGAGAGCCTGATGTCATTCCAAAACCCTGATATGGAGACCTAAAACTCCAGTACTGGGGGAAGGAGTTGAGGGAAAGATGCTACGAGTAAAGAAAAATGGGGAATAGGGATATGGATGTTGGTGTTAAACACCACGTTGAACACACAAATGGTGTATGAGAAGAATAAACACACAATGAAAGATAAGCGTGAGGCTTTATTATTTTTCCATTATACATGATGTACATTTATAGTACAATGGTGTGACTCTTTGTTTCACATTCCAAGGTCACTTGGACTCCATTATGAATTTTTGCATTCCACACCTACCCATAGAGGATTAGGTGTTCCAACATCCCCCCTTAATCCGAAGGGGTATGTGTGAGTCCAAGAAGAGAGTTGTAATAAAAATCTGCAAAGTATACATGGCAGCACTTGGGCTGAATCAACTCTCTGAAATGTTGGAAAAAAGAGGTGGTTTTAGGATGACCACAAACACTGGAACGCAATACTTGTTGCAGTTCTCGGAACTCTTCCAAAACTGGCAAGAAGCTGAAAGCTTCTGCTAGAGGAATTGTCCCTCATAAAAAAGGGAGACCTTCAACCTAAAATAAGGGAGGTCTACTACCTATGATGGTTTTAGGATTACCAACAACTTTGGAATGCTTGAAGCATTTCCTGGAACTCAACCAAAGCTGGCAAGAAGCTGAAGGCTTCTGCTAGAGGAAGTGTTCCTCATATATGAAAGGGAGACCTTCAACCTAAAAGAAGGGAGGTCTACTATCTGTGATGGTTTTAGGCTATCCACCAACCAAAGATGATGGTTTAAGGTTGTCCACCAACCAAAGGCATGCTCATAGGCATCCGTGTCTCTGGCTACATCTCTGAATCTGGAATGACAAATTGTGGCTCAGGCTCGCTTGAACTGCTGTGTCTCTGGCTACAACTCTAAACATGGAATGAGAGATTGTGGCTCAGGCTCGCTTGATTTGACGTCGAAGCTTGTACATGACCACCATTTTCCCCCTTGTCAGGGACAAGGTGAGATGATGGTGAAAACTCAACTACAAGTTTTCTCAATATTCATGAACATGTTTTGACATGCGACTTAAACATCTTCTTGGTTGCTGATGCCCATTGCCAAGAAGCGATCCATCCAAGATGAATCTTTGTTCTTGCAGGAGGCTGAGGCTTGTTTCTAAAGCATCTGTGTGAAGAATGGGTGTGCTGACCACAGTGCTTACATGGATGAAGATCAAAACAATGATCTTTCATATGGCCAACTCGATCACAGTGTTGGCATTTTACAATCTGTTGTTTTTGTTGTGGAGCAGGATCTGGAACAGTTGCAGGTGAAATGTCATACATGAATCCGACACTCTGAAATATGATGGGCTTGGTGTAGTCTAGAATATGAAAGGACACATCCTTGTCATATCCAAGACCAGTTCGGTGCTTGTTGTGGACAAGCTCTTCCCAAGGTCTGATGATGGGCTTGAGAAGTGTAGGTTGAATTGTTGCATCTGCATGTACACCTGCTCTTGTGAAAGGAACTGAATGGGAATCGACTTCAACTTTACTGACTTGTTGCTGATGGGAGTCTTTCTCAATCTTCTGAACATAAACAGGTTCAGAATGGTGACTCTTTTGCTGAAGTTTGTCTTGCTGGAGCTGAGATTCCAACTGCAAAAACTCAATCTTTTCTTGTGCATCTTGCAAACAAATTTGAATGTTACAAAGATCAGCCTTGCTCATTTTTACCATATCATGAACATTTGAATGAATGAGGTTATTCAGCAACTCTAATGATTTATTGATTTTAGCCATTTCAACAACTTAGGCTAAAAAATGAAAGGGTGTCAGCTTCAACCGAAAATGCACCCGTTTACAATGTGTTCAACTTCCTTTCAAAAAATACAAATGACTCAAAAGAATTTCCAACTATTGAAATCTCAAAGTACAAAATCTGCTCCTCAAATGATGGAGGACAATCAACAATTTTTTTTTCAACAATTCAAATTCTGATTGCAACTATGAATGAAGATGCAAATACAATGTCAATATCTCTGCAAAAATATTTTGTAAATGTGCAGCTGAAAACACTATGCAAGAAGCCTTTAAAGCAGTTGAATTTTTTCTTCAAAGAGCTGTTTGACACCAAAAACAACTCAACTCAACTCAACAAAAGGAGGAGATATTCACAAGCTTGGATGCTTAACCTTGCTGCAGAATACAATAGAGATTAAGAGAAACTCCACAAATCAGAAATTTTGTGTCCAAGTAATGAATGCCACTGCTGTTCAAAATGAGGACCAAATTGTCTTCAAATATAAATCTCTTGTAGAAAATCACTCTTCTACCAATGCCACAAATCACAATGCAAATCTTCTCTTTTCACTATGTATTCAGTTCACCTGCTCACATGTCATTTCCTGATTCTTGGCTGTTCATTTTCTCTATCTGCTGTTTACTTCCTTTCTTCCTCCTCTCTCTCTGCTGTTTTTTTTTTTTTAATTTATTTACTTAATTTAATTAAATTAAAATAAAAAAAGTGAAGGATTAAAATAGGGAAGAGACGAAATTTTAAATGGGGGGGGAGGTATTATATGGTGGGGGGTGGATATTAATTTTTTTTTTTAAATTTTAAAAAGGCTGACTTAATTTTTTTTTTAAAACGTTGGGCAAATCACTGGGAAGGCCGAGCTGAAAGGGAGGGGGGTAGGATAGGAGTGAGGGGGCGGGGTTCAATGTAGGCATGCGTAGTGATAGATGAGTCATAGGGGAGGGAGCGGCGTAGGGTTGGGGAAGGGGTATGGAAGGTCGTGGAGTGAGGGGATATGGGGAGGTGAGAGTTAAGGGGGATGGGTAGGATAGCAGGGAGGCAGGGTAGCGGGTAGGAGATAGCGCAAGGGAGGGCCGCAGGCCACGGTGAGGGGGAGCGTATGGATAGAGGCGTAGGGAGGGCCGTAGGCCACGGTGAGGGAGGGCGTAGAGCGCAGGCGGTGTGAGGCCGCAGGGAAAGGAGGGAGGCCGAGAGCAAGGGGTTGGATGGGGCGTACTGCCAGGGGGTTAGGGTGCGAGCGGGTGTGGGGAGGCGAGTTGTGGGAGTTTGCAGGCCACTGTGTGGGGGTGGTCATGGTGAGAGGGTAAGGGTATGGATTTTGATACCTCGAGTAGGTTGAGAAAGAGGAGATCACATCGGAGGGTGTAGATTGCTGAGAAGTGGTGGGAAAGGGTGATGAATGAATTTGAAAAGCAAGAGAAGAATCAACAAAACAAGGAAAAGGCGCCGCAGATGACAGAGGAAATAGAAGGTCAGATGGGATCCCAAGGAATGGAAGGGGTCATTAAGGAAGTTATTCAAGTTTATAGGAGCCCATCCCGAAGATAAAAGGGAGAAAAATCCAAGGAGGAGGAGGATTCTGATGTGGAGTTGCATGTTGCGATGGAGCAACTATTCCAAGAGAGGTCGACACCAATAATGCAAGGTAATCCTATTCCCCAAGTTTCAAGTAGCACTAGTCCTAACCTTCCCCTGGTACTCTATCATCCACTTGATAAGTTCTTTATTAAGTTACGAGAGTTTAGCAAGTTGAGCAATACTAAATCTACAGTAAAGATATCTACTAGCAACAATGATGGTAGTGGAATCTCTCAACCGGGAAGTAGAGGTTTTGTTTTAGTACCACCAACACAAGGAAAGATGGCGGGACTGTTCACCCGATACTCAGAATTCTCTGGAAAAGGTAACGACAATGTAGAATAGCTCTAGTATCTCTGCGAAGCAATTTGGAGAGCTCGAAAAACACCAGATGTAGTCAAGTTAATTGAGTTCAAAACACACTGAGGGAAAGAGCTTTGCGTTGGTTCATCAAATGGACATAAGCACACCAGAACCTAGCAATAGACGATGTTAAGAAAGATTTTTTCCAAGAATTTTAACTGCCTCAGACGAATCAGTAAGGAATGTCTAAGCTATGAGAAATCAAACAGCGGGAAGGAGAAATAGCATGGGATTTGATGAGAAGATTTTTTGGCGCGATTGGAAAGCTAAGTTACCCAATCGATCCAAATCCCCAGTGGGATTGGTTCATCAAAGTAATCCTACCATTGACAAGGACACCATTGACACAACAGAAGATTGATACCCTTCAGGATGCTCTCGAGAAAGCCACGAAGATAGAAGCAATGGAGGGATACCCGCAGGAGTTCAGAGGAGGGGCAGTGGTACAAGATCCATCCATACTAGGACTACAACATCAAATATCTAGTTTAACAGAGAAACTAAAATATATTCAACCATTACAACCTGGTGCATGCATTGCTTGATGGAAGGGAAAGTAGCCACAGAATTTCCGAGGTTGCGAGGAGAAAACATTGGAACTTCGGCAGCTGGAACACAAGGGGCCCCACCAGTCAGTGGAGTTGCGCAAATAAATACTCAATGGATATACCAATCATAACCCCACTTCCCGGGGTTCCCCAATCAACATAATAAAACAACAACAGAATGCCGTGAAATATGCAAAGGTATTGGTCATCATCCACGACTGTGTCCAATTATGCAAAAATACTCAAATGTTCAAAACAATATCTAATGTGAATTTTGTGCCTCTACAACTCATAATATGGAGCAATGTAGAGCCCTTGATGCATTGGCAGAACAATTAAACATGCCATCATATAGAGTAAGTGAAACTAGAAGGGGGTGAGGAGGAGGAATGAGAGGTAGCAGAATTGGAGGAAGAGGACCAGTTTGGTGTTATAACTGTTATCAGGAAGGGCACATAGTGAGAGAATGTCCGCTACCCAGGAGACCATGGTGCTCTCAATGCAAATTCAATGCACATGCAACTGAAGACTACCTAGAGCTGATTAAGAGATGGGAAGAGAGAGCCAACCAAAGGGGAGCTAACCTAGTTAATGCAGAACCAAGGATAGTGTAGAAATTTGAATAACTGTTAAATTATTCACCGAGATTATCCTGATCACACACTATTTGAGCTTCATGCATAATACATGACCTCTTCTACTATTGATCATCAATTTGCGGAATTAAAAACAATTGCATGCGTACATTAAAACCATAAACAATCACACATATAAACACAATATTTATGGGAAAGATTAAAGCTGAAAACCCCAACTATATGTATATTATATGTCATGGAGATCATGTAACAATCATAGTACAAAAGCTCCTCACAAGCTCTCATGCACACCCTCAATTGCTACACACTATCAAGCTAGATCTAGAAAAACACATGCTCCAATCTTTTGCCACTTGATAGCCAGCCTCTATTGCGCAATCCAATATGGATAATCATGAGATCCAAGTTTGAATCCCACCAGTATGTACTACGCAATCCTCATTGGCTTCTCCATCAATGTGTGTGCAAATCTCATGCACCAGTATAGTCACAACTGATAGTCACACTGCACTTTCACCTACCTCTCCACTGGTCTCCACTGAAACTGTCCATGCACTGCAGTTAACTGATGTATTCTTTAGTTGATTTATGAGTTAATAATTAGTGAATTAATTAATAATTAATTCACACCTACTCTCACTAATTGTATCAATCAGTTAGACTAGATACAACTAGCTCAACTAAGTTAAACTGAACACAACTCCATTAACTGTCTCATCAACTCCACCAAACTCTGTCACATGAGTTCTAATTGAAGTCAACCATGCAATAGCTCCACTAAACCCTAGGAATAGCGTAATTCCTTCTGTCAGCTGCATGTGCCACATCCAGGCATCAAACTGAAATGCTCCAAGAGGATAAGATAATGTTTAGAGTCCAAATATTATTAAGAGCTAATAATATACGACATATCTATTTTTAGACTGGCAATCTAAAAATAGATTCCGCCTAGTATGTCTAAAAACAGAAGTCCATCTATTTCTTCTGACTTGACCAACCATCCACAAATAGCATCCTGCAACTCATAGAACATGATCCATATGTCTAAAGATAGACATAGTCTAAAAATAGACTTTGCGCCAAAAATAGCCTGCGGGCCCACTTAGTGAAGGCGACTCCTTTCCACTAAGCTCATCATCTTGTTGCAATCTCAACAGATAGTAGAGGCTCAGCTCATGCAAAGTGTAGCTATATTCACGCAGGGATGGAAGAAAATAGGAGAGGATGCACGATACATGGACTTGATAAATCTAATCAAACCTGCATCTCCAAAGAAAGCTTTCAGCCCAGACCGACAGAAGCAGTATTTCAAAGAAGCACTAGAAATATTTATACAGATAGGAAGACATTAGAGTATGGAACTTCCACAACAATCCAACGAAAAAGAGAAGGGAATCCATATAAGTACACCGATAGAAGAGTGGTTCCGATTGTTCTTTAAAATTGTAAACAATGGACAAATGCTGGAACAACTAAAACAAAATCTAGAAAATGTCATGCAAGGAGTAGCAGAACCTGGAGACTCAAGTAACTCAACAAAAAAATACATAAGGGGAGTGAAAAGACATAAGATAAGGACTGGAAAGGAGTTCCATGTAAATAGGCAGGTCGCGGGATTCCAAATCAGAGATACACTGCTTGATCTCGGATCAGATGTCAACATTCTACCCCGAAAGACATGGGAAGCACTGGGAAAACCAAAGTTGACATACTCACGAATACAACTCAGAATGGAAAATCAATACTGTATTGTACCAATAAGAAGGCTAGAATAAGTTGAGGTTGATGCCGCAGGAGTAAAGACTTATACAGACTTCGAAGTAATAGAAATCATGGGTGACAAGGATCCCTATCCTGCTTTGCTGGGGACAGATTGGGCCTTTAAGAATAACACAGTCATCGATTTAAAGAAGGAATCAATGATATTTGAAGATGGTGAAGTCAGAGTAGTTCAACCATTTGACCCGTATCAAGGACCACGATACACAAACACTGTTGACAACAGAGAAGATGCACAGCTTCTAGATCAACTCTACTAGATGACGACAAGAAGGAGAGAGGATTACATTAATCCTACAACAGGGGGGACCATAAGCTTGAGAAGCATTCAGAGTTCTGACCTAGGGTCAGAAGTAGCATGGGATGATTGGCAGTAGGGAGGATATGAAATCAACACCAGAAGATGTGCCAACATTCGGGGAGTCAACTGGATTGGTACAGAGGTAAGATAATATCCAACTCTTTCAAATATGCAAGCTGTGAATACATTCATTACCAAAGTGGAAGAAAAAGTACCAGTAGAACATAAATTCCCTCTCATGAACGTATCACTACAATCCACGTCAGCAAGGTGGTGGGCCACCCATCGCAATTCTCTTTCGCGATGGGAAGATATTGTCAGAGCATTAAGAATGAGATCAGTGTGGATTCAGGACTGCAACTTGGAGAAAAGTACCAAGGGAATTCTGACCCCCTAGCACATCTAAGTAGTTGCGAGTATAAGTGGAGGAAAGAGGGATATCCAAAATATTTATGGGTACACAACTTTATACATTCACTGGACAACATTCCCCAAGCTTCGTACCTGAAAGAAGAGAAGAAGAGAGGAACTAGCACCTGGGAAACAATTGCGGAAAGATTTACGCAATGTTTTTCTTTCAAGGGAGATACAGAACAAGTTACAGATACCCTTTAAGAAATTAGAAGAATATTGTTTTTCCCAGAGCATCAAGAGGATGAAGAGATATATTTATCAGAGTAGAAAGTCAAAGATTCAGAAGCATGTAAAAGGATAGATTGGGAGATAGACGATGATGATTTAGAGAATCTTTGACATCTATACTTTGAAGAGAATGAAGGGGAACGAGAAATACAAGAAGAACCAACTACAGAGGGATTGCACTTGTTACCCTTGAAGACAAAGAAGTAGAATATCAGAAGCGCAAAGAAGCCCAAGATCACATCCATCGGAGATTATTGGGATACCGAGACAACAAAATAAATCTTTGACCTGCTACAAGAGTACGAAGACTTATTCCCATCTTCAGTAGCAGAGCTCAAAGGGATCAAAGGAGATCTGGGGGAGATGTGCATAATCCTAAAACAAATGTTAGGCTAGTAAAACATAGAACATACCACCTAAATCTGAGGGTAAAAGAAAATGTCAAAGTAGAGATAGAAAAAATACTGAAGGCAGGCTTGATTTTTCCAGTTGAGGAAGCAGAATGGGTCAGCCCAATTGTGATACAAAGTAAAAAGGAGAAATCAGAAATTAGAGTATGTGTGGACTACAAAAGTCTGAATAATGCATGCATTAATGATCCTTTTCCAAATCCATATAGTGACGAGGTTTTTGACAATGTAGCGGGAAAATAAGCATACTCATTCACAGATGGCTTCTAATGATATCATCAGATGAGAATAGTAGAAGAAGACAAAAGGAAAACTACTTTCACAACATAATGGGGATCATTTTCCTATCATGTCATGCCTTTTGGACTAAAGAATGCACCAGCTATGTTTTCAAGGATAGTAATAGCAACATTCAGAGACTATATCCATAAGTTCCTAGAAGTATACATGGATGATTAGACGGTGTACAGTCTACTGAAGAACCATGCAACTCTGCTTAGAATAATGTTTGACAGGTGCATACAACTTCAAATTTCTCTAAATCTCAAAAAGTGCATCTTTGTAGTACCTTTTGTAACACTTTTGGGACATGTCGTCTGCAAGCAAGGTGTATGTGTGGACCCAACAAAGGTGGCAGTCATTGTGAACATGGAAGCACTAGAGACTGTAAAACAATTGAGGTCACTATTGGGACACACAAGATACTACAGGAGGTTCATCTGCAACTATGCAAAAATTACAACATCATTAGAAAAACTGTTGTGAAAGTTAGAACAATTCGTATGGAAAGATGAATGCACTAAGGCATTAAACACATTGAAAGAGAAACTGGAAACTGCACCCATTGTGGCCCATCCCAATTGGGATAAATAGTTTCATGTCCACATTGATGCCTCAAGTATTTCTTTGGGAGCAGTGCTAGCTCAGCCAAGAGAAACCTCCATAGATCATCCAGTGTAATTCGTAAGCAGGAAGTTGTCAATGATTGAAAGGAATTACACAACAACAGAAAGAGAGGCTCTTGCTATGGTATACTCTCTACAAAAATTCCGTCACTACTTATTGGGAGGCACATTCAAGTTCTTCACAAATCACTCAACATTAAATTATCTGGTAAAAAAACCTATACTTGAAGGTAGAATATGTAGATGGCTTCTACTATTCCAGGAGTTCACTTTTGAAGTAATAGTAAAACCAGGAAGACTAATTGTTGGTCCTGACCACTTATCAAGATTGGAGAACGGGGAAAATGGGGGATCCCTTGATGACTAGCTATCGGATGTTGATCTCTTTAGAGTAGAAGCCATCCCACATTATCTAGAACATATAGAAACATACTTGGCCATAGGGAAATGCCCAACAGAATACACAACAACACAAAAAAGACATATGGTAGTTAAAGCAGCCGAATATCAACTCATAGCAGGGCAGTTATATAAAATGGGACTGGATCATATCCTAAGAATATGTGTCCTAGATCACAAAAGAGAAGACATCTTGTGGGAGTGTCACAACGGGGTTGCGGGAGGCCACGTCGGTGCAAAACCCACCGCAAGGAAAATACTATGTGCAGGATTATGGTGGCCCATAGTGCACAAAGATAGTAAAGCATATGTGAAGAAATGCAATGTCTGCCAAAGAATAGGACGACCATCACACCGTGATGAGTTGCCACTACAACTTGTGAGGGATATGTAGGCATTTGAGAAATGGTCCGTCGACTTCATAGGACCAATGGCGAGACACTCACAGGCAAGATATATAATCACCGAAACCAACTATCTCACAAGATGGGCAGAAGCGGCCCTAGTAAGGGAATGTACAACAGAAACAACAACCAGATTTATTTTCGCTAACATCATTAGCAAGTTTAGCTGTCCAAGGAGCTTAACAATTGATCAAGGCACACATTTCATTAATTCTACAATTAAATCACTGATGGACAACTTTATGATACAATACTAGAAGAGCAGCCCGTACGACCCTCAGGCAAATGGAACCGTCGAGGCGTTCAACAAAATCTTGGAGAAAGGAATAACAAAGATATCCAATGATAACCATGATGACTAGGATGAAAGGATACCAGCCACATTGTGGGCATACAAGACAACCATAAAGAGACTGCATAATCAGACTCCATTCCTATTGGTATACGGGAAAGAGGCAGTAATACCAGCCAATTTTATCATACCAAGCCTCTTAATTTCTTCAAAAACACACATGATAGAGGAAGACTACATCTCTGCACGCCTCCATGAATTGAAGGAGCTTGAAGAGGATATATTTCTGGCGGATTTCCATCAATCAGTATAGAAAGAGAGACAAAAATCCTGGCATGACCGTCACATCAAACACAAAACATTCACTGTTGGCGGTAAAGTACTGCTCTATGACAACAAATTCCAGAAGTTCCCAGGGAAACTTAGAATGCACTGGATGGGACCGTATTATGTCATAGAGGTAAGAGACTCAGGCGTGGTCAGAGTGGCGCAACTAGACAGAGAAATACTTCAAGGTTGGGTGAACGGCGCACGCCTGAAACCCTATCATGAAAAAGCACCACAATTTTTTTTTTTATTATTATTTATTTATTTTCTAATAACTCTCGCAATCGAGAGCAGTTACTAGAGTAGATTAGATTCAATAAATCTCTCACAACCGAGATGAGCCATAGAATAGTTATGATTTAATATTTTCAGCCCATTAGAGTAGGAATCTTCAATAAGAAGCCCACAAAGTTGCGCAAAAACAACAATCGTCCCTGTTGCGATGTGGAGACCACATCACAACCAATTGTGGTCAGGCGGAGAGTCTATAGTGTCACATAGCCTAAGCGTGTCAAATATCATTCACTCATAATGACCCATCATACCGTTGTCAGTCCGTAAGATCACCCGAATTTGAAAAATAACTGTCGTAATTAGTAACCCCCATACAGTAATAAAGTTGCCATATTAATCCATAATTATTGCCCATCATGTCTACTTGACTCCCGAAGCCAGCATCAGCAATGTCAGAATACACCTCACTCTGGTAACTAATCACACGATTATAGCAGCGGGAAAGACAACAAGAATTAATTAGTTATGGCGTCGCATCAACATCATTCATGCCAGTAACATTACTTAACCTACATGAAGGAGGAAAGCACCATAATGCTGGAAAATTCTAAGTTATCAGAGAAAGAAACAACTATAACGACAAGCCCAATTTCAGCAACAAAATTTCAAAGTAGTAGACCAGTAGTAGAAGTTCAGAGCAGTAAACCACCAACAACAATTCAAGTATACAACAGAAGGAATAAAATGACAAAGATCAGTCGTCGAGCCCGAGCTTGACAGAAGAATTCAAAGGATGGAATCGTTGATAGGAAAATATGACAATGCCTCATTGATAGATATAGACTTCACAGACTCATACCGATTCCTAGCCATGAAAAGGCAGGTGTACATCAAAAATTATGCAACGGAGGGAGGAAGTGAAGCAGCGAAGATGAACCCAGATTTAAGAGGCATCCATAGGTCAAATATCCTGCACCTTAGGAGCCTTCCGATATTCGGGATGACGGGAGAAGTAATGCAATGCACTAAGTTCTTGATGAGAATAATCCAAAATGGATCACTATGGCTTGGGAGGGAGATCCCAATTCATGCATAAGACATACATAGACTTACAGGATTATCAATGATAGGAAACAACGTCTCAACAACCTTTCAAAATGTGTCAAAGAGAGCTAAGAAGACAGGAGATTACAACTACTACAAAAAGTATGAAATAAGAAGAGGAGGAAAGAGAGAAAAAATCGACCTCATAAACAACCCAACAGTAAAATTCGATTGCTATTTGATAGTTGGGAAAACGAAGAGGCACTACACTAAGGGGGAATGCACCCTGGACAAAAACTTAGTCGCAGAGCATTTCATTCAAGGAGAATGGCTGAATCGGTGCTCTTGTTAAATGAGTTATTTGATGCTTATGAGGACAACTACATGCGAGCCACATGATTCATCTATGGTTATCTCATCATGACCTTCACAATGTTGAAGTGGAGTCACCCAGGGATCAGACAACTCGCAAAGATTACTCATGACCAACCAATGGCCCTAAGGTTCACGCCATGGAGAGTATCAGGGGACCCAAGTACTAAAGAAGTAAATGAGGAAGCTTTTACAGTCATGCACATGCATATGGTCAACGTGGTTGGGAGCCAACAAAGGGTTCCAAGGAGCATATTAGATAGATACTCTCCACAGATATGGTTTGGGGTGACCCATAACAGAACCTATATTTGACCAAGTTTCATGGACGAAAATAATTTCCTTAAGAAGCCATTGAAGTTCCAAATAGAGGAGGAGGCCTTCCACACAGAAGTTTATTCATGGCCAGGAGCGACAATGGAGATCAGGAGCGGGATCCCACATTGCTTGTTTGATGCAATGCTACCAAAAGCGCTCCCGTGGGAGACACCGGAAGAAGCAATGCAGAGGATCTCAAAACTAAAACTATGACCACTACTGGACCAACTCGACACACAAGTAAAAGGCTTCAATAAGGTAATAGAAACTCTCAATATCACATTTATCGTGTTTCCAAATTTTTCTCAGTTTCAGACATTGAATTCTGCATTCCCATCCACAACCACCCCCAACCTTACTGCTCTACCATCCACCACATTCAACTCCCCTTCGCTGACCACAATCACTACAATCCGCAAAACCAAGGCGACCGAGCCTCCAGTACCAGCACCTAAAGGAAAGAGAGCACGAACCACAACACCTGAACAAGTGGTTGATCTCACAAGAGAATACCAGCCCTAGCCTATAGTAGTAGGAATACTGATTCAAGAAGAGCCATAGGTTGTCACCCAGACCACCTCTGTGCTACCTATGTTCAATCCATCATCATTCCTGAACATCCAAACCTCATCGCCACTCCATACACACAATTCATTACCGCACACCTCATTCATGTCCAAGGACCACCCCACCCACATTCCGTCCACCTCTGCAACCATTTCAGATCTGATACCACTAGGGACCATAAAAAATGCTGATATCGAGGCAAAAGTTAACTTGGGTACAACTAGAGTACCCGAGGTTGACCAAACCACGGTGGGACAGGGCATATTTATAGAGTTATTAATCCAAGAAGGGTCCCTCATTTCTGATACAACGCCTATCCCACCAGAGCTAAACCCGTTCCAGCAAACCAATCTAGTGTTGCAACAGTCATACCATCTACTAGTCTACACGTCCATGAACCCCAGCCACCGCAACAGAGTCAGCCAGTGTCCCCACAGGGACATTATGAAAGATCAATCGCCAGTAGGAAACCGCTCAGGGAGAGACATCCAACCCAAGAGATGTCGAGCACTGAGAACCTGCAAATTTGGGGAGCTAGTCAACTATTCAGTTTCATCCAGATGACAACACGACAAGTAGAAGGTCTACATAATGACCTCCAACAGAGATTTGAGCAACAACAAAAACAAGTGATTTCACTTACTGATGAGCGCAATTAACTCTAAGGTGAGAATGATAGCCTACAGAAGCAGCTGGAGTAAGTAACAATGGTATTTAAAGAACTATGGCTGATTATCATTGCCCAGGACAACAAAACACCCAAAGATATTTCAACATGCTCAGTGGTTGAAATATCCCAGTGGTTGAAATATCCATTTGAGTAAAAATGGCATGCACGAGCCTGAGCAGAGCAAACCAAGAACTGAAATATGCACTTGCAGCTAAGCCAACATTGCTAGATCTCTCCACAGTATATGCCGAGAAATTAGCAGAGAGGCAGAGACAGATGCACAACATAAAGGAAACCCTTGGAATGATGGTCAAGGAAGTGTACAACATGTTGGAGAAACTACATGAATGCTCAAATTCCCTGAAAATGAAAGCACAACCAGTTTCAGATCAAATTCAGAAAAGTTTCCTTGAAATCAGAGGAGCCAAAGATTCGATCAGCAGAACATGACTGTATGACTAAGGAGATGTGTTGGAAACCAAAATTCAAGAAATTGAAGAACACTCAACATCAACAAAGCAACTTCTCAGGGACCTAAGGAAACCTGTGAAGCAAAAGGCTAAGGCAATACAACAATTGGTGGCTGAAGCCAAACCGAAGATCTAGGGATTGTTCATCAAGCTGACATAGGTGGCGAATGCGACTGAGGCCGACAGGGTCATGACTGAAAAAAATACTATGCTTAAAGTGTGGAAACAAGAAATAGCTGAGTTTACAGAACTCAGAACATCAACATTGAGAAAGGTTCCCGAGTTGGTGCCTTTGTTGGAACAGGGAAAACCAGGACAAGAAATGATAGTGGCGGAAGCAACAAGAGAAACTAGGCCAGCACCAGAAGTCGACAGACCACCAAAATCCACAACAACAGGGAAATATTGACTCAGGACAAGTCAATAGCATGTGGTTGGGGCCTGTTGGGGCCTTTGTTTTTGAAAAGAACAGTTCTGGAGTTGCGGAGAGCCGAAGGACAAGTGGCAAAACGAAATCAAGGTAGGCAGGGAACTATCATGGTTGCGGAAAGCCAGAAGATAGGTGGCGGGGCATAGACAGAGAACGACACAAACAACTGAGATGGGAGACAAGAAAAAAACAGTAGAACTCCCAGTGATAAAGAAGAAATGGAAGGCAGCAGAGTGTAAGGGAGCAGGCGAATGTAAAAGAGGCAAATACTGATAGTGTCAGTCAACAGGAACAAATAGGCAGGAAAGAAGTGATTCCGCAGTCAGTTTGTTAGTTAGCTAGTCAGTCCGAGCAAGAGGCGGATAGGAAAGAGAGCCTCAAGAGAGCTATGTGTAAAGTGTTTTGTGCTGAACTAAATTGTAATAGACTCTGCGGAGTATGTATATGTTGTTTTGATCCAAGTTAATGGAATCGGGTTATTGTTCTGTTGTATATCATGAGTTAGTTGATGTTTACTTGGTTATGGTGAATGTATGCCTAGTTTAAATTTTAATTCAGTGCTCTGAACATGTCTTGATGAATGATAGCTACTTCTTGGAGTTGAGATATGTATATGTCGCTTCTATATGCTCATAGTTATTTTATGTGTTAGTAATATTTCCTCAACATCAATGATCTAGCCTCTAATCTTATTAAGGTCACGACACGCCTCGGGTGAGACTCCCTGCTCCCTAGAGCAGGGTGAAAATGTTGGCGTTGTCCTAGACTACTGCGGAAATCTTGTTGGCCTCAAGCCTGAACCTGGGTCTTGCCCAGAGACCTCCTTTTTCGCCAACATATCTCTAACATACTCTGGTTGAGAAATGGTAATCCCAAAACTACTCTGATTGATATCTAGTCCATGGAAATTTTTTAGCAAGCTCAAATATGTCCTAGAAAGCCGCTTATGCAATGCATTTTTAATATCAACAATGGTAGAAGTTGAACTACTTATTACCAAAATATCATCTACATAAATTTGAACTACTATGATCAATAAGGAGTCAATTTTCTTCAACAAAAGAACATTGGAATCAAATTGCAATGTACAAAATTTTGAGATAACAAGTAGGAATCCATATTTTCATACCACGCTCTAGGTGCCTGCTTGAGGCCATAGAGAGATTTTATTAGTTTGCATACCAGAGATTAATTTTTCACGTATCCTTGCGGCTTCTCCATGTATATTTCCTCCTCAAGATCATCGTGAAGAAATGAATTCTTCACATCCATATGATGCACCTCCCATCCTCTTTCTGCTGCAATGGAGAGAACTAGTCGAATGGAATCCATTTTTACCATTGGAGCAAAAGTCTCATCATAGTCAACACCATGTACTTGCTGAATTTTTTTTTCCACCAACCATGCCTTATATTGACTAACTTGGCCATCTGCTACTTTCTTGGTCCAGTAAACCCGCTTTCCCCTGACAAGTTTACGATTGGAAGGCAACAAAACCAGGTCCAAAGTCTGGTTCTCAATGACAGAGTTGTATTCCTCATCCATAGCTACTTCCCATTCAAGGTGCCCAACTGCTTCTCCATAATTCTGTGGATTAGATGCATGCATCATATAAGCATGCATGGACATGCATGGCTCCGTAGCCAAGAGTGTTTGTGGATACTCCTCAAACTGAGGTATAGTGGAAGGATCATCTAAGAGATCACTCATGCTATGCCATTTTTGTGCTGAAGGTGGTCAAGAATATTCTGAACTTCATGAGGAAGTATTATCTTGATGTTCAAACTTGGGTCCAGTCTCTGATACCACGTAAAATTATTAGAGTACATATAGGGATCTAGCTAAAGAATAATTGCACAAACTTGCAAGAATTGAAAAGAAAATTGGAATAAATAATGAATTCGATTGCTCAATATTTATTTGAGAATCAATACATAAAGAAACTAAGTTAAGCTTAGTTGTACATGCAATAAATAAAGCTACTTAAAGCTAACTAAATATAACTGTGCTTTATGTTATGTTAATGTGCACACGCACCACATGCAAACACTAGAGTTAACTAACTAAATCCAAGTGCACACCACATGTACGAACTTGAGTTAAATAACTAAAACCAAGTGCACCCAACATGCAAGCACTCAAGTTAACTAAATAAAGCTAAGTGCACACCACATGTAAGCACTAGATTTAACTGAACCTAATTAAGGCTAACTAGGTGCATGTACACCACCAAAAACATTTATATGCTTTGTTGTGACGCTTTTCAAAGAATAATATCATATTATTTATGCATTGCTTTTCAAAGAATAAGATCATATTATTTAAGTTCCATGTAGCCAAAATTCTGTGTGCAAACATGCTATTTCTATTTCAGTTGATGGAGTTCAACACTATCAATATATTTAAAGACTTTTCTTTTAATATTTGTTGGTAGAAACTCAATAGAGATCGACAATGACGATGTATCTAATGTTCTTTTTTTATAGTTATTGTTTGAAGGTTTTTCACTAACTAATCTCTATGGCTCTTAGCTTTATAGGGCCATAATTTCAATTGGGAAGAAAATTGATTTTCAGTAAATTTTGTGAAAATTTGCTTAGCCAAAATAAAGGACTACTTTATTATATAAATATTCATGAAATTTTTCTTAACCAAAATAAAGAACTACTTTTATTTGATGTGATAATTGCTTTTGTTATTTATTGTTTCCAAGAGATTTAGTAGTTAAGAAAATCACATTATTTTTATGTAACAATAATATATTTTTTATTTACTAAATAAAATAAAATAAAATAATGCGAGGTATTAAAGAATTTGAACATCATTTATTTTTAAATACCTTTGTGGTCTATATAAGTATATCTTAAAAAAGATAAATGTATTGGAAAAATCACTCAAAATTCCTTATCAATATGACATCAAAATCGAGGAAAAAAAATGAGTATAGGAATAACAAGGATTTTGGGTTTGCAAATATATCATGACGAAAACATAGTAAAGGTATCCCTAATTGACAGAGTAAAGGACATAGCAAAGAGTATCCCTAGTGTGAGTGATGAATGTTGCTTGAAACAATCATTGCTAGAAAACCTTAAAGAAGAAGGATTGGAATTTGACTTGGATATTGATTTAGATTAGGATAAGGGAAAGTGAATCATTAACTCATAAATAACATGAATTGGTTTAACATAACTTAAGAAAAACATTTATAACACTCTAGTACGTCTCGAACACTTTGAAACAACACAATTTATATGCCAATATGGAGAAATGCTCATTTGGAATACATATAATTAAACCTTTAGGATACATCATGGATGAACATGAGGTAACTGTGGACCAGCCAAGATCCAATTCTATTAAGAATAATAGTAGCATAACTTAAGCAAAACATAATGGATTGGGTCAATTCTACTCAGAGGACCTCCAAAGAGATAGAAAAAAAATTAACTGGATAGAGATTTCCCAAGGGAGGTTGAAGCCATGATTAAGTTTCCAAACGATGATTACATATCCCACCGAATTTCCCATGTCCAAATTTTCTCTTCTCGGTGAAAGGACTGTTGCAACAAAAGCCACGTTAATTCGGGTAGGTGCCCTTGATATGGAGGTCATGAAGGTTGTTTTGAAGGATTTTGATTGCAATAATTCCAAGGATGTTTGCGGGGTTTTGGTCTAGTATCCTCGAATGGAAGGGGAGTTTTGGGATTACCTTGATTTTGTCATGAATGCACATGCCAATGATGTTAAGGTTTTTATGGCCACATCTATTGGTTTTGATGAAATCACAGTCTCTAGGGAGTTTAGCGTATATATCGCTATTGGATATTATCATAGGTTTGGGGTTTCGATGGAATTTAAAGGGTATTGTGTCAAATATCTATCCATTAATTAGACCGTACCTCAAACCCTGCATTTCAGCAAAAAACAGAGTAGGTGAAGAAAAATACTGCTCCAGACAGACTAGACTAATTCACATTACCACAAATATTACGACATATACAATGCAGAAAATGATCTCCAACTACCCAAAGAGAGGGTTGCTTCCAGACAAGGGAGAGATGGAGATAAACTAAAGGAGAGAGGAGAGGAGGAATGAATAGAGATAGAGTGAGAGGAGTGAGAGATGTAGATAAGGGTAAGAGAGTGAGAGGGAGACATAAATATGGAGGTGGGAGAGAGAGAAGGAGAGAGGGAAGGAGAAGGAGAGAGGATTGGAGGGTACAGGAAGGAGAGACAGAGAAGGGGGGAGACAGAGGGAGGTAGGAGATAAAGGGGAAGAGAGGAAGGATGAGAGGAGGAGGAGGAGAGAAGGAGGGAGAGAGAGATGGAGTTGGATGGGGAGAAAGGGAGGGAAGAAGAAAGAAACAGGGTGTGAGAATTGGAGAGAGAGGGAGTGACAAGGGAGAGATGGAGAGAGAGTGTGTATGTTTAGGGGTGATATAAAGAGACATAGAAGGAGAGATGGAGACAAGGGGGATAAAAGGATAGAGAAGGAGAAATGGAGGGATATAGTAACATAGTTGGAGAGAGAGATAGAGTGACGGGGGAAGAGAGAGGATTAGAGGGCAGAGAGAGAGAGGTATGAGAGAAATGGAGAGAGAGGAAGGACTAGAGAGAGGAATTGAGAGAGAGGAAGAGAGAGGATTGTAGGGGAGGGAGAGAGAGAGAGAGAGAGAGAGAGAGTGATGGGGGAAGAGAGAGGGAGGTAGGAGAGAAAGGGAGAGAGAGGAAGGAATTTAGAGAGAAGAGGAGAGAGGGAGGGATAGAGATATGGATTTGGAACATGAGAGAGGGTGATATGTATGTGAAGTTGCTTGAGGATTATGTTAAAATTTGTAAGTGATTAGTTAGGGTTTTAAGCCTCTTATGTGAAATTCTTAAACACATAAACATGAAATAAAAGTTCATTTTTTGCAGAAAACAAGAGACAATATCACCATAATAGAAAACACACATCAACAAATGATGAAAGAGTTCACCCCTCCTCGGGAACATCTCCTGGTCCGGCTTCCAATGGTTGGGCCTATCTCATTATGCTCAAAAAATGGTGTTTGCATCAAGTTACAATCCTCAAATCGCTGTACTGGTACCTCCAATGGCTTTATAACTGTCAAAAACCCATATCTAGCCTCTTTCTTCTCCAAAAAAGGCCAAAAACTGAGAAATTTATGAGCTCCCCAAGTTTTTATGCAAACCACTCTACAAATTCGACAATTCCGCTAATTGTCCTACAAATCAACCCCTTTTTCTGCTGTCGCAGCGACAATTTTGCTAACCACTCGTGCAAATTGTGGACTCATTAATTTTTCCATTAATGCCTATGGACTAAAAATTTGATCATATATGGGGTGGTCGGGGCTAAGCCCTGGCCCCTGGTCCCGCCCCTTATTTCCATTGGGCGTGGTGACTAGGCCCACCCCCCAAATGGCATGACAATAAACTTTAAATAACGTTTTTGACATATGGTTAATAAGAACCATGTTGCGGTGTAACGGTTGGGTGATGGTCTTGCTGGTGGGAGGTCGCAGGTTCAACCCCCGACGACCTCAACTTGAACCTCGAAAATATTTTGGCCAATGGGGAGGTGCCACATGGCGACCTCTAACTAGGCCACGTGGCAACCTCTCATTGGTCCACCTAAACAAAAAACCAACTAACCATATTAAGCCACATACCCTCTTGTACGACCTACCACATGTCGAGACCGGATTAGGCCTCTATACGCCCAATCATCCTGTTGACATTAGCATGACGTCACATGTACGGACTGCATAGTCAGCAGCCCAGTAAGCATGTCTGCAAAATTTTTGCCTTTTTGAACAAACAAATAGAACTTGATTATAGGACCATACGACGTCAGGTTTTCATGAAACGAGTTGCACTGGATTCAGAACGAAGAGATCTACTCATTTGCATGGGTTTCATTCCATTATGGGAACTTTGAATTTTGAGCATAAATTTGATCCACCAAATCATTCCTCCCCACTGGAAGCTTTTGGACCTCCAAAATCTCTTCATCCATCAACATATAGACAAGGGTTCAGCTCCCCGACCCTTCTAGTCTCGATCCACTTAAAATTTATTGAATGCGACATTTTGAGCTTTTCTTGAAAATTGGTTATTTTCCTTGACTTTGAAGACCTTGACTTGCTGTTGTAGATACCATATTACTGTAGTTTCCCAGAATTTGTAGAAAAACAAATTGTCCTTGAAGGAAAAAACACATTACCTCCTCGGTCGGAAATCAAAGAAAGCTTAAACAACTTCAAATTCTTCTCACCTTGAGCATTGTCAACACGTAGATGTTTAACATGAATTTCCCTATGCTTGGCTCGACTCTTGACCAAATGTGATTGTCATCGCCATGCAACATCCCATTTCAAAGACAACACTTTGTGAAACCCACAATAAGAACTTTTGAACCTAATTCCCTCTTTGTCAAATTGCTTTGGCGCTTTCTCTTTGACTTTTGCACTCTCTTGCACTAACATTTTGTTCACATTAGTGTTCAACAATGATGGACGCTACTGCAATTTTACCTCATCTTGTTTACCTCTTTTCGACGGCAACATGTTATACTCCTGAAACATCTTATCACACTCATTATAAACCTCAATTAAATCCATTTTTTCATTTGATGCATCTCCTTGAAAGGCCTCATTCACAACATATTGATGCTTGAACATTAACAAAGAAAATTTTTGACTAGCATTCATAGTTCTCTTCACTTGTCCAACATGCATAAGAGACAAATTCATCTTCTTACTATGCACTCTAACAATGTACTCAATCCCATTATTGAACAAGTGATACTTATTATCATGGCGATGAAATATTGATTTCCTATCATAAAGATATGGGCTTCCCAAAACTATACCACAAATATCAAGATGAATTACATCAAGTTCAACTTCATCAAGAAAGTTTTCAGTGATTTGAAATCTAAGGATGCACCTCCTTGTAACCTGGAAATTTTCATTCTTACATACACAATCTAAAGGATATGGTGTAGGATGTGGAATGGTATCTAAATTTAACTTCTTGACAATGTCCTTTGAAATAAGGTTTTCTAGTGAACCACTATCAAACAGTGTGTCAACCTTGTTATGTTTCGAAACAACTCTAATATGGAAAAGCTCAATTCTTGTTTCTTCATATAGAGTATCATTTAGACAGATTGAAGAAATAGTACTTGCTATGTACTTACCTTTCCAACCCATCGCTGCAATCTTTGTTTCATCTTCAGAATCATAACCTAAATCATGTTGTATTGTTGCAGCTGTTTTCTCCTTCTCCTTGTTTTTCAATTTCTTGGGTCTCATTTTTGGATGAAGTTTCCAACAATGATCTTCATCGTTTCCATCTTTGGAACAATGTTTACATGTGAGTTTTTCCTTCTCCAACTTTATGGATGCATTATTCTTACCTTTTCCCTTGTACTTACCCTTTCCTTTCTCTCCAAACTCAAAGGCATTCTCACTTGTCTCATCTGAAACATGTTTCCCTCTTGCCTCTAGATGTGTGGCCTAAACACAAAATTCATCTAAATTTGTAGCATTAAACATGAGAATAATATGTCTTAGGTAACTATTCAAACCTCTAATGTATTTTAACAAATTTTCTTGGGATTTCAAATCTACACCAAATATTAGTGCTCTTCTCCTAAACTCTTGAGTATAGATTTGCACACTCTGTCCCTTCCCTTGCCTAAAGTTTTTCCAGTCCATTATATCCTTTTGCATGTATGCTAATGGACAAAATTGTCTTCTCAAGGCAGCAAAAAAATCATTCGAAGAGGTTAAAAACTTACCATGTTTCTTCATGTCCTCTTGAGTTTTGGCTTCCCACTAAATAAGTGCTTCACTTTCCAATCTTAGTGAAGCAAGATGAATATTGGTGTCATTGTCCTTGATTCTTTGTATCCTGCAATACACTTCAAGCTCACATACCCAATTATCTAATCTTTCAGCATTTACCTCTCTACCATACATAGGCAAATCAAACTTTATTTCAATCTTAAAAAATGGAGTTTTAACATAACCTTTTGTAGAATGTGGAGGTGATTGTGAAGGGCTTGTTGTGGAAGAAGATGATGGTGAAGATGGTGGTGAGGATGGAGCTGAAGAGAATGGTGGTGTTCAAAGGCAGTTTGTCACCATTCCCATTACCGTTTGGAGTCTTGTATCCATCTCCTCCATCTCCTTTTGAAGACTTATCTCCTTTGGAGGATTGGAGCTCTCACCTTGCAACCTTGTGTTTCTCTCCTCATAGAGAACTTTCACCATTTGTTTCATGTCAAAGAATGCTTTCCTGAAGGATTTTTCATCCTTTGGCATATTTTCAGGCTCTACTTCATGTGACATACTTGTTGAAGCTTTAGGTACAGTTTGAGGTAGAAATTTTGGTTGAGATTGTGGCAAACTTGCTCTCCTTGTCCTTGACCTAACTTGAGGACTTGCAACCACAAGATTTCCTTCTCCTGTTTTGAGCATCAAACTTGTAAAGCTTTTGGTTGCAAGTCCTCAAGTTAAATTACATACACTTGAAAACATATAGAGTGAGAAATGGAGTGCGAGGGAGTGAAAAGGGAGAGATGGAGAGAGAGTGTGTATGTTTGGGGGTGAGATTTAGAGACAAATAAGGAGATATGGAGAGAAGGGGGGAGAGAAGGATAGAAAGCGGCATATAAAAACAAAGTTGGAAGGTGGAGAGAGAGAGAGAGAGAGAGAGAGAGAGAGAGAGAGAGAGAGAGAGAGTAGGAAGAGAGATAGGATGTGAGAGAGTGGAGAGAGGTATGGAAAGATAGATGGAGATGGAGGGGGAGATAAAGGGAGGTAATAAGAAAGACATAGATAGAGAAATTTGGAGAGAGAGGGAGAGAGGAAAACATGAGGGAAGAGAGATAAAAGTAGGGGAGAGGGAGGGAAGGGGAAGAGAGTAAGAGAGAAGGAGAGGAAGAGGTAGTGATAGATATATATATATTGGAGAAAGAGAGTTTATGTTTTGGGGTTGATATAGATAGATAGAGGTAGATACAGATATATATGGAAGGTAAAGAGAAAGAAGAGAGAGATGGAGACAGGGAGGGAGGGACAAAGATATTGATATATATGGAGTGAGAGAGGGTGTGTGTTTGTGGGGGTGAGATAAAGATAAAAAGAGGGAGAGATGGAGGGATATATATATATATATATATATATATATATATATATGGAGAGGGGAGAAAGGGAAGAATATTTCTTGCACTAGATGCATTGCTGTCAATGTAGATGGTGATTTCTAATCATATTTGATTGCTTGCACTAGATGAATTTATTTTAGTCTAGATGATGATTTCTAATGATATTTGATTGCTTGCACAAAATGCATTGATTTCAGTGTAGATGGTGATTACTAATATTATTTTATTGCTTCCACTAGATGCATTAATTTCAATGTAGATGTTGATTTCTAATTATATTTGATTGCTTGCACTAGATGCATTGATTTCAATGTAGATGGTTTCTAATCTTATTTGATTGTTTGCACTAAATGCATTGATTTCAATGTAGATGGTGATTTCTAATCCTATTTGATTTCTTGCACTAGATGCATTGATTTCAGTGTAGATGTTGGTTTCTAATCCCATTTGCTTACTTGCACTAGATGCATTGGTTTGAGTGTAGATGTTGATTTCTAATCCTATTTGATTACTTGCATTAGATGATTGATTTCAGTGTAGATGTTGTTTTCTAATATTATTTGATTTCTTTCATTAAATGCATTGATTTGAGTGTATATGTTGATTTATGATTTTATGTAATTGGATGTATGATGGTACATTAATTTTAAAGTCATTGGATTAATAGTGTGCATTTATTTCAGTGTAAGCACAAAAAATTATTGACAATGTGCATTGTTTTTTTGTGTTATAGTAATTAAACCTATTAATATTGGAGAGAAAGAGAGAAAAGGTATGATGTTTACTACAACAACTTGAGCTAAATATTTAAATGGTTTACGATTTCAACTATCCTTTTCATATAATTAATATGAAAATATGACAAAACTAACCATGGTGACAATAATAATAGTAGAAGAAAATAATTTTAGATTGATCACAATGAAGACTATTTGTAATTGACCGCATTCATATTATTCACACTTTCTATCATTCAACACTATTACATTGTCACTTTGCATTCAAAACTTTTATTTCATCATTTTTCATCATTAAAGTTATTTTCTAATATTTATCATCTCAACAATCGGAGGTAACTAAGAAAATTTAAAATCAAAATCACTAGATAAATCTTAGACATATTTAGCATATTTAAAATGGTTATATTAATATTAGATGTATTTACATATTATTGATAAAATTAATCATACGTTTGATAGATTTTCCTTGGACGCACACGACTGAAACCGTCCTAGATCCATCTTAACTTTGGATCTATCAAGCACCGAGAGGGATCAAATCTCTCGAGGTGTAAACCTTTCCTCAATTTTTTCACTCAAAAAAGAGGTTTGCACCTCGATAAATTTGATCCCTCTTGGCGCTTGATAGATCCACAGTTAAGATGCATCTAGGCTGGTGTTAATCCAAATTTGATTTAATGATGTTCCTAATTAGTGTATTAATAATTGATGCTAACACTACTATTAATTATGCCCATTTTTCCGAGAACTTCCAAAATAAGTAGGGAGAACAAGAAAAACAAGGAGAGACTGGGGAAAACTGGAAACCGACTAAAAGAATAAAAGGTCAGACCAAACAAAAACCCCCTATGACCCAACATACGGGAAAGAAGCGCAAAAAGGTCCAAGTGAAAGCACTGTAAAAGACAATGGAGAAGGAAACAACAGCTCAACACATCAGTAAATCCACAATAACATATCGGAGCTATTACCATTGAAATAGAAGAGGAGGAAATTCCTCATCAAGAATCCCGAGTCCTAGATCCAACCCCCATAGAGTGGGCTCTTT
The DNA here is from genome assembly GCA_034641835.2 of Pinus albicaulis. NCBI lineage: Eukaryota > Viridiplantae > Streptophyta > Pinopsida > Pinales > Pinaceae > Pinus > Pinus albicaulis. The sequence goes on from CM076580.1 coordinate 1,084,628,618, forward strand.
AGTTTCACAAGGGCTCAAGGTAGATGATACACTCCTATGACCACCATGAATAATCACAAGGAGACTCCTCAAGAGAAGAGATCGATTTCCTCTCCCCAAGGGGTGGAGATGAAGGACATGTCATACGCAGTTCAACAATGAGAAATCATACGTAGAGAAGATAAAAAATAAGACCAACAAACTCAATTCTATATTAGGAAATCTAACAAAGAACTCCATATTGAGAAAACATAAAAAGAAAAGGAACTCGGTCATCAACACACCTTGAAAATCACGCACCAAGGAATCATGGTCAATAAAGGAAATAAAATAAGTATCGGTCATGTCCCTTCCAAAGGGACTTCTCAAGCTAAAAGCAAACAATGGCAGCCCTATCATGGAATGGAAAAGGGATAGGATATGAAAAACAAATATCATAAGCCAATTCATTATTTCGAAAAGAAAAAAACTTTTGTGGTTCTCCTTCAGGATACCAAACTTGAAGAACAAGAAATGTTGTCAATCCACTACAATGTATGACCTAGCAATGGAATATGTGTTGTAAGTGCTCGTGGTGCCTCTGGAGGAATTTTCACATTATCGGACACTAGAAAAGTTCAACTTCTCTCCTCGATGAATACCATTCACAGGTTGGCCACATCTTTATTATATCTGTCATCAAATTAGGTAAGTGCAATCTCAAATGTTTATACACCTTTCAACTTTAGATAAAGACACGAAGGTTGGACTTATCTCCATAACATTCTTGATTTTGAATTCAGAATTCACAGTATCTATGGTGGTGACTTCAATACCACCATGCATGGATGGGAGAAAATAGGAGGAGCCCTTGTTAGGGATCCCTTCCAAGAACAAATGGAGGATTTAATCAACCACTCTAATCTAATGGATATTGAACCTATGGAGTACAAATATACTGGGAATAACAAGTGGGTTGTAGCTAGTCATATAATTGCAAGACTTGATTGATTCCTTATATCTGATTCCTTTATAGAGTGTAGTATTTTTATTAAGTCTGTTATCCTCCCTTGGAATGGCTCAGATCATCGCTCGATGAAATTAAACCTCCTCCCTCCTCTTAATTTCGGTCTTGCCCATTTTCACTACAACCCGACTTGGATTCACAACCCTGAATTTGCATATGTAGTCTCCTCCTCCTAGTTGGTTTAGATGGAGGGAAAATCGATCCAAATTTGGGAAAAAAAATTAAGCACCTAAAAGCCTGTCTCAAATATTGGGTTCTCACTTCTCATTCAAATAGAAAATAATCCATCTAAATCCTATAAAAATAGATAACATAGATCCAATCCACCTTGGAAGATGACCCTGTTTCCCATGATCTGATTCTAAGAGATAAAACCCCCTTTGATAACTATCATACCACTTTGAAAGAAGAAGATGGATTTTGGAGGTTAAAATTGAGAAGGTATGGCTTAACGCTGGAGATAGGAATACCAAGTTGTTTCACAAGTAGGCCAAGAACCATAAATGGAAGAAAACCACTTAGGAAATTTCTGTTAACGTTCTTTAGATCACATATTTCCATAAAATAAAAGAAGAAGCAGTTGCTCCTTTCCAAAACCCGCATACTCAATCTGATACCCCTTCCCTTGAAGATGAATATTATATGCTAGAGCACATTTCCAATATGATCCCAAAAGAGTTAAAAAAAACCCTCACAACTCTCCCCACTGAAGAGGAAATCCGTAGATTTGTCTTCTCTTTTCAGTCAGATAAAGATCCTAGCCATAATGGGTTATTAGCCCATTTCTATCAACATTTCTGGAACATCATTAAAAGATACTGTTATCACACATAATTTTTTAAGTTGTGAAACATTTCTTGATAGGGTCATACAGATCACTCACCAAATGGATAAGGTCTCCTAAACCATTTTAATGTGGTATAGGAAATTTTTTGCATTTTTTAAGCCTATCCTAAGTTTTAGGATCACCTTTATTTATGCCATTTCAGTAAAATCAATCACATATGGTGTCAGTTTTCATTCCCCATGCATTCAAAATTAAAAGGGCACATCTGTCACTTTTTCATATTTCGTAGCGTTTTACACAGGAAAACAACATATTTCCCTACGAAACTGCCTAATAGTTTTGTAGCGAATTTGTAAAAGGCTTAACTAATTTCGCTACGAAAATCTGTTTTTATCCTTGCTTGTCGGAGTTGTATGAGGTGTCATTTTCTGATTAGAGTAGTAAGGGTATAGGTCATTCAAGGTTGTTATGATAAATTCAAATGTACATAACCATGTTTGATGTCATTATTACCCTTTTTTGGCTTGTATGTGTCATGATTGAAGCTTAAATCTGTCAGTTAAACCATAAAACCTTACCTCAATTATCCTTTTGTGATATTGTGCTTTATCCTTGCATGTGAGTTGATCCCTGGAGAGTTACTTCATCGAGCCAAGCAGGTTGCTGGAAAATTTGAACTCTGCCGGTGTCATCAGCAAGAAAGGCATTGAAGATGATAAAGCATCCATGGCTGCAAGAAGGAAAAAAAAATAAGGGTGGCCATTGTCACAGGTATGAGCCCATGGACATGAAATTACTCAATGAAGACCCTACTGCCATGGAGATTTTCAGAAGGACTGGCTGCTTGCAGCTCTGTCAGAGGTTGCAGGGGTTTCATTTATAGGTTTCAAAAGATTTTTCCACCAACTTCATAGGAACAACATCAAAGGTTGGAATTCTGAACCTCACTGTGACACCAGAGAGCATATCCTCAGCTACAGGAATTCATAGAGGAGGTGAACAATGGTTTAAAGGTATCAAATTCACAATGCAGGATTGCAAAGAGTTCATCAAGCAAGAACACAGTGAAGTTGATTTGACAAATGCTATCCCTAGGAGTTTCATGAAGGAGAATTATGCAAAGCTGTTGATTGTAATTCAAAATTATTTTACCTGTAAAGGAAGGTTTCACATGGTATATTCCTATTATCTCAGACTTCTTTTGCATTTTATAGGTAAGTGGTCACTTGATTTGCCTTTCTATTTATTCAGAAGTCTAGGGAAAATGTCAGATAAGGTTCAAATTAAGATAGAGGGAAATGAGACATCTCTTTTTCATCATGGTCTAATCAAGCTGTTAGTGTTAGAAGAACTGAGAAGGTTAGACAGATATTGGATTTCTTTCTTGTTCATGAGTGGTTATGAAATTGATGTGGTTACTCCTAAGAAAGCCTCCAAACCTAGAACTACTTCATCACCAGTTGTGGCAGATGAAGTTGAAGAAGAAAATAGATCGTCTCCTCCAGAACCAGTGAACATGGAAGAAGAACCTTTGCAGGAGACTGACACACCTCAAACAACACCTGCAAAACAGAAGCATACAGTTAGAAAACATGGCAACAAGAGAGTCACTAGGAGCCAAACATTGGCTAAAGGAAATTTGGAGGATATCCTTCATGCAATTGACATTGAAGAGTCACCCATTGTGCAAACTGAAGACATTGAAGATGGAGGAAGAAATCTAAAAAAAGGTAAGACAACTAAAAACTAGATTTTGCAGGTGATGATGATGGTTTCATTTTTCAACCAAGGAAGCCAATTAATAGACATGAAAGGAAGGTCATGGGAAGAAAAGAGACTAAGAAAATCAATGAAGCTGCCCAGCCAACAAGCATCATAGATTTGTGTGCATCAGCAAAGGAGGAGCTGGTTATCAGGCAAAGAAAGGGTAAAGAAAAAATAATTGAAAAATCAGAAATGGAAACCCTCAAAGAACAATTGAATGAAGTAGGTAAATAGATATCAGTTTTGAAGAAAGAGGCAAAGAAACACATAGCTGAGAAGATTCAATTTGAACAAATGAGGAAAATATAGGAAGAACAAGTCACAAGTGTTTCAAAAAGTTTGGAAAATACTTAAAAGTTGATGAAATGGACTCAGCCACTAAGACGAGAGGTCAAACACATTAAAAAGATAATATTGCACTTACAATCCAAAATAGAGCATTACAAGATCAAGTTGAAGATCTTTAGGAGCAACTGGATTTTATTCAAATGGAGTTAGAAAAGAAAGGGCTGAAGATGACAGTGGTAGAAGAGCCCATCAGCCAATTGATTGTAAATGAAGATGAAACATCACAGGAGTAAAAAATTGAGTTGGAATATGTTTTTTGAGGTTCATGACTTACAAAGAACCCAAATTTTACCTCTGGAGATCAATTCTTGAAGACAATCTTGAACTCAACAAATTCTGGTTTTTTGGACAGTTTCGTAGCGTACCTCAGGCTTGAGGCCATGAAAATTCTATGAAAATTTCTGTAGGTGCATTTTTGCCTTAAAAAACAGTTTTTTCAAGTATTATGGAGGGATATTGATTGTTTGCAAGGTGTCTTGGCATATTAAAGGTATTGGAACAACAAAGGTGTAAAAAAGATAGATGGAAAAGCAAGTTTTCATACGCTACTAAAACTCGCTATGAAACTGCCTAAAATGCCCTATTTCGTAGAGAGGATATTTTTGAAGAGTTTTGAACATCCTAACAGCACATTAGCCAACTGGAGACCTCCAGCATGTTAGTGGGACATATCAACAGAGACTCATTGCCTAAATGGAGTGTCACACAACCAGCTCATAAAAAAAAACAATAATTAAAGTGAAGGGTTATCCACTCCTAAAAAGTAGGATTGTGTTCCACAGATCTAGGGATGTTTTAAATATGTAAAGTGATGGTGATTTGTCCTTTGAGCATGTGATATTCATTATGCAACTGTTTCACTGATAGGAGAACCGAATGTAATAAATAGCAGATAGATTCCTATTAGGAGTTTGTTTTATTTAAAGGATAACTGTCATTTTTTTTGTTTCAAGTTAGTAATTTCAGTTATGATAGGTGTCAGAGTAGAATTCAAAGATATTGCAAATAGGGTAGATCATCTACATTGTAAAAAATGTCTATTTATAGACTAAACATCGAAGAGCAAAGGGTTGGAGAATATTGCACCAAATTGCTACTTGTATGTTTTTGTCCATTATCAGTAATATACAGTGACATTCTACTTCTAGACCTAATATTCTCATGAGGTGTTTAATGTGTTGTTACTGTGTATATTTATGTTTAATCACTTGCAGTGGATTTTATCTCTAATTACTCAGAATTCATACTATTATGCTCCGACTTCCTTTAGGGGTGAAATTACTGTGTTTTCCTTATATTTTGTGTGTGAATTATCTTGATTAAAGACCTCTATCTGCCTCAGCTTCCATGTGAAGAAAGACTGTCATTAAAAGTACTGTTGTTGACTCCATAGCCCAATGGTAGAAAGCCTTCATTTTTTAACCTGCAATCATAGTAAAACCAAGTTACAATTAATAGAGTTAGTCATCTAGTATTATCTTTATTCAAAATCATAAACCTACTTTGAGAGAGCCCTCTCAAAATGAAGAGGCTAATCTTCAGTTAGAAGCGGTTCAAAAGAGTTAAATTGAGTTGATTGATGAGCATCCAATCAATATCAATTTGGTGATAACATTTTGGTGCGTCTGTCGGGAGATCGAAGGTGTAAATTTTCCCTGGGAAGAATGACAAAGTTTCAGTTCTAAGGTCTGAGAGTAGCATCCACTTAGACACATATTGGATGTATTTCTGCTCTGGCGACTCCACACATTAAATAATAAATTGGAAGGTGACTCCACTACTTGAGGATCAATAGCTTGATGAAGTTCCAAGATGAGTTCCATTGCAAGAATAAATGCCAGGTATGCCCTTATGAATCGGTCTCACATCCCTTGTTTTCCAAATCCTATGCCAAAGGTCGATTGGTTAACTGGTCTTCCCATATTTAAAAATGAAAAGAAAGACAATGCCACTCTTCATTTGGTTATATTCCATATGCATGTACACAGACTTAAGGATCAGTTCCCTGAGGATTGTCTCATGAAGATTTTTATGGTCACTTTAGAGGGAAAAGCACAACCTTGGTACGAAAGCTTGCCAAATGGTTCATTATATTCTCTTGTTGATTTCCATGTTGCATTTTATAAGACATATAAAGAATGTCATTCTTCCTTATTTCTGGTCAAAGATTTCTATAAACATTGTGTGAGTTTTATTGAATATTTGGAGAATTATTATGAAGATGATGAGTTCATAGATGAGGAAATTTTAGAGGCCCTTAATGACAATACCTTTCATCACCAAGAAGAAGGGATAGCCTCTCTCTTGGATGAAAATGAAGCCCAACAAGAGTTTATTTATGAAAATAATGTTACATCCTCTGAGTTTGATGAAAATTTGCAACAGAATTGTCAGTCTTTTGATCATCAGGAATATGAAAATCATTTCAAACAACAAGAGGAAATACTGGAATATAATTGCTATAATCCTCAAGTAAAGGAATAATTTTATTCTTCATGTCATTCCTTGCATCAACCTACATCAAATGAAGAAAATTTTGAAAAGAAAATTTTAGACAATCAGATGGGTATGCTTTTTGAATCATATGAAGAGTTACCTTTAGAAATTTATGTGGTACATGCTGAGGCTGTTCCTTTTGAAAGTGTCCAAGAATAATCCAAGTATTTCTTCCTCTCAAATGAAAATAATGATGAATGAATTTTTCCTTTTTTATTTGAGAAAGGTCACAAGGGTTATAATGAAGAATCTTAACACCATCAAAGGATCATATTTACTCACACTTTCTTGTTGATCAACAAGAATTATTCATGCATACTCTCAAAGATCCTTTCGCAGATCTGCTGGAATCTTCTATATGAATGAATTTCAATTATGTATACAAATTTAGATGGTGGAGCAACTTATCATCTCTCAAGAATGGATTTATGATTAGAGAAGTGGAATGTCCGTTCCAATCCAGTACTCAACTTCTTAATTGGCTTCATTGGAAGAGTGAGATCACTTGATTTAGTTTTTATTCTAAGCAAGTAGAGTAGGATCATTTGTATACAAATAAGTTTGAAGATCAAGAATTTTTTTAGTTTCAGTTTTAAATTCAACATGTGTACTTTCAATTCTTTAGCAGCTACTTGTTTTTTTTCAGTGCCGAGGTTACAGGCTAGAATAGGTTGCAAGTTTTCATTTTGAAGATGGGAGCAGCCCAATGGAGGTGGCATTGGAACTACTAGTTCTTTGTTGTACCATAGGGGCACACCATCCCAAGTGGAGCCACTGTTAACACACATAAATTTTTGAGTTGTGAAACATTCCTTGATAGGGTCATACAAATCACTCACCAAATGGACAAGCTCTCATAAACCATTTTAATGTGGTATAGGAAATTTTTTGCATTTTTTAAGCCTATCCTAAGTTTTAAAATCACCTTTATTTATGCCATTTCAGCCAAATCAATCACATATGGTGTCATTTTTCATTCCCCATGCATTCAAAATCAAAAGGGCACATCTCTCACTTTTTTCAAAATTTCTTAGCGTTTTACATAGGAAAACAATAGATTTCCCTACGAAACTGCCTAATGGTTTCAAAGTGAATCTGTCAGAGGCTTAACTAATTTCACTACGAAAATTCATTTTTTAACCTGGCTTGTCAGAGTTGTATGAGGTGTCATTTTCTAATTAGAGCAGTAATGGTAGAAGTCATTCAAGGTTGTTATGATAAATTCAAATGTACATAATCGTGTTTGATGTCATCATTACCTTTTTTTGGCTTGTATGTGTCATGATTGAAGCTTGAGCTGTCAGTTAAACCATAAAACCTTACCTCAATTAGTCTTTTGTCATATTGTGCTTTATGCTTACATGTGAGTCAATCCCTAGAGAGCTGCTTCATCGAGCCAAGCAAGTTGTTGGAAAATTTGAACTTTGCAGGTGTCATCAGCAAGCAAGGCAGTGAAGACTATAAAGCATCCATGGTTGCAAGAAGGAAAACAAATAAGGGTGTCCATTGTCACCGGTATGAGCCCATGGACATGAAATTACTCAATGAAGACCCTACTGCCATGGAGGTTTTTAGAAGGACTGGCTGCTTGTAGTTCTGTCAGAGCTTGCAGGGGTTTCATTTACAGGTTTCAAAAGGTTTTGCCACCAGCTTCACAGGAACAACATCAAAGGTTGGAATTCTGAACCTTACAATGACACCAGAGAGCATATCCTCAGCTACAGGAATTCCTAGATGAGGTGAACAGTGGTTTAAAGGTATCAAATTCACAATGCAAGATTGAAAAGAGTTCATCAATGTAAATTTCTGCATATGTTCTATGCCATTTCAGATTAGGGCACAATACTGAAGAAGATCGAACATACTAATAGATCGATAGAAGACAAGCCGAAAACAGAGATGATAGATGGTGGCGTTACGACGATCAACAGGATGCTTCTACCAGCAAAGTCTCCAATAAGTCATTCAGCCAAGCGTGTCACTCATCACCCAGAACAACCCAAACAAAGAACAACCCATATATATCACAGCTCCAATGTGTTGAAAATGCAGCAAGATGATGGGGCTTAGTGAAATGAAGTCGCCTTCACTAAGTGGGCCCGCAGGCAAATTCTGGCGCAAAGTCTTTTTTTAGACTATGTCTATTTTTAGACATATGGAGCATGGTCCAGGGGTTGCAGTATGTTATTCTTGGAGTATTGGTCATGTTGGTAAAAATAGATGGACCTCTATTTTTTGACCTATAGGTCGAAGTCTATATTTAGACTGCTTATCCTAAAAATAGGGAAGTCAAATATTATTTACCCTTAATAATATTTGGACTATAAACTTCAGTTTACTCTCTTGGAGAACTTCAGTTCGAGCCTTGGAAGTGGCTCATGCATCTGACAGAGGAATTACGCTATTCCTAAGGGTTTGGTGAGCACATGCATGGTTGACTTCAGTTAGGACTTCAGTGGCAGAAGTTTGGTGGAGTTAATGAGACAGCTAGTGGAGTTGTGTTCGGTTTAACTTAGTTGAACTAATTGAGATTAGTTTAACTAGCTAATCAACTAGTAATGAGTGGAGTGAATTAAATATTATTTAATTCATTAATTAGTAACTCATTATTCAACTCAAGAACACATCAGTTCACTACAGTGCATGGACAGTTCAGTGGAGACCAGTGGAAGAGGTAGATGAAAGGGTGAGTACAACTATCAGTTGTGACATTAGTTGTGCATGAGATTTTCACCACACTTGGAGGGAATTTCCCATGATGATTGCGCTATCAAGCCAAGGAGATTCGAACCTTGGATCTCTATTTAGACATGCCATGATTGCGCAATAGAGGCAGGCAATTAGTGGATGTGTTTTGAACCCGTGACTTGTTCAAAACCAAGCTAGTTTGTGTGTAACTTCATGAGATAGTACTGAGTACTTGTGAGGAGTATTGTATTGAGTTGTTACATGTTTTCTCCATTATAATATACACAATAGCTGCGGGGTTTTCAGCTATAAGCTTTCCCCATACATACTGTGTTAATGTGTATGATGAATTGATGTGCTATCGCTTGTTTTATTTCCGCATGTGTGATGATTTGAGTGGAAGAGATTATGTGTTGCATATGAATTCGAATTGATATGTGATCAGGATAGTCTCGGTGGATAATTGATCATTATTCAGCAAATTTCTACACAATGCTATCTAGAGAGAGAGAATTCCTCCACATCAATGTGTCAAATGAACTCTAAGTCTCTCCAATATATAGGAATATTTGGGGGTGTGTGATACATCCTTTAAGACATTTAAGTATATATTTTATTCCAGGACGACCTAGCACATAAGTGGAATAAATTCAAAGTACATGTTCTGCTCATCCGATCGAGATGATCTTTAAATCAATCTTACACCTCTCCGAAAGAGGAATGCAATAAAAATATTGCGATCTTCATCTGAGCAGCACAACCTGGAGTTTGGACCTAGTTGTCCAATTTTAACAATCCAGCAAGAACACAATGAAGTTTATTTGACAAATGCTATCCCTAGGAGTTTCATGAAGGAGAATTATGCAAAGCTGTTGATGGTAATTCAAAAGTATTTTACCTGTAAAGGAAGGTTTCACATGGTCTATTCCTATCATCTCAGACTTCTTTTTCATTTTGCAGGTAAGAGGTCACTTGATTTTCCTTTCTATTTATATGAAAGTCTAGGGAAAATGTCAGATAAGGTTCAAATTAAGACAGAGGGAAATGAAACATCTATTTTTCATCATGGTCTAATCAAAATGTTAGTGTTAGAAGAGCTGAGAAGGTTAGACAGAGATTGGATTTCTTGCTTGTTCATGAGTGGTTATGAAATTGATGTGGTTACTCCTAAGAAAGCTTCCAAACCTAGAACTACTTAATCACCAGCTGTGTCAGATGAAGTTGAAGAAGAAAATAGATCATCTCCTCCAGAATCAGTGAACATGGAAGCAGAACATTTGGAGGAGACTGACACACCTCAAACAACACTTGAAAAACAGAAGCATACAATTAGAAAACAGGGCAGAAAGAGAGTCATTAGGAGCCAGAAATTGGATAAAGGAAATTTGGAGGATATCCTTCATGTAATTGACATTGAAGATGGAGGAAGAAAGCTGAAGAAAGGTAAGACTGCTAAAAAACTAGATTTTGTAGGTGATGATGCTGGTTTCATTTTTCAACCAAGGAAGCCAATGACCAGACATGCAAGGAAGGTAATGGAAAGAAAAGGGACTGAGAAAATCAATGAAGCTGCCCAGCCAATGAGCATCACATATTTTTCTGCATTAGCAAAGGAGGAGCTGGTTATCAGGAAAAGAAAGGGTAAAGAAAAAATAATTGAAAAATCAGAAATAGAAACCCTCAAAGAAAATATGAATGAAGCAGCTAAAGAGATATCAGTTTTGAATCAAGAGGCAAATAAACACAAAGCTGAGAAGGTTCAAATTGAACAAATGAGGAAAATATGGGAAGAACAAGTCACAAGTGTTTCAAAAACTTTGGGCAATACAGAGAAGTTGATGAAATGGACTTAGCCACTAAGAGGTGAGGTCAAACACATTAAAAGGATAAAATCTCACTTACAATTCAAAAACAGAGCGTTAAAATATGGAGTGGAATATCTTCAGGAGCAACTGGATTTGATTCAAATGGAGTTAGAAAAGAAAGGGCTGAAGATGACAATGGTAGAAGAGCCCATCAACCAATTGATTGTAAATGAAGATGAAACATCAAATGAGTAAAAAATTGAGTTGGAATATGTTTGATGAGGTTCATGACTTACAAATAACCCAAATTTTACCTCTGGAGATCAATTTTTAAAGACGATCTTGAAATCAACAAATTCTATTTTTTTGGACAGTTTCGTAGTGTACCTCAGGCTTGAGGCTAGAAAACTGCTATGAAAATTTCTGTAGGTGCACTTTTTCCTTAGAACTCAGTTTTGTTAAATATTATGGAGGGAAATTGATTGTTTGCAAGTTTTCTTGTCATAGTAAAGGTATTGGAACTACAAAGGTGTCAAAAAGATAGATGGAAAAGCAAGTTTTCATACGCTACTAAAACTCGCTACGAAACTGCCTAAAATGCCATGTTTCGTAGCGAGGAGATTTTTGATTTTGAGCATCCTAAGAACACATTAGCCAGCTGGAGACCTCCAGCATGTCAGTGGGACATACTATTAGAGACTCATTTCCTAAAATGAGTGTCACACAACCAGCTCATCAGGCAAAACAATAATTAAAGTGAAGGGTTATCCACCCCTAAAAAGTAGGATTGTGTTCCACAGTTCTAGGGATGTTTTAAATATGTAAAGTGATGGTGATTTTTCCTTCGAGCATGTGATATTCATTATGTAACTATTTCATAGATAGGAGATCCGAATGTAATAAATAGGAGATAGAGTCCTATTAGGAGTTTGTTTTATTTAAAGGATAACTGTCATTTTTTTGTTTCAAGTTAGTAGTTTCAGTTATGATAGGTGTCAGAGTAGAATTCGAAGATCTAGCCAATTATGCAGATCATCTACATTGTAAAAAATGCCTATTTATAGACTAAACATCTAAGAGAAAAGGGTTGGAGAATTTTGCACCAAATTGTTGCTTGTATGTTTTTTTCCATTATCAGTAATATACAGTGAAATTCTACTTCCATACTTGAGATTCTCATGAGGTGTTTAATGTGTTGTTACTATGTATTTTTTTTCTAATCACTTGCAGTGGATTTTATCCTAATTACTCAAAATTCATACTATTATGCTCTGACTTCCTTTAGGGGTGAAATTACTGTGTTTTCTTTATATCGTGTGTGTGAATTATCTTGATTAAAGACCTCTATCTACCTTAGCTTCCATGTGAAAAAAGACTTTCATTAAAAGTATTGATGTTGACTCCATAGCCCAATGGTAGAAAGCCTTCATTTTTCAACCTGAAATCATACTAAAACCATGTTACAATTCATATAATTATCCATCTAATATTATATTTATTCAAAATTATAAACCCCCTTTGGGAGAGCCCTCTCAAACTGAAGAGGCTAATCTTCAGTTAGAAGTGGTTTGAAAGAGTTACATTGAGTTGATTGATGAGAAACCAATCAAGATCAATTTGGTGATAACAAATACCTATGCAAAATGATTATCTACTCTTTAAAGTAGCTTTGCATAGGTGGAGGTATCCATTCCTCATTTATATCCCTCATTCCTAAAGACCGTAATCCATCCTCCTTCAATCAATTTAGACCTATTTCCTTGTGCAATGTATCATACAAAGAAATCTATAATATCTTGGTTGAAAGGCTTAAGAATATCCTCTCCTCAATCATCTCAGAAAATCACAGTGGGTTTGTCCCCAACAGGAAATTTTTTGATAAAACTATTCTTGTGCAGGAAGCCATTGTGTCTAATCAATCCAGGGGGGATAAAGGCACGAAAATCAAACTAGACATGGTGAATTATTTTGACCATGTCAGGAATATTTTTCTTTTTCGTGTTATAGACAAGATGGGGTTCAACTCTAAGTTCATTCAATGGAATGCATTATGCATAATCTCTCCATGGATCGCTCGTCATGTCAATGGTAGAGCATCTAGATTCTTTGAAGCTTCTCGAGGTCTAAGGAAAGGATGCCCTTTATCCCCTTTCTTATACATCCTGGTAGCTAAGTCTATAAGTAGGTGTTTGGAGCATGAAAACATCATGGATTGTCTTCCAAGTCTCCAGTTTAACCATGTCATCAAGAGCACAAACCACTCTAAGTTTTCCAATGATAATTTTCTCCTTGGAGGAGCCTCAGTGACTATAGCTAAAATATCTAAGGTTGCACTCGATAAATTCATTATGGCTTCAAGAGGTAAAACCAATTCTTCCAAATCTCAGATCTATTCCTAGAACATATCTTCCAGCATCAGAAAGAAGATATGTGATGTTTCTAGATTCAGAGTGGTGAAAATATGGAAAGAATTTAAGTACCTGGGCATTCCCATTTGTCTCAGAATGTTATCCACTGAAGCATGGCATTAGGTCCTATCCAAAATAAAAATAAATTTGGAATCTTGGGGGGCTCGATGGCTTAATTTAGCATGGAGAATTATCTTGATCAAATTTGTGCTTTCAAAATTATTATATATCAGTTCTTAGTTGTTCTTGCTCCTTAATACGTTCTCCAGAGCCTGGAAAAAAACATATGAAAATTCCTTTGGGAGGGTAGCAAAGCTCCCACAAAAAAATTTCATCTAATAAACTAGGCAACAATTAGAGCTCCTCTGTTGCATGGAGGGTTGGTTATTCACGACCCAATCTTGATGAATACGACCCTAGGAGTAAAGCACACCTGGAAAATGAAAGCTAATCCAAATTTATGGTGGGTTCAAGTTCTTCATGCAAAATACACCTAGGTAGGTAATGAGGGTTTGAATGGTTTCCTTCATCATTGGAGGTGAAAGTCGGGTGTATGGAATCTTATTGTATCTTTGATCAATCTCATTGATAAACATCGAAACTAGATTCTCGGAAATGGAGCCAACATTTAGATCTGGAAAAATTCTATCATGAATAGACGTTCACTGCAAAATGATGTCAACCTCCTACCTCTCAAATAATACTTGGAAAATGAAGGAATCAACTCCCTGTCTCTACTTTCTAAGTAGGATTGTTATGAGATGTGGTTTGGGTGGAATATTGATGGTAGCCTTTCTACCCTCCCCCTGCTCACCAATCAACTAAAGGACTGCCTCAAGGGATGTGCCCCTTGATATCAACATGGATTTGATCATTTGGGTTAGCATTCATTTATTTATACCGTCAAATATGGATATGAATCACTATTATTCAATATTCAAATCCCCCCCAAATCCTCCATTTGGAAGAAATTATATTTCACCAATTACATCCCAAAATTGAACTCATTATGTTGGCTCCTTTCTCACAAGAAGATATTAACATTGAATAATATACAAAAATGAGGATTTCATGGTCCATCGAGATGTCCATTATGTAAAATCCAGGTTAAATAAATTCCCAATCTCTTCTTATCTTACCCCTTTACTTCTTAGGTCTGTAAATTAACTCTTGGCTCGCTTTATGACATACTTGTTTTTCCTACAAACACATCTTCCTTCTTTTCCTATTGGCATAAGCATTACAAAGGATATTTCAATGGTAAGCCTAAACTAAAATGGATTTTGTGTGTTCTAACTTATTTTTACTATGAATTTTAATTTTTTAAGTGCATATGTTTCAAAAAAAAGAAAAAAATAAGTTAAAGTCTCTTTATGCACTTTGTAATAAGTGCGCTAGATTAAATGTTGCTTTTTAATTCTATGGAACGAACAATAAAATATTAAATATAATTTTTTATTTTTTATTTTAAATAAAGTGCTACCGCCAAAAGAATAAATTTTGCACTGCTCCCAACACTCCAGATTTCATCTGCCATGATCAACGACTAATAACCAATTGCACGACCCCCCATAATCCCGACAGTTAACGAAGGGGGGGGGGTTTCTGCAATGTGGTTTTTATTTTTCCACTCGAGTGTACATCTCATCCTCCAGACCATTGTGGGGCCCCCCCTCCATTTTCCACTTATCACCAACCCCCACCCACAAACCCCCTCCACCAACGTTTCTGCAAAAATAACCATCACTAAATTTCTCAATAATTTAACATGTGATTGTTACATTATCAAATTCACTCTCGCCAATGTTCCAACTATTAAATGCAGATGCAGCAATAACAGTTATAAAAATAAAACTTTTCAAACCTGATGATAATCTTAAATCATTGCTCTTTATTTATTGATTGTCTCTTTACCATTTTTAGCCAAAGCACTCCGTGACACCATATCCATCAATTACAACGACTACCAGTGTTACTAGTATCTAATTCAACGAGTAATTTCTCCTTTTTTTTATTTTATTATTATTATTTTTATTTATGAAATGGTGAGTCAGAAAGGAAAATCCAAAATAATTGTTGAATATACGACCTTACCTCCTATAATCAATTTAGTTGAGCTTCCTCTGATTGATACCCAGTTCAAAATCACTGAAACCCAGTGTGAATTTGAATTTTATGAACTCCACAATTTGGCATACCAGAAATTTGAGGATGCCATCGATGAATTTTACTACTGGGAGTATATGTTTCTCCAGTTATGTTTCCTTCAAACCCCTCATTTCCCTTAATTCAACACCTGGTGTGAAAGCAGATATTTACCTAGTCATAGAGCTATAGTTTCTAGAAATAATGAGATTTTATTTTTTGTAACCTCTAAGTCAATTTTCCAAGCTTTGCCTATTAATCCCCAAGGTACAGTTCATCCCTTTTCAACTGATTCTTTCATGGAAATTTATCAAAAGATTACCTTTCAACATCGAGCTCATATTTTCGAGTCTTTTCTTCCCAAAATTTCAGAATTTCCCAAACCAATCCACCATACTATTCTACAATTTTTCCATAAATTTCTAGACAAGTTGTTTCCACAGCTTCTTGTCTCCTAGGGTACCAAAATGATCAATGGATGGATGAAGTTATTTTAGGATTTCTGTCAGGATTCTAATTTATAAAGAAACCCTCAGTCATGTTTAATTTTAGTCAGTTTTTATCGTATTTCATCCGTGACAAATTTCTGAAATTTAATGTTGAGGGATCTTTCAAACATTAGTCTATTTTAGTATATCTGTTCTTGTATCACCAATAAGATAGATTAAAATTTCCGTTGTAAAATCTTGATTCATAGGGCATACCGTAGTTAGTTATCCACTGGACTTCTTTGGTTAAGATAAACACAGAGGAATACTCTTTCAGTGATTTTGTTCATCAATTTTTACATATGGCATTGTCTTTTATGCAGTTCCTAGAATCTCCACATAAATTAAAAGGATTTTACATCTTAGCAAGCAATCTAAGGTTGGATATTGATTTCTTTACTAAAATTTCACACAAATTAGAGTATATGGTTGTGAGTTACCTCCATGTAAACTACCAATTTTCCTGCTTATGAGGGTTTTTTCTTTAGAATTCATTAGACAGAGGATGAATATGGATGAAACATAAAGCTCAGTTTAAGTTAAAATCACAAATTGGTCCATTTATTGTTAATACTAAAGCAAGAGAGAAGGAAGTGGATGGTTTACTTAAATAAATGAAATTCAAATTAAGCTTCAGCTGGCCTTATGACCCATTGAGAATAATTTCATCCATGAGATCTGAATAGAAGTCAACACCTTATCTTCATATGGAAAAACCAGAGATTGAGTAGTTTGAAAATCAAGAGGAATGGTAGGAAAAAACACTGCAAGATGTTGAAGAACAAATCTCTAGTCAGACACTGCTAGAAAAATCCAAGATTAAAGGAAAAAGAACTAAAGTGACCAAGAGAAAGTGTGTCACCTAAAAGTTCAGGGCTTAAAGAAACTGGTTTTAAAGTTTTCAAAAGAAGAATCATCAGAGGGAAGAAATTCATAGGAACATACTACAATAATGCTATCAAGCAAGCCTATATTTTGTTTGTAGCAAGTTGAAGAAACAACCATCGATTCTCCCACTTCTTCTGTTTCTCCTTCTTCAGGACAACAAAGAATTTTTACCAGATTCAGAAAAATGAAGAAAAATAATGAGGCATTGAAAACTTCTACGTGTTTTGGTTTCTAGAAACAATCCTCCACCACTTAACACAGACTCTTATTTGCACTAGACCCTCACAAAGGGAAATTTAAATTAGCATTCCTTGAGCCAAAAATCTCGGTTCCTAAAAGTGCAGATGACTATAAGACTTATGTGTTTTCTTTTGATACCAAGTAGATACATACAATAGATTAGATTGGTATTCTTAAACAAGAAAGTGAGATGATTTTTTCTTCACTAACAAGCTAAGCTATGGCAACATCAAAATTGCAGGCTTCCTTAAACAATATTCATTCTTAACTCAAGCTAGAAATAATGTCTTCCTTAGCCAAGGATATCAGAATAAAAGGGTTGGAATATTTGGTGATGAAATCAGGATTAGATCCTAATGATTTCAATGCTACATATGAGATAATAAAAAATATAAATGTAGATATCCAAACGCTAAGAAAGAAACTAAAATTGCCTACAATAGAGCATCCACAAACTAAAGAAGTAAGACAACTAGAGAAATAAAAAGATAATATATTGAGGATGATTGCAGATAAAAACATTCAAATTTAGAAAATGAAAGCTAGTGTGGAAAGCCTCTTAAAAGAGAAAGAACAATAGTCAAGTGCAAGAACCTATACAATGAAAACAAAGTCAACTAGTGAACAAGCTATTGAAATATTAAAAAAGGCCATGGGAGATCTATCTTTTGAGAAACATTGAGATAGAAAAATTGAAAGAAACACTAAAAAAGATGGATGAGAAAAAATCAAGGTAGATAATGCATATATATCTTAAATGCAGAATAATTTCAATCTAACCAAACAACTTGAAAAATACTCAGATGAATCAGTTATTGCACAAAAATTATCTGAGGCAAAGGAAAATATATTGGTTGACATAAATTCAACAATTTCAGATCTCTGGACATCCATTGAGATAATATTTGAAGAAGAACATATGGTACAAAAATCCAAAACATCTATAATATAAATCAAAGAGGAATTATATCATAAGCCTAAAGAAGCACACAATATTATTAAAGTGTTTAATTCGAAGACTAAAGATGAGATAGAAGATCTGGGAATTGAAGACATAACATATACAGTCCTAGAAGTTAGAAAAGTTTTGACTAAGAGAAATTTGATGTTATAGTTAGAGAAAAAATGTTAAAACTTAAAAACTTGAATTAAGAAATTTCATAGAAAATTTATTATCCTCCACCAAAAAGGACTTCCATCTTTGAGAGATTCTAGTGGCCAATTGATTCCAATAGAAAATTACTAGTATAAATTACACGTCATAGCAACAAACAGGTCAAAATTTTCCAAGGTAAAGGGAGTCATAAGTGGTAAAGTTTTTATAGAGGGTCTAGAATATGATTTATATATCCAGCATGAGATCCATCATTTATTTTTTACCAGACCAAATTTTGAAAAGTATAAAGAAGTAGATGAATCCTACAGGAGGGTAATTAAATTTTAAATTATAGATGATAAAAAATGGGACAAGTTACTCGAACTTATTGAGTAAACCGAATGCATAGTTCTAGGCTAGAGCACAAGAAAAACATGAGCTGAATACAAAATTTTAGGTTTCAGTACAATAAAAGGAGCACAAAGAGCATAGATAAGTTTCAAGGCAACAGTTACAAACAACACCCTCCAATAGTGCACTAAATATACAAATAAATTTCATAAAATATATTTTTGTATTAATTATATATATCCAAATCATTTGGATAAAAATTTATTTTGTAAAAGATTGTATTAGATTAGATATTTTTGAATTACACTCTCTAAATATTTTTTTAACACGAAGTAAGAGGGGTTGAACCTTTGTGAGATCCAAGATACATCATTGTACTTTTCTAAAAGTTTTTGAAGATAATCAAAGGATTCTAACTTCAATTTTAACAACACTTGTGTTCATGTGCGTGTTTTTGGTGTATTCATCATATATTGAAGGTAACATAGGAGTTAGGGTAAGGCTAAGTTATATATTAACTTCCCTGACAGTCCACTGCAAAGTTATCATTGTAATGAAGACTAGCTAATTGAACAATATGTTTAAATTAGTACCTTTGCATCATTGAATTGTTTCCTTTTGTCATCTATTGAATGTATATGTATTTGGCTGCATAATTTTCACTATACACATTTACTATATATGATTTATTAAGTATTCAGGATGAATGTTTAATTATCATATATCTTCTCCTTTTCCATTTCAAAATAAATTGAATGATTGTATGTTGTTAGGAATTAAAATCAACAATTTGAAAACCTTAGAAGTTTTTGGATTATACAAGTGTTAATGGTTTGATTCATTGGTCATCCAATTAAATTAAAAACCCTTGCTTAGATGCTTTGGGACAGTTCCTGAGCTTAGAAATATCTTAAAGAGAAAACATCAGATTGGCGCCATTGTCGAGGAATAGCGTTTGAAGTTTATTTCCCTGAGACAACGATTAGACTTATCTCTTAATGGTGAGTAAGAGGTTAGTAGGCTAAACTTATCTCACCTAGCAACTTCATAAATTAAATCTGGCTTCACGCAAGCATACTATATCTCACTCAGATCCCCAACTCTTCTCTCCATTACCGAATCTGAAGATACTTGTCAGAATTTCATCTCTTAGACGTAGACTAGAAGCTTCCACTTCTATTTTTGCCTCTTTTCCACTTGAAGCAGTGTCACAACCTAAGCCTTTTTAATCCATTCCAATCCCTTCCAAATTATTAGATTTACCACCTAAAGTCTTGAAACTCCTTTCTAAAGGAGTAGATCTACAATCTTCTTTATTAGTTCATCAACTTGGATCCTTTGAGATTTGTGTCTCCCTTTTAGAAGCATATGATATAGAAGCATAGCTTGAACTTGACTTACCTAAACTTAAACTTGATGATTTTATTTCCTCTGTTATACATACTTATCCTTCTACTTCTGCCAAGCCTGAAGAAGAAATTAAAATATATACTAATCCTTTAACCTTTGAATATCAAGAAAAGATTATCCCTGCAGTCCATAAGCTAGTTATTCATCCCTAGTTTCTAAAAAAGCCCATAGTTCTGGATAAGTCACATTCTAGAGTCTTATCTCCTAGGCACACAATTTTATCACAACATTAGATGGCTTGATTTAGGCCAATTGTGACAACTCAGTGTGCAACATTGGTACTTCCACCAACATTCTATGAAATTCCTGAAGGATATTTGAAAAATCTACCCAGATTTAATGAAGAAGCATGACCATTAGCACAGGATCATGTGTCTACATTCCTTTACTTTGCAAAAAATATTAAATTAGAACACAAATATGTTTATATTAGACTGTTTGTTCAATCATTAGAGGAAAATGTTATAATTTGGCTCAGACAGTTATGTGGAAATTCTATAAATTCATGGATAATATTAACAAATATCATCATAAATAAATGGGGAATGAAAAATGATTCTATTTGTTATTTGATAGAATTTAAAGATTTGAAAAGGAATCTTGATGAACCTATTGTAGAATATATTAAAAGGTTTAATAATATTTACCATAAGAAGCCACCATATTGTAAACCTCAAGTAATTATAACTAAGGTTAGGTTTTCTAAAGCATTTGATGATGGTTTTACTTTAATGTTAAGAGAGAGGAAATATGAAACCTTAGCAGATATACAAACCAATGCAGTTGAGGTAGAAGCAAATATGGCATCATTAGGTAAATTAAAAGAAAAGGCAGAAAATGCACGGAGGAAATTAAAGGCTAGAGAAGAAAGTAGTTCATCATCAAAGAATAAAGAAGAGGAACATAAGATTGATGAAATAAATTCATTATTGAGAAATTTTTCCAGTCAAATTTCAAGAGTGGAAACTTAGCCGAGAATAGCTCAACATAGTGTAAATATACCTCCAACACAATACAGAAGACCTTTTCAGCTACAAATTTTGAAGAGAGAAAGATAATGACCAACAAATTAAACCTCAATTAATGATTGATGATCAAGACCTTAAAGAAGTAATACTAGTTGTGATCAATGATATCAATTATTTTGATGACCAACCATTTGAAAATATTATTGTCCCTATCAATCAAATTCAACCTCTTGTTTAGAATAAATAATCCTCTGAAATTTATAAATATTAAGATTTTTCTGATTTGTTCAATGTTGAATTGAATAGAAGATATGACTTGAGACCCAGACAAGGCCTTGGTAGATGCAAAAAGGTCACCTTTGATGTACCACCAGATAAAATTGTTGAAACTCCATCTGTTCAATCTCAAAGCCAGTCATAAGATCAATCCACTACATAAAAATCTGTGCCTCCGATTTTTAATATGGAAAAATAATTAGGAAGGGTACAAATTCCAATTCCCTTATTTGAACTTTCAAGTAATCCAGGTTATAAGCAAAAAGTTTATAAATGAATATAGTCTTCAAGTGTAGTTGATGAAGGTGATGTGATGAGCCTACAAGATGAGAAGCCTTCAATAGTTTTTGGGCCTACTTTGGACATGATAAATAAAAGTGTGCCACCTTTCTATGTCAATTTAAAAGTTCATGATTTTATTTTGTACATCTGTGTAGAAAATCCATGTAGATTCAACTGATAATTGTAATATGCTAAAACATTATACTTGAATCTACTCTAGCAATTGCGGAAACCGATTTAGTTCTTGAAATCACAAAACATGAAAGCGAAATAATTTCAATCGCACAATACAAATATTTTCGTGGGGAAAGCCTTAGCTAAAAACCTCGCTATATGTACATTGCATAAGTCAAAGAATATGAGAATATTACAATGTTTTTCTCCAAGCTGAGAAAAATCTGCACTATCTATTTCTGTCTCAATTATTCATAGGCAATCCTAGTTCAATACTTAACCAATTTTTGGCTTTCCCAAGTCCCTATTTCCTTGTGTAGTTTCCTTCGGTAATTAGGCCCTATAAATTAGGTTAATCCCAATCCATACCGTGCAATCCATTTGGAGCCTTCCTTTGACTGCATGCATCACCTGTACAATTCGGATAATTATACAACTCATAGTACACTATCCTTGAACTACAATCTCAACTGGGTCTTTCTCATAACTCACATGCATGAGTTATTTATCAGTGAATTATCAGTTAACTGGTTGAAAACATGAAGTGAAACCCCATTGTCTAACCTCCTACTCTTTCCTCCATTAGTTAGAACTATTTTAACTAAATTTAACTTAAATAATTTGAGTTAATTAATTACAACTCAAAATAAACTCAACTAGGGGTCCTATAATGTAGGAGACACTCTACGTGTCTCTAGTTTGACCCTTAACTCAAATTAATTGAACCAACTAAGTCATCCTAACTGAGTTAACTCGTACAATCTGTCATGTGATGTGGAATCACAATTTTATTCTAATTTAATTCAAGGGAAAATTAAATTCAAATTGTTCTTGATGCCATTTTCAATATTTCTTGTTGCCATTTTCAACAAACTGTATGCTAGATTTTAATGCTTCCCATAATTTAATGCCCAAAGTTATTATGGACCAACTTCAGTTGCAAATTACTGAGCCCTATCATGACTTGTACACATTTGGTTCAAAGAAGGTACCATGCTTGGGGTTAATCAAAGATCTAGTTGTTACCCTTGCTCAAATTCTTGTCAAAAGCATAGTAATGGATATAGTAGTGACAAATTTCCCTCCTAAGTTTGGTATGATATTATCAATATCCCATTGTGCTAAGCTTGGAGGAAGCTAATAAAGTATTAAATCATCCTACATATGTCATTGATCAATATTTAGTGTGTTTTATCTTGGCTACAAAAGACTAGTGTAATCCAAAAAACAGAATTGAAGATACTATAAATGTCCCTCAAATTTCAAACAGTGATGTTTGGAAAATGTATTTTTGATGAATAATTTTATATAGATGGAGATGGAGCAAGAATTGTGTTGATTTCACTTGAAAACAAAAATATTACTCAATCCTTTAAGTTATATTTTGAAGTCACTAACAATATGGTAGAATATGAGGCTTTAATTTTGGGATTAGAGCTAGCTGAAAAATTGAAAGTGCAAAATATGGTAGTATTTGGTGATTCATAATTAATAGTGAAGCAGGTCAAGAATATTTGTCAAACAAAACATCCTCGGCTTAGAGATTACAAAAATGAATTATGGGACCGCGTGGAAAATTATTTTCAAGATTTTAACATTTCAACTATTTCGAGAGAAGATAACATTCATGCAGATTCCTTAATAGTTTCTGTAAGCACTTTCAAAATTCTAGATCCTTTCCAACTATAGTATCAAATTGAAGTGAAGTACAAACCTTCTATTATGAATAATTTAAGACATTGAAAAATAGTTGAAGATGATGAGCAATTGAAGAGTTTTTTGCAAGCCATTGATGAATTTTCTTTATTACATATTGAAGAAGAAAACAATGATGTGATAAAAGAAAATGTTGCTGATTTAGATACAAATATGAAACAAAAAATAGGTGATCATGACATTATCGAGTTTCCTAACAATTATATTCCAAAGGGACTAGTTCTTATTGAAAATTTTATTGATCAAAATGATGTACCAAAATCTTCACTGTTAAATTCACAAAAATAAAACATACAAGACTGTAATATTAGCACTGCAAAAGAAATAAGAAATGTAAAAATCTCAGCAAATTTGTCCCAAAGATATCAGAGAAAAATATTTCAAATTGTTTAAATAATATAAATATGTATTTGCATGGTCATTTGAAGATCTGAAAACTTATGATACAACTATTATTGAGAAAAAAATTCCCTTGAGACTAGGAGTTGAGCCATTTCAACAAAAAATGAGAAGGATGAATCCAATTATGTTGCCTACTATTGAGAAAGAAATAAGGAAGTTGTTAGATGCAAAGATAATTGTTCATTTAAGATATTCTAAATGTATATCTAATCTGGTGCATGTTAGGAAAAAGAATGTAGAAATAAGACTGTGTGTTGATTTTAGAAACTTGAATAAATTGTCATTGAAAGATAATTATCCACTACCAAAAATGGATCAATTACTTCAAAGAGTAACATGTTCTGATAAGATTTCAATGTTAGATGGATTTTTTTGGATATAATCAGATGTTTGTCCGCCAAAAAGACAGAGAAAAGACAACTTTCACAACACCCTGGGCACCTTCATGTATGCTAAAATTCCTTTCAGAATAATGAATGTTGGTGCAACATTTCAGAGAGCCATGGATTTGGCATTCGTTGTTAGATGATTTGATAGTATTTTCAAATTCCGATGCAAAACGTTTCAAGCATTCAAGGAAAGTATTTCACAGATGTAGAAAATTTGGGATTTCTCTCAATCCAAAACAATCACTTTTTTATATGATGGAAGGGAAATTGTTAGGGCATATCATTTCAAAGAAGGGAGTCACAATTGATCCTAAAATGGTTTAAGCTATTCAATTAATTAGCCTGCCCAGAACTAAGAAAGAAATTCAATTATTCTTAGGGAGTTTTTTTTTAAAGAAGGTTCATACCGAATTATGTTGATATTATTAAAGATATTACTGATATGCTAAAGAAAGATAATGAAGTCAAATGGACCCAACAAGCTAGATTCTCTTTTTCTCAGATTAAGAAATAAATTTCAGAAGCACTAGTGATTTCCAGTCCTGATTATTCAAAACTCTTTAGCATTTTCTCATTTACTTCAGACACCATTATTGTAGAAAATGAAGACCAACATGAGAAACCGATTGTTTTCTTCAACAAAGTCATGAGAGATGTAGAACTGAAATATGATATAATATAAAAAAAGGCCTATTCTTTAGTTCAAGCTCTAAAAAGTTTTAGAATCTATGTTTTGCATTCTCCCATAATTTCTTATGTTCCTAATAATGCAGTAAAAACAATGTTGACTCAAACTGATACAAATGGAAAAAGGGGGAGATGGATTGCTAAGATCCTAGAGTTTGATCGAGATATCAAACCTACAAAACTGGTTAAGGGACAAGGTCTAACTAAGTTGTTGGCATAATAAAACTACAAAATTTTGGGCATCGACTCAATCATGCAGGTTTCAGAGGAGAAGAATCCACAATAACCTTATTATGTTTCAGAGGAGAAGAATCCAAAAGAACCTTCTCCCAATTCAATACCACTTCTTTTGCATATTGATGAATTCTTTTTATTTTCAGATTTTATAAAGACATTGTACATTTTCTGCATGATTTTGAACACCCTCTTCAGTTCACAAGGAATAAATGTAGATCTCTTAAGCTCATAGCAATAAAATACTGTATAGTAAATGAAAATGTGTATTGGATGGATCCATTGAATATTCTCTTATCGTGTTTGAATGAAAGTGAAATAGAATGAGTGATTGAACAGTTTCATGAAGGATTCTATGGAGGTCATTATGCTTGGAAAGAAACAACACATAAAATACTTAGAGTAGGATTCTATTGGCCAAACCTGTTTGCACAAGTTGGTTCAAAGGTACGAATTTGTATTCCTTGTCAATTTTTTGCAAGAAAACAAAGATTAGCTGCTCTCCATCTCATTCAAGTTTCAATTGAAACTCCCTTCTTACAGTGGGGACTATATTTTGTTGGTCAAATATTTTCTTCTTCAAGTAATCAACATAGATGGATACTTACAACAATTGATTACTTCACAAAGTGGGTAGAGGTTATTCCTGTGAGGAATGAAAATGATGTTGCAGTTATGAAATTTATTAAAGAACACATTCTATCTAGATTTGGTTGTCCAAGACAAATAATTATAGACAATGCTCAAGATTTTAGTAGCATTAAAATGATTGAATTTTGTCAAAAATATTAGATTGCATTACATCAGTCAACACCTTATTATCCACAAGGGAATGGGTTAGCAGAATCATAAAAAAAAGTATGATGAACGTCATCAAGAAGGTATTAGAAAATCATCAAAGAAACTGGGATATTCATTTGAAATATGCAGTATGGGAAAATAAGGTTTCACATTACAGGTCTACTGGTAAATCTCCTTTTCAACTTGTTTAGGGAACAAAAGCTATTTTCCCTACTCAATTAGCATTTTGAGTCATGGAATTTTTGAAAGATTCATATGAAGAGACCGATGTTTTAAAAAAAAGGATAAATCAAATTATTGAACTAAATCAAGACAGGGCAGAGATGCAACAAAAAATTCTACAATATCAAGACAGGATGAAAATTTTGTTTGCCAAAAAATCTAGAGAAAGGGATTTCAGACAAGGAGATTTAGTTCTCATATGGGATGCAAGAAGAGAAGAAAGAGGAAGGCATAGAAAGTTAGACAATATTTGGTTAGGGCCTTTGATCATTGCAAAATTCAAAGGAAACAACACCATCATTCTTTAGAATTTGGAAGGAGAATATTTCTCATTTCCAGTTAATGGTAAGTATTTAAAATATTACATCCATTACTGGGTAATATTTTCATCATCATCATTGTATATATCTCGTTTCATTTACATTTCTAGAGCAAGTGTGGTTTTTCAAAGCAAAGACTCCATAGCATGAGGAGAAGGCACATGGATCTGTAGGTTCACTGCATCTCACAGGGGCTAGCAATCCCCAGATGGAGCTGATGTTGTAACTTATTTTTACCTACGCATTTTACTTTTTTAAGTGCATAGTTTTCAAAAAAAAGAAAAAATTAAGTTAAAGTATCTTTATGCAATTTGTAATAAGCATGCTAGATTAAACGTCGCTTTTTAATTCTATGGTGCGAACAATAAATACTTAAATAATTATTTTTATTTTTATTTATTTTTAAATAAAGTGTTGTCGCTAAAAGAATAAAGTGTTGCTCCTCACGCTCCATATTTCATCCGCCCTAATTAACGACTAATAACCAATTGTGGTACCCCCCACACTTTTGACTATTAACGAAGGGGGAAGGGGGGGTCTTCAAAGTGGTTTCTATTTTTTCGCCTGAGCATATGTGTCACCCTCCCGGCGATTGCAGGACCCCCCCTCGCAAACCACCTCCGCCCTCTTCCAATGTTTTCACGAAAATAACTGTCACTAAATTTCCCGATAATTTAACATGTGAAGGTTAAATTATCAAAGTCAATTCTACCAACATTCTAACTATTAAATACAGATGTGCCAATAACATTTATCAAAATAAAACTATTCAAACCCGATGATAATCTTAAATCACCGCTCCTAATTTATTGATTGTTCGTCTGCCATTTTTAGCCAAATAAATTTGTGTCACCATATCGATCAATTACAACAATTACTAGTGTTACCAGTCGCTAATTCAATGGGTAATTTCATTGTTTATCCTCTTCTGTTTTTTTGTTTTAAATTTTTAAATGGCGAGTCAAAAAGGAAAACCCAAAATAGTTATCAAAGGTACAACCTTGCCTCCTGTAATCAATTTACATAAGCTTCCTTTAATTGATACCTATTTCAAAATCACTGAAACCCTGTGTGAATTTGACCTTTATGGAATCCAAATTGGTCATACTAAAAATTTTAGGATGCCAACGATGAATTCTACTTCTGGGAATCTATGTTTTCCCAATTATATTTCCCTCAAACCCATCACTTCCCTGAATTCAATCACGTGGTGTGAAGGCAAATATTTATCGAGTGGAGAGAGCCATAATTGCTCGAAACAATGAGATTTTATTTTATGTAACCTGTGAGTCATTTTTCCAAGCTTTGCAGATTAATCCCCAAGGTACTCTTCGTCCTTTTTCAACCTCTCCCCTCATGGAAATTTATCAAAAGCCTACCTTTCAACAATGAGATCATATTTTAGAGTATTTTCTACTCGAAAATTTAGAATTTCCCCGAACCAATCCACCATACCCTTTTGTGAATTTTCTAGAAATGTCCAAACAAGTTGTTTCCATGGTTTCTTGTATTTTAGGGTACCAAAATGATCAATGGGTAGATGGAGTTATTTTAAAATTTTCATCAGTATTCTCATCTGGAAAGAAACTCTTAGTCATGTTTAATTTTAGTCAGTTTTTATTAGATGTCATCCATGAACAGTTTCTAGAATTTAGCGTTGAGGGGTCTTTCAAACATCAATCTATTTTAGTATATCTATTCTTGTATCACCAGTTAGAGATATTCAATTTTCCATTGAAAAATATGGATTCATAGTGCAGACCACGGTCAATTATCCAATGGACTTCTTTGGTTAGGAAAAACACAGAGGAATACTCTTTCAGTGATTTTGTTAATAAATTTTTACATATGGCGTTATGTATTTTGAGTAGTGATGCAGTTCCTAGAATTTTCACAAAAATTAAAATGATTTTACATCTTAGCGAGAAATCTAAGGTTGGAGATTGGTATATTTACCAAAATTTCATAGAAATTAGAGTCTATGGTTGTGAGTTACCTCCATATAAACTGGCAATTTTCCATCCTATGAGGGGTTTTTTTTAGAATTCATTAGACAAAGGATGAATATGGATGAAATCCATCTTGTGCCTAGGAAATATAAAGCTTAGTTTAAGTTAAAAACACAAATTTGTTCATTTATTGTTAATACCAGATTAGCAAAGAAGGAATTTGAGAGTTTAATTAAACAAATTAAACTCAAATTAATCTTTAGTTGGTCTTATGACCCACTGAGAATAATTTCATCAATGATATTTGAACAAAAGTCAACACCTTATCTTCATATAGCAAAACCAAAGATTGATCAGTTTGAAAATCGAGAGGAATGTGAGGAAAAAACACTGCAAGAAGTTGAAGAGAAAATCTCTAGTTAGACAATGTTAGAAACTCCACGATTAAAGGAAAAAGAACTAAAAATACAAAGAGAAAGTGTGTCACCTACAAGTTCATGGCTTAAAGTAGTTGGTTTTAAAGTTCTGAAAAAGAGAAAATCAATGAATACAAAAGATGAATCATCAGAGGGAAAAATTTCAAAGGAACATACTACAATAGTGCTATGAGGTGAGCCTATATTTTCTTTACAATAATGCTAAGAAATAACCATCGATTATCTAATTCTCTTATTTCTCCTTCTTCAGGAGAATAAGGCATTTTTTCCATATTCAGAGAAATGAAGAAAAAAATGAGGCATTGAAAAATTCTACCTATTTTGAGTTCCAGAAATAATCCTCCACTACTCAACATAGACTCTTATCTACACTAGACCATGACAAAGGGTAATTTCAATTAGCATTCCTTGAGCCAAAAGTACTAGATCCTAAAAGTGCATATGACTATAAGAATTCTGTGTTTTCTTTTGATACCAAGAAGATACATCTAATAGATCGGATTAATATTCATAAACAGGCATGTGAGATGATTTATTCTTCACTAAAAGCTCAACTATGGCAGCATCAAAATTGCAGGTTTACTTAAACAAAATTCATTCTTAGCTCAATCTAGAAAGAATGTATTTCTTAGCCATGGATACAAAAATAAAAGCGTTGGAAGATTTAGTGATAAAATTAGGATTAAATCCTAATGATGTCAATGTTGTAGAAGAGATAATAAAAAATTAAAATGCAGATTTCCAAGCAATAAGAAAGCAACTAAAATTTCCTACAATAGAGCATCCACAAACTAAATAAGTAGGACAACTAGAAAAATAAAAAGAGAATATGCTGAGGATGATTATAGAGAAAAATATTCCAATTTAGAAAATGGAAGTTGATATGGAAACCCTCTTAAAAGAGAAAGAACAATAGATAAGTGTAGGAACCTCTACAATGCAAATAGAGTCAACCAATTAAGAAGCTACTGAAAGATTATGAAAGGTCATGTGAGATTTATTTTTATGAAATTATGAGATAGAAAAATTGAAAGAAACACTACAAAGGATCGAGGAGAACAAAATCAATGTAGATAATGCATATATATCTGAAATGTAGAATAATTTCAAGCTAACCAAACAACTTGAAAAATAATCAGATGAATCACAAACATTACCTGAGGCAAAGGCAAAGATTTGGGTTGACATAAATTCAAAAATTTCAGAGCTCTGGACATCCATTGAGATAATCTTTGAACATGAACAATTGGTACAAAAAGCCCAAGCAGCTATAACATAAATCAAAGAGGAATTAGACCATAATCCTAAAGAAGCGTAAAGGATTATTAAAGTGTTGAATTCAAAGACTAAAGACGAGCTCAAAGATTTGAAAATTTAAGATAGAACATATACAGTCCTAGAAGTCATAAATGTTTTGACTAATTGATTTGATGTTATAGTTCGAGAATAAATGGCAAAAATTAGAAACTCAAATTAGGAAATTTCATAGAAATTTTTTTATCCTCCACCAAAAAGGAGTTCCATATTTGAGATATTCTAGTGGCCAATTGACTCCACTAGAAAATTACCAGTATAAATTGCACGACATAGCAGTAGGCAGGTCAAAATTTGTCAAGGTAAAGGGAGTCATAAGTGGTAAATATTTTATAGAGGGCCTAGAATATGATTTATATATCCAACATGAGATCCATCATTTATTTATTACCATGCAAACTTTTAAAAAATATACAGAAGTAGATGAAGCCTATATGAGGGTAATTAAATTTTCAATTCCATATGATAAAAAATGGGACAAGTTGCTCGAACTTATTGAGTAAACCGAATGCAAAATTCCAGGCAAGAGCATAGGAAAAACATGAGCTAATTACAAAATTTCAAGTGTCAGTACAACAAAATAAGGAGCACAAAGAGAATAGATGGGTTTCAAGGTATCAGTTACAAACAACACCCTCTAATAGTGTGCTGAATATACAAATTAGTTTCAGAAAATCTATTTTTTTATTAATTAGATATTTCCAAATTATTTGGATAAAACTTTGTTTTGTAAAAGATTGTATTAGATTAGATATTTTTGAATTACACTCTATAAATATTTTGCAATACGAAGTAAGAGGGGTTGAGAGCCAAGATATATCATTGTAATTTTCTGAAAGTTTTTGAAGATAATCAAAGGATTCTCACTTTAGTTTTAACAACACTTGTGTTCATGTGAGTTTTTTCTGGTGTATTCATCTCTATTTTCATCATATATTCAAGGTAAAATATGAGTTAGCGTAAGGTTAAGTTAAATATTAACTTCCATGACAACCCAATGCAAATTTATCATCATAATGGAGACTACCTAATTGAACATTATGTTTAAATTAGTACCTATGGATCATTTAATTGATGCCTTTTGCCATCTCTTGAATGTATATGTGTTTGGATGTAGATGTTTATCTACACACATCTACTATATTTGATTGATTAAGTATTCAGGATGAACGTTCAATTATCATATATTTCTCCTTTCCCATTTCAAAATAAATTGAAGAATTATATGCTGTTAGGAATGAAAACCAACACTTTGAAAATCTCACTTTGAAAATATCAGAAGCTTTTGGATTATACAAGTGTTAATGGTTTGATTCATTGGTCATCCAATTAAATTAAAAACCCTTACTTAGATGCTTTGGCACATTTCTTGAGCCTATAACTGTCTTCAAAGAGACAACATGGTTTTCCCTTCCAAAATTCTTTTGCAAATATATTTATCCCTTAACTCTATTATCTTAAAAAATGATGACATTCCCCTAAAACAACTTCTCTAAAAGCCCTCTCCTTTTCTCTTGATTTAATAGGGGCCATCTAAAGGAAAGATATTTCCTTCTGGATAAGATACAAATTTTTTAGCTAGATATCTTGTTGGAACCTCTACAGTTAATCCCTTCTCCATTTGATACCCCTCTCCATTATAGGGAGACCTAGAAGCTCCACCTCTCTAACCCTGAATTTGAAAATTGGAAACAATCTTGCAAATGATGTATTCTGTTTTTTTATGGCGCCTCCAAAAATAAACAAGGAAGGGTAGGAGTGGGAGGAATTCTCATCAACCTTGAAGAACATCTTTAATTTAAGTATTGCTAGGGATTAGGGAGAAGGACCAACAAATTAGTTGAGATGTATGGTCTCCTCTTCGAACTTTAAATGGCCAAAGAAAAAAAAATTCAAACAATTACTATTTTTGGAGACTCCTTAATTACAACTCAACATCTTCAAAGAGGAACCAACCCAAAGAAAAATAATCTCTACATTCTATTCTCCAGAATATGAAGCTTGCTAGATTTCTTCTCTTTCAAATCCTTTTACCACATTCTCAGAATCCATAATGACCAGGCAAATGCCCAGGGAAATCAAGCTTGTACCCTTGAAGCTATAAAAACTTGTGTGAATGATGTGTTAGGATGGAAAAAAGTTCCTTAACGAAATGCCTCTCCCCTATTGACATAACAATGAGAAATGATCACATGAGAACTAGATGAGAAAGAAATCTAATAATTTAAGGGCGCTCACGCTATTATGGCAGAAGAAAAAAAAAAAAAAAAAAAAAGAATCAATGGAATCTATCCCTCTCTTCCATGGAGAATCAAACACCCAAAATCAATTATATCAAAAGAAGAGAGATATCGTTTGATGACACTACATATTATGCAGGTAAGCAAGTAAGAAAAGTATATATTTTTAGCTTTGATAATGCTACTTATACATAGGCCTGTAGAAGTTTAATGGATCCTCCATCTAAAGAATTAATTAGTCTGAGCTTGTGGAGGGGTATGGAGTTAAATGCCGAGGATACAGGTGGAATGGGTGAGCCTGGAAATCTGTGATCTATGTAAATAATACCCTCAAAGATCAACTGTAGTAGTGCATGGTAGGAGTAGGTTTGTTGGTTCTAGTGTGCTAAAGAACCTTCACTGTTGGCCACACTTTGTTAGTGCACATATGCACCTCCCCTGGAGAGAGCAGACAAAAAGAAGAAATTTTGTGGTCTTGCTTTGGTTGAATTTTATCAGGACTTCATCAAATTCCACATATGCGACTACAAACTATAGTTGTTCAGTGTTAGATACCAGATCCTCAAAATCCTTCCTTGAATTTGCTCCATCTGGCATCTTGTCGCTGGAATTATAGATTGTCAAATCTAGGCCCCCCTAGAATCATAATGAGGAGAAAATCAGTTCAATGAGAAGTAAGAGAAGAATCAAATATGAAAAGTGGAGCATTGATACGATTGTCTGTTATGTTGAGGAATTCCCCTTTAATTTTGATGTCATACTGTAAAATTGTGTTTTTGGTAGGTCAATTTTGCAAATTGTTCTGTAGTGCAACTATCAAATCTATGTACTCAAGGAAGCACTTGATAGATCTACACTTCAAAATCCTTCTCTTTATTTATCTTGAAACTGACTACAAGTCGAAAATGATGCAAAACTATGGGTTTTCTCATTGCAAACCATCACACACTTTATATAAATCTACTCATTATTGTTAAAATAAATTTCATTTGTTTTATACTATTCAAAATCTTGTAAATCTATCTTTGCAAGAATGAACAAATTTTGAATCAAAATTCGATAACAGATTCGAGGAGACTTGTTTGTAATTTCTTGTAACTATTTATCAATTAATTGCAATCTTGTCTTGTATAAATTGTTACTGTGTTAAATGAACTATTCATTTAATATTGTAATTTATCTAATATCAAATCCATTCATTAACAATTAGATTTAAGTATATGTTATCGATGTTTTAATAACTATTTATTTAAATCATTCCAGTGCATATTTGTTTGAACAATTTGAAAATCATATGAATTGGTTCGATGATTTGCAAGTGTAATTTAACCTTAGATTCAATCTCAATCCTTCCCCCTTTTTATTACTTTTCTCTTTATTTGTATAAGATCTTCATCCTGTCCTAATCAAGATAGAATAGATTGGATTTCCTTTTGTTGCTTGCATTGTAGATTAAACCTGAATTTGCATTTAGGAAACATTTACAAAAGTCTCCTTTCGTAGAAGAAAAAATCAATGTGGCTTTTTTGAGCCCTTGTTTCAACAAAGGATTCATTTCTTCAAGCCGTTGCAAGAAAGTAATTCCTTCTCCTATGTTTGCTTATGAAAATAAGAAAATTATCACATTTGTGGGTAGAGGGAATTTTTAGAATTAGGTCTACACATATAGATTAGTTTAGGATATATTAGCATTTAGTTTAGATTAGTTTTAACAAAAGGGTATCTGGACCCATTTGAACTAGTCAGAACCACCAGTCCAAACAAAAAAGAGTCTAATTTGGGGCTCTGACCGAGTGTTTTCCCAAATGTTGATGAGGTCATTTTTGGCCATCAATAGGACTACAAGGATGCAAAAATAGAATTTGGAGGGGGTCAAAAAGGGTATTTTGGTAGAAAAAATTTCCTCAATTTATAACCCCAACAGGATGTTATCATTGGGATTGTACGAAGCTCAATTGAGCTTGGAGGCACTTTGGGATAGTTTAATTCACCCAAAGGTGGCCTCCATCCTTAACCCCTCCCCTTGAAGTTTGAACTTAATACCTAGTTGTTGGGTATGTGTTATATTATTTACATGAATACCTATACAAATGATAAATTGTGTTAGGAATAACTCATGGGGTGAACCCCCTTTGCTTAGGGGTTTGTAGGAGGGAAGAAACCCCACTATGTGGGGGTTTGAGGGACGCAACCCCAAAAAAATTTATGGGTTTTTTTGGCACCAAGTTTTGGTGGTTTTTAACATGTTCTAATGGAATATATATTGATGGAGAAAGATCAATTGATCACTTTGAATTTGTGCAATGAACTAGTAGGGATGCCAACATAATACTGGAAAAAATTGGATAGAAAGGAAAACAGAAAAATATGATTGCCTCTTAGATTCTGATACATTAAAGGCACCGCGAAGCCAGTTAGGGACTTTGTATCAACCTAATTCCCTAGCGAACAAATTTCTCCCATGGAAAAATTTGTACAACCTGAGGATGAAGGATGGAGACTCATGGATATAGAATCTAAACGACTTCATTATCGTGTTAAGTAAACTATTATCTATTTTTATTAATATTTCAAATGAAGATAAGTGTATCAGTTTACTGTGTACTTTACCAAACTCATGGGATAGATTAGTTTTTGTCGTAAGTAGTAATGTGATTACTTAAAATTTCAACGATATAGTCTCATTCTTGTTATCGGTGTAGATGAGATAGAAAAACATGGAAAACCAAGACACATATTCCTTTTATGTAAAAATATGCTCCTTGAATAGAAATAAAAACAAATCCTCATGTGTGAGATATAAATCTAGATTAAGATCAAATTCTCTAGGAAAATCCGTAAAGGTATGTTGGAGACATGGAAAAAATGGCACTACAAGAAAGATTGTAAACCAAAATTAATGAGATATGGAAGGGATCTGATGACGCTCCTTGCAAAAAATAAAGAGACCTACTTAGATGAAGGAGGGAATGTGTATTTGGATTCTTCAAGTACACATGTAAATCATGAGGCATGGTTGGCCAACTTAGGCACACTCTTTCATATGAATCCTTAGAGGGAATGGTTTTGAGAGTATGAAAGATATGATGGTGGTGATGTTCTCTTAAGAGAAGACTCGAAAGTCAAAATCATAGAATGAGGAAAATTCAAGTTGAAGCTCAAGGGTGGATAAGATTGGCCAAAAAATTGATTTCTATAAGAAAAATATGTGATGTAGATGTAAAAACCGTGTTTGAAAATGATACCTATAGGATGGTTCAGAGAGCCATGATATTTTTTAGGGGAGTTCAGATTGGAAGTCTATATAATATGTTGGGAAGCACTATTAGTGATGGGTGGAGCAGAAGAAGGAAACTCTCCTACAACCTCTAGAGAAAACACTACACTGTGGGATAAAAAGATACGACATATTGGAGAGAAGCACCTTCGAGTACTATGTTAGCATTGGTATTTTCATCCCACCCACCCCACCTTATTTTGCTATTTTTTCACCTCATCTCTGTCATTATCATTGACCTCGCTTCGTTTTTTACTATTTTCACCTTTTTCCCCAATATCCAAACATTTCATCTCATTTGCTAAATTATCCAAGTTATTACTAAAACCCAAACTTCATTTACTATACAACCTAAACTATATTTAAAACCCATAGTTTAGCACTGTGAATTCCATTTAAAATCCCATTTAACCCCCAAAACCCACATATATATCCTTTCGGGGCTTATTACTTTATAAACCCATTTATTATAAAGTTTCAGACTTTATGTTATAAGCTCCTCCACCCATCTAACAGTCGTGTTATATAAACTTACTGTTATATATATTGCATATCATATATATAAAAAAAGGCCGCTTAAAACATTGGTAGGACCCCTTAGCTTCATCACATATCGGCCATCACAAATCATAACAATTAACTGCAATGTTCTTAACACTAAACTTATAAATCACCGATGCGATATGAAGTGGGATCCATTCCCCGCCACACTTCCATTCCATTTCATTTTCCATTGAAATATATGTTACCTTACCTTTTTTCCTCCTTTCTGCTTTACCCTTCCATCTTTACTGTTTCATCACTTTTCATTCCCCGATCGCGATTAAAGTGGGGCCCTTATCGCATTTCACGGTTTTTACGTGTTTTGCATTGGAGCTAAACTTTAAATAATGTGATCATCAATTTGCGATATCGCATCACATTTGTTTTACCTTTGTGAGCACCCACAACATATTTATTTTAATTTGCGATGCGGTAGGTTGGCCCCACCTCAGCAGCTCCGCCCCCATTGCACAGTTGTCACAATACATTGATATACCATATAAAATTTGTAACACTTACCGCTTAAACCTTCATCGATTCATAAAACTCCACCACATAGCCAGTGGGTCCCTCTTCCCCGCACTTCGCAAATTTTAAGAGTTAACCCCGCAACTTATAACTAAAATCTACGAATTACGATGTGAATTGCGGTCTGGTCCCACTTACCCTCCATGCCACCTGCCCTCCATGTCACTTCCCTTTTCGCATCGCACCACCGATTCCTTTTTATGTTGTAAAATATTCAATCTGCGATATGAGATAGTGCTATGGGTGCAATAAAGTTTGGAACTAAAATCCAATGGATTTTAGATCCGATATAATGAGTTTTTCACTGTTTTGTTTAGAAAAAGGGTTAATCATGGCACAAAAGGATTTCGGGTGACAAAACAACAGAAAGGTCGAGTCGGGGAGCAAAAAGCGTTCAGCACTCTGCTCAAGCAACAAATCTACTAGCACAACTCTTAGCTCATCTGCTAGCATATCAACAAATTTTGGTCCACGTCCTAAAATGCCCCATTACATTAGCACATTAGCAACAATGCAGCATAGGAAAAAAGGTCGATTCAACTCAACAATCAGCATAATAAAACAAATTATTAACATTTATCCCTGTTCTCAAGGTGCATATCCGAAAGGGAGGTTTCTCCAAATTCTTCCAAATCATGAATTCGAAGACTTGGGCAAGCAGTTCAATCTAGTTTAAACAAATAAACAAATTTATGTTCCTAGAGGTTAGGAAAAAGCTTTGCTATTTGAAATAATTAGAGATATGAGATTTGCCTCAGATTTTGTAAATAATGCCCATTTTTTTCCTACAACAAGAGAACTTCTTAGTGATTTTATTAATGAAACTTCAACATTCTTGAAAGTGTCCACCTTTTCCAACAACACCTTCTTTTCTTCCACCATATTTCTCATAAAAGGGATATTAAACATCAATATGCTTTGTCTTAGATTGATATATTAGGTTATTCTCTAATAATATTGCACTTTAACTATCACAATATATCCTCACAGCTCATTGTACCAACTTAATACTTGAACACAATCTCTACAACCATATTACTTCCTTGCTTGCATGAGTGACTACCATGTACTCAAATTATATAGTTGAGAGTGCCAATATAGACTATCTCTTGCTCATCCAATTGATTACTATTCCAAATACGTTAAACACATACCCACTTGTAGATCTCATACGAGCCATTTCTCTAGCCCAATTTTCATAAACAAATCCATGTATTTCCAACACTCCATCCAACCTTAGTCTTCCTTGGTAGCACAATCCATAACTAGTAGTGCCATGAAAATACCTTGAAAACATATTTACTATTTCCCAATTCTCCTTCCCTTGTGTTGACATATACTTGCTCAATGCTCCCACTACATGTGCAATGTATAGTCTAGTACTTGTTGAGAAATCTAGAGCATTAAGATTAGGATATTTCTCTATAATGATAACTACTTGTGAATTATATTTACTTATTTAGATTAGGATTTTCTCTTTAGTTAGATTATTAAAGTGTTCTTCTTCATCAAGCAGCTACCAAAGCATCAATAATAAAGAGACAAGAGACACAAAATGTAGGTGGTCAGCCAGGGCCAAAACCTCTCCAACTTGAGAGGAAAACCCAAATAAATTCTTCTTCTTATAGATAACTCAATTAACGAATACCAAGACCATGACCTAAACCATTGACATAAAAACCTCTCCAAGACCAAGTCACAAGTTCCTTCTTTTCTACTTCATCACCTTCCTCAAGTCAATGCAAGTTAAACTATCTTCATGCACTGCACTTCTTGGCTATTTCAAATTCTGGTCCGTTTCCATAGACTTGTAGTTTTTACTTATGTAATTTCACACGTGGGAGGAGAGGGAACGAACTTGGAGATTCCTTCCTTCCTTAACTATACTTGGAGACTTCTTTAGGTGAAATCAGCTAGAAATGGAGCTAGTTTGGAGACCCTTTTGGTGAATTACTCCTGGACTGTTATGACACTGCTACAGAAGCCCTAGTTTATGTGGAAATTATACCAATGGATTCAATCCGATTATGTAATGTACTAAAACAAGATACTGAATCCTTCTACAATATTTGTGAAATATAAAACATGATTGCTCAATCACATGCAAGTAAGGGAAAGAAGTAAATCAATCACACAACACAAGATTTTCCTGGGGAAAGAAACTGCTCAAAACCCCTCTATCTCTATTGTATAATAATCCAAGGAACCATGAAACAATACAATGCATTCTTGCTCACAAGAATCTCATGCACTCTACCAATCGTCTCACACTGATCTAGGCAAAATTGGACAAACACATAGCCAATTCCTTGCCTTCCTCTAGCCTGCCTTGCTCCCGCAATTCCTAGGAAAAGAAATCCCTATTAAATAGGAATTCCAACATTCCTTGATTGCACAATCCTTGATGGGATTCCTATGGATTTATAACTACACCTGAGCAATTTTCTAATAATAAAACTGATAGTTATCTTCCCTTTAACCTTTGTCTCAACTGGGTCTTTATCAGAATTGACATGCATGCAACTATTAATAGTGAATCATTAGTTATCTGATTAATCACTACTTGTGAATTAAATATAATTTAATTCACTTGACCTCTCACTAGCTCATCACTTAGTTAGAACTAGTTAAACTAATTTTAACTCAATTAATTTGAGTTAACTGATTACACTCACACCACACTAGTGCATTAACTGCAACTAGACCCCAAAAATAATAGAATCACTCTACATGCCTCACCTTTGACCCTCAACTCGAAATTATTGAGCTAACTCAGTATTTCTGACTTAGTTAACTAATATAATTTGTTATGAGATAAGATTACAATCTATCGTCCAATTTATTTAAGGGAAAAATAAATTAGACACGCATTTTCTTGTTGATTTTCAACACTCCCTCTCAACAATAAATGGATTATTAGCTACCCTGATCCTACCTCTTTGTCATTCAAATTTTCTCTTTGCCAGCTCCTTCATCAATATATCTACATCCTGATCCTCTATGGGAATGTACTGCAACAACATAATGCGCCTCTAAACACAGTCTCTGAGATGGTGGTACCAAATATCAATATGCTTGGACCTGTCATGGAATACCGGATTAATCGAGATTTTTATGCAACTATGGTTATCATTATGTCTCACCATCGGATCCATCTAATGACCAAACCAACCAACAAGTATCTTCCTCATCTAGATGGCCCTGCATGCAGCATGACTAGCTGCCATGTACTCTGCCTCAGTTGAACTGAGTGCAACTGATCTCTGCTTCCTGTTGTACTAAGAAACAGTTGTTGATCCTATGCTAAATATGCCCCCTAATGTGCCCTTCCTCTTTGTTGGACTACCTGCCCAATCTGCATCAGTGAAGCCTTGAAGCTTCACTCCCTCTGTTCATCTATACCATAATCCATACTTTGTAGTTCCCTTGAGATATCTCAAAACATGCTTCCACCCCTTCCAAAAGAGCTTGGTAGGCTTAACCATAGCTTGAATAATCTGGTTAACTATGTAACATATTTATGGTTGTGTGTTCACCAAATACATAAGTGAACCCACAAGCTGCCTGTATACAGTAGCATCCACTACCTCACCTGAAGTAGCATCCTCCTTCCTCCAGTTTCCTGCAAGAGGAGTATCCATGGGTTTGTTTCCCTCCATGTGGAACTTTGTCAGAATATCCTTGGAATACTTGTCTTGAGATACAAATAGCTCCCCGTATCTTTGCAATATTTCCAAGCCAAGGAAATATTGCAAGAGCCCCGTGTCCTTCATCTCAAACTCTCTTGCAAGATCCTCTTTTCAAGAAGTTATGAGCTTCTCATCACCTGTCAGTATTAGATCATCAACATAAAGCAAAATAATCAAAATCTTACCATCAACCACAATATGATATAGGTTCACATCCGCTTCACTCTTTGTGAAGCCCAACCTGGTGAAATATCTGTCGATCCTAGTGTACCAAGCACGAGGTGCTTGCTTCAACCCATATAGTGCGCTCTTGAATCTACACACATGCAACTCCCTGTCAAAGGCCTTAAAACCTTTTGGCTACTCAATGTACACTTCTTCCTCAATAAATCCATTGAGAAAGGTTGTCTTTACATCCATTGATGTATCTACCATCCCATATGCACTGAGAGTGCAAGGATGGATCTAATCGATCATTAATACCTTGCTACCGGTGCAAAAGTCTCCTCATATTCAATCCCCTCCACTTGTGAGAATCCTCTGGCCACAAATATAGCCTTGTATTTCTCCACACTCCCATTTTTTTCTTGCTTCACCTTATAGATCCACCTGAATCCAACCATTGACTTCCCCACTAGTCTTGTGACCACTTCCCATGCATTTTTTCTGATAATGGAGTCATAGTCCTCAACCATGGCATCAACCCATACCGGCTACTTCACTACTTCCTCAAAAGAGGATGGTTCTGTCACAATACACTCGCTCATAAGAGCCATGTATCCAGTGTACATGTTTGGGGACCTTCTCTGCCTGCGCTATGATGTAGGTGCACCTACATTCTCTGTTGCATCTAACATTAATCTATCAGCCTCTCTGGTGCGTTAATTCCATTTATGGTGGATGGCTCTGCATGAGTGGTTTCTGCCACTCTCTATTCCTCTGCTTGTGGCTACTCCACATCCCAAGGTTCATCCTTTGTAACTAAGAGTTCCTCTTTTGCATGCAATTCGAGCTCCCTCTCAAGGGATAATCACATGGATTTCTCCTCATCAAATTTTAGATCTCTCCTAACAACTTTATCCTGTGTGCTGGAAAATACACCCGATAGTTGTGGGGAGTATTTTTGTATCCCAAAAATATCCCAACCTCTGTTGTTGGTTATAGCTTCTTTCTGGCATCTTTGGTCACATGGAAATAGACAAATGAGCCAAAACTTTTAAAATATGAACCATCTGGATTCTTACCTGAAAAATCCTCCTTTGGTGTACTCCTGCCAAGTAGCCAATGAGGACATCAATTCTACACAAATACCGTTGTGTTGCATGTCTCTACCTAAAGATGCAACGATAGGCCCTGATCAAGTAACATAGTTCATGTTACTCCCACAAATTTTTTGTTCTTTCTTTTTGCAACCCCATTTTGTTTTGGGTTATGAGGTGCAATCAATTCTCTCTAAATTACTTCTTTGGCGCAGAATTTCTTGAATTCATTATATATATACTCACCACCATTGTCGCTCCTTAGAGCCTTCACCTTCTTCCCTATATCTTTCTCTACCAGTGCTTTGAACTCACAAAACTTGGAGAATGTCGGATATTTCTTCTGCTTGAAGAAAATCCAACACTTTCTATAAAAATCATCAACAAAAATCACATAATACATGTGCTTTGTTGTGGAAGCTATTGAGAATGGTCCACACACGTCTAAGTGAATTCTCTCAAGGATTTCTACTGATTGGTTCTCCTTCTCATGAAAGGTGGCCTTTATATATTTCCCCAAAGTACAACCCTTGCATGTGTCTCTCTGCACAAGTGTACCCTTTGGAAGACCTGTAGAAATTTGTTGCATGATTTTCAAAGCACTGTGGTTTAGATGACCCAACCTCCTATGCCATAACTCACCGGTATCTCGACTCACCTCCTCATCTGCTTTACTGCTCAATGTTGCACTACAATATACATAAATTTTGTAGAGGTTCTTCACACGAAACCCAATATTCTTTACCTGTCCCATGGTTTTGTGACGAAGGAATGCCTTTCCTTCACTGAAAACCACATCATATCCAAGATCCTCCAACATAGCAATTGAAACTATTTTTTTTTAAAACCTGGTACATGCATGAAAACTTTTAAAATGAAAGGTTTACCTGACTCTCTCTGGAAAGTAATTGTACCAATCCCGGTTGCTCTATACCTCCCGTCATCACCCATCTTGATGTGCATATGAATATCCTTCTCCTCCAAGCTAACAAAGAGTTCTTTTTTTCCATTCATGTGGAAAGATGCTCCATTATCCAAGTAGCACATAGATCCCATCACAGTTGACACCACGCATGCGAATGAGAGAATTCAAACAACAGGCGAGGGCTGCAAAGATTCAACCTGCATGTCAATTAAGAGCCTTTGTTTGAGGAGGTTGTAGAGAGAAAGAACTTGCATGGTGGTTGAAACACTAGATATTTTTTGGGAAATGCATAT
Organism: Pinus albicaulis; assembly: GCA_034641835.2. Lineage (NCBI taxonomy): Eukaryota > Viridiplantae > Streptophyta > Pinopsida > Pinales > Pinaceae > Pinus > Pinus albicaulis. The sequence goes on from CM076580.1 coordinate 1,084,671,442, forward strand.
GTTTTTGTGGGTTATTGTGCAACACAATTTTAACCTTTAGAAATTTTTTGGCACATGGTGGTTTAACCCATGGTTTTTTAGTTTTGGTTAAGGAACTATGGTTGTATTATAATCCACGATAAATGGATTAGTGGTTTATGGATGCAATGAGATGTATATATTGCATTGTAATAATGTAAAGAAATAAAAATATGAAAAATTATTTCTAGTTTTATTGGATTTGGGTTTCCAAGATAAAATATTTGTGCTAATGTGTGTGTTTTCCATTGCATATTTTTTGTTTTATTAAGATTTTGTTTGCCACAATTAATTTACAAGGTTAAAATCTACACTAGTGTGCATTAAAATCCATGCAAGCCAATTGGTCTACACCTCATGGATCGAGAAGTATGAAGTTGTACACATGCAATCCACCAAATAGGAAGAAATATAAAAATTTGGCAACTTATTAGACTTGAGCTTTCTACAAGGTTCAATACAAACTACTTGAGTTTAATATTTGCCTAATTTAAAAAAAGGTTTTATGTTCCAAGACATCATAAATTATAAGTCGCCATCTTAGCCATAAGCACTATGTATTGGGTGACCCATACAACTTGCTCTTCATCATTGTTGTTTCCTTTATTCTCACAAGCATTTGGTCAGGTGGATTCCAACACTAATAATTTTGAAACGATTGTAAGGTTCCACCACTTATTCAATATTAATTTAAATCCTTGTCAATTTTGAACTAATCCACATAGGTTCACGAAATGTAAACATGGAGAGTAGGCAATTTGTAAATTTTATAAATGTTTCCTTAATCAAAGAGGCCAATCACTTCTCCTTTAATGAACTTTATCTTGTTTAACCTAGACACACCATGGTAAACTAAAAATTATATGATTATGAACATGGGATAATATTTTCTCTAGTCATTGCATTGTGAAGATAGGAAGTTTCAAATAAGATCCTTCTAAAAGTGGTTTATGTTGGTAAATGATTTTTTACCTTATTTCAAGGATCCCCCATCTGACAAGGATGACAAAGAATTTTGACACTGGAAATATAGAGAAGCATATGTATGGCATGAAAATGTCATCAATATACCAAGGGTTGGGATTCATAATGGAATAATTTTTCTTTCTCATCATTTTTTCACCTTCACATAGCAACATGCAAGACCATTTCAATAGAGCATTTGAGAGGTTAAGATCTGAAAAATCAAAGAAAATAAAAGTGATGCAATAACAATATGTCTGGATTTTTATTTATAATGAAAACCTTCAAGAAACAAAAATGTCTAACCCAATCAATTATGAACAATTATAATCTTAGCTAAGTTGCAAGATAATCTCAATAGGAATATAAACCCAGTTTGGAAAATTGTTGGTTCCTTAATGTGACTCTCCCACAATAAATTTTTATGTATAAGCATTGCGTTAAAAATTTTCTACAAAATAATTATAGGGTGATGGATGAGAAGAGAATTTTGAAAATGATTTCTTCCTTGATAACACTTATTCCCATTCTCATGTGTAATTGATGGATAATAAAATAAAATAAGGCTGTTATAAAGGATAAAAATGATACATACATACCACTCACAAAGGTCAAGGATGGTGATTCCTTCTTCTTTCTATACACCAGCTCTGTAACTCTCTTCACCCATTAGCTCCTTTCCTACACCAATCTTCTTGCTAGGTGAATCTGAAGGTAATAACAAAAATTCCTTTAGGAACATATTTGGAGAATCCTCTATGAGTTGAGGATGAATAATAAACTAGAATCAATGATCCCTTTCTTATTTTTTAACATTAATGTATGTAGGCACTAGCTAGTCTAGTAAAATATGATTATTGATGGCTCATATGAAGGCTCTTGGAGAGTGTGAGGAAAAAAAGTTGGCCCATTGTATGAGTTGAGAAACTAGTATTGGTGTATCTCAACTAACCTCTCAATATATTCATTGAATCTTATCATCATAATGCATAACGTACAAAAACTTACACGGATGTAAAAATATTCATTCACAAATCTTATGATTAAATTTATTTATAATGAGGTACTCTTCCTAATCAATGCCATATAACCCTAAGTTTTGACACTCTAAGATGTGAGTCGTTCTCCTATAATGGAAATATATTTATTTATAGATAGGATTTCTTAGTGAATTTTTCCTAGTTTTTCATAAGACATCTAGTAAATGAATTTTCTCTAGGAAGCATTGAGAGCAAGAGGATGCACATATTTAGTAGTGATGACAACTTCTTTGATTAAAAAAACAACTATATTTTACTCCTTATTCTACTTCCTCTTGTAGGTCACACTTTTTGGAGGTTTTGGTTTGGAACATAAAAATATTCATATTGGCATTTGGATTTATCATCTCTTAGTAATTGAAAACTCAAATATTCAATCAAGTAGATTCCTCGTCCACTTTCCTGGATCATTGGCCTGTAGATACACCTTTAATAGTTTCTTCCCCAATATTAAACTTTAGTGTTGCATGTATAATGCTAGAATATTCTTCCATAATACCAATATTTCCTTCTTGGCATTCATGTTCAATTGGGCTTAACTATACACTCATTGCGAGAGTAATTACGGTAATATGCATTTTTTTTTTCCACACTCTTCCCATAAAGGATTTTTTCTTGTTTATATCTTAGAGTTGTTCCCTTTGCTCTATATTGATGAAGTTGTATTTTGAAAAAATGTACAATTTTTCCTTCAATTTTTTAGATGGCCCTAAATTTTGATAACTCAATTCATTTTCATTTCAACTTGCAACCATTTTCTTCTTTTCTCCTCAAAATTTTCATAATTCTTAGCTCTCCTATACAATTCCTCTTCTTCAAGGTGTTCATGACAATATACAAAGAGATTTTATGGGACTTAAAGTTACTTTTCACTGTAAAAAGAGGAATGTGCACTTTAAGTGGTTTGTTTTAGAAGTGATAATTTTCCATACCATGCACTATCTCTTTTGTGTGAGAGAAATTTATCAATTCAAACTAGTTGATTTTGATAGGGAATGTTGGCCAAGTTTTCTACTTACATTATTTTAAAGCTACCACAACATGATGTAGAATTAGTTGGTACATGATCTCAAATATCACTAGTATGTCTGGTACATATTTGGGAAACATGTGATGTTTTTTGGTGAGCCTATATATTATGATATTTTCACTCTCCTCTTTGATGTACCAATCATCAATTGATTTTATTAATTTGATCACCCTTGCATAAACCATGAGAATTATTCATGATATATTATTTACGATATGGATGCTAGTACTTTGTAATGAATTCTATATTATAATTTCTAGTGTCTTGATTTCCATAGTATTTGGTAATAAACATGCACTAGCTCCATATCCCTTAACCAAAGATGAATAATGAAGAAGTATGCACTTGAAAACACATAGTGTATGAGGTAGGAATCCATATAAAACCTTTAAAATTGATTGGACTTGAGAATTCTATTTTTCTACAAGGTTTGGGACAAACTATGTGATGCAGTGTCTACCCATTTGAAAATAATGCCATGTTCCAAGACTTTAGGAATGATAGGTACATAGCTTAGCCATAGGCACTATGTATTGGGTGTCCCACACAAATTTCTTTTCATCATTATTATATCTCTTATTTCTTCTTGAAAATATTTGTTCAAGTAGCTGCAAGCATTGATTCTATAAAAAGGCTTGAAGGAGTCTCACAACTTATTCATTAATTAAAGTAAATCCTTATTGATTCTAAACTTGTTCAAGGATTGCAAAACACATATATTAGGATTAGAGAATTTATGAATATTTTCATGATCTAGGAGGATAACCACTTTTCCTTTCATGTATTTTATCTTTTTCTGCCCATGCTAAATATTCCCAACTAGACATTCAAGGATTTTTTAGCATGGGAGAATCTCTACTTTGGCCACTACTTTGTGAAATGGGAAAAATTTACCATATGATCCTTTTGATTATGGTTTATGTCGGTACATGTTTTTTACCTTCTTTCAAAGCTTCCATGTTTACTGGATCTGGTGAACCACTCTAATACCAATGATACCTAAAACCTATAAGCATAATAATCTATAGTGAAAATGGTATTGGTATATCATGTGTTGAAATATAAAATAAATAACTAGAAGCATAAGAATCTATAGTGAAAATGGTATTGGTATATCATGTGTTGAAATTTAAAATAAATTTCATTTTCTTCCTTGTCGTTCTACCCCCTAAACATATTAACATACAAGACAATATACATTAGATTGTTTGAGAGGATGAAGTGTGAGAAATAAAGTCATAAAAAAGTGACACAATAACAATATGTTTTCTTAACATGCTTGTAATTTTATACTATAAACCTTCAAGTAATAAAATACTTTAATTATGCATTTTGAATAGAAAGTCCATTGATCTAATAGAGTTCTAAATGTAAAGAAAAATAAGTGCATATGCTTCCTACACTAACCAATGTGAGAAGAATGTGTAGAAAACTAAATAAACACACATATAGTAATAAACAACCTATAAACATACAACTATTAGACAACACAATTTCCTAAAAGGGTCCTTCAAGAGAAAAAAACCCATACTTCAAAGCATAATCAATGTATATTTCAACAACTAACAAATGGTTACAATACATTACATTTTCTCCATGCTCTAAATATGAGTATTTTAAAACATAAAGGTTCTAGAGAAACTTCAACAACATAACATTAAGTTAAATACCCTATCACTACCTCCAACCTAGGCACTCAATAAATAGCCCTAAAAAACCACAAAACATTTATGGTTTTCCAAGTCTACAAGTTGAAATCATGAACAATTGTTTGACTAATAATTGCTACTCAACATTCATTTCCTGCTAGTACTCATCATTTATTGTTTTCTACTTAACATTCATTACTTCCTACTACTCAACAATTATTGACATAATTTATTTTCTATAGATATAAAAGGTGTATCACACACTTATCTGAACATTATTCCACTTGTCTTATACCCTAGAAGAGTCTAAGGGACAATGCATAAACATTTGAGATAACTACTAGGGGCAATAAGACCTATAGAATCATAACATGAAATGAATTTACACATTCTCACTCGTTTCATAAACACATCTACAACATTAGTAAAGCATCAAATTTCTCCAGTGGCACCTTTCCATCCTCTACGATGTCTCAAAATGAAATGGTATTGAGTATCAATATGATTTTTCTTCACATCAAAGGGATAATTTTTAACCAAACAAATGTCACTACTATTATGACATTAAATTATAATAGCTCTATAACTTAGCCCTACATATAAATGAAGTTTCATAAGAAAAATGGCCTTGTTACAAGCATGTGTAGCTACCATACATTGTACCTTTGAAAACGATAAAGTAATGATATCCCACCACTTTCTCATCCAGCTCAATTCTCCATGAAACAATTGAAACACATATCCATTAGTAGAGATCCTTCTATCTACATCTTCTTCCCAATCAAAAACCACTTAACCATGTATATCCAATAAGTGTTGGTTCCCATAAAATATCACTATGATAACAAATCGAATATTTAGAAATACTTCACAAATACCTAAAGACCTGCTTCATTGTATCCCAATGTTCACATCTAATATTAGCCATGAATCAACTCAAGACTCTCACTACTTGGGTAATGTCTAGTCTAGTATACAACATAGAACACATCAAACTATCAACTACTAAGCATAAAGAATAGAAGCCATATCCTCCATATTTGCATGTGTAATAGGAAAATGCATAACTAAAAGCTCAGTTCCCAAACAAATCAAAACACTCAGCAATTTGCAATTTTCCATTCGAAAAAGTCATAACATATAATCCACATACTCACTCTAGATCAACCAAAGATTTATGTTTACTCTATTCTCCTAATCTCTATTATTAAAATATATTTTGTTGCTCCCATGTTATATATTTCAAATTGTGTTAAAATTTGAGACTTGAAATCATGAATTTCATCTTCACTATTACCATTAAATAACATATCATCTACATGCAAGGTGATAACAAGGAAATCACCATCACCCTATTTTTAATAAGAAAAGTGATCTGATTTGGATCTTAAAAATATCAATTCAAACATAAAAGAATCAAAATTTTGGTACCAAATTCTAGGAAATTATGAGATCATATTAAGACTTTTTTATTTGCAAACCAATGACTCTTTACCTTTTTCAATGTAATGCTCCGCCCATGTCATATAGATTTCGTCCTTCAAGTCACAATGTAGGAATGTTGTTTTCACATCCACTTATTCTATCTATAAATCAAATATTGTTGCTATAGACAAAAAAAAACCTCATATATATTAACTTATCAAATGGGAAAAAATATCACCAAAGTCTATCCCCTCAACCTAGGAATATCCTTTCACAACTAACCTTGCCTTGTATTTTTCAACGCTATATTCTAGAGTCAATCTTCTTTTTGAACACCCATTTACATGCAACGGGTTTTTGTGCATTAGGAAATGATACCAAGTCCTATGAAACATTATTTCTAAGTGCAACCATCTCCTCATCTATGTCCAATCTCTATGAATCCTTATCTTCCATCTACATTTCCTTTTTCACAAGTTTAGGCTCATTGGTGTTAGAAAATAAAAATATATATACATTTGAAATCAAGATACTATAATTATACATATATATTTTCTTTCTTTGCTAAGTGGAACTCCTTTAAGTTTGAGGTTTAGTTTCAATTAATCTTTCAAACTCATTGAGCCCTCCTAATCAAATCCATCATTAACTTTTTTCAATTTCCAATTAGATTTCTTAGTCTTAGGTGGTAGTTGAACAACTGACTTCTTCAACTCCTCTTCTAGTTGGACCACTATGGGAGAAGAATTAACTTCTCTAAAAATAAAAAAATTTGTTTTTCAAAAATTTCCTAGCCACATAATCCCATAGTTTTTTTCCCTTTCACCCTAGTACCATATCTAAGCAAAATACATTTTTCATTGCCTTGTTATTCAACTTCAACCACTTTTACTTCAATGCATGAGCACATGCCTCATAAGAAAAAATAGGAAGACATTAAAATGAGGACTTCTTTCCTATATAAACCTCCATAAGGATCTTATACACAAGAGATTTATTAACCATTTAACATGAAGTAGCAATGATTTTGTCCAGAATTTCCTCTCTAACTAACTCCACTAGGTATGCTCCTACATCTCTCCATCAATGTCATTTTCCTTAATTTTGTAACTCTATTCTACTAAGGCATATATGATGTTGTCTTATATATTTAATGCCATTATTGTTACAAAACTTATCACACTATGTAGAATAAAACTCATCTCCGTTATTAGTCGTCAATTGTACCTTAATATTCCTACATGTCTTAATTTCCAAGAGGTCTTTAAATTATTTAAACTAACTCTTTAAGAAAATATACCTACACCCTTCTGGACTATTCATCAATGAATAACACATAATAAAAAGCCTTATAAATAAAAGGAAATTTAACAAGTCTAAATGCGTTGTAGTGAATTAATTCCAACAACAAAGAATATTTGTGAAAACTAGAATCAAATTGAACAATGTAATGTTTTCCATATACGAAATGCCTAAAAAAATAAAATTTGAGAGCACAATCATCCAATCCATCTACAAGATATCTATTTTTCAAGGCCCATGGGTTTTAATCACTTGTATGTCTCAGTTTATGGTTCCGTAGCATTTTATTCTCTATAAGAAACTTAATTTCTAAAGAAAAAACCCATTTAGGTACCTAAGAAACATGACCATCAAAAGTAGATGCATAACCTGATTATGAAAGTGGGGATTCTAGAAATAGATTGCTCCTCGAACTGTTTTACAACCTTTATTAGAGAAAATAGATTGCACAACTACACCATTAAGCATGCTTAATGATAATAGGCTTCATGTCAAACCAAAAAAGTGAAAATTTCCATTGATATCATTCAATATACCATCAGTGAATCTTAACAAGACTCTACCATGACCAACTATGCTAAGATCAGATTCATCACCAAGGTATACCACTCTACCCTCATATGTAAAACTAGTCCCAATGAGAAGTCATATGGAAGGAAGTTTTAGGGTTTATTAACCATGCACCCTAGCCTACATGGGTTGCTAGAGATGAAATAGAGTAATATCCTCCATCCTCTTAATAAAAAATTTCAAATTCATCATGAGAATCATTCGTTTCCTCCCTATTCTTATTTTCTCTTCCTTGCAATATGATTTGAAATGCTTAACCTTGCCATAGTTCCAATATTTTTCCTTGGAATTTATAGGAAACTTAGGTCCCCCATAGGATTTTGATTCACCTTATTCCCTATTATTGGCCAATTTTCATAATATTTCCACCACACTTCCTTTAGAATTAAAGTAACCATTACCTTTTCAAGCACCAATGTATTTATGGTGCTTCTGATGCCCATTACCAAGTTGTCCCATGAATCTAGAAAATAATAAAAAAGGGTCATACAATAATACTCTTTATCTATATTCACTCCAACAAAGATCAACTAATTCATGATATTATTAAAATCATTCATATGCTTGAGTACAAAATCATCATCACCCATTCCCAAGGTGAACAAATTTTTCCATCGAAAATTTTATTAGCCAAATATTTGATACAAAACCCCTAACTTCTTCTTTAGAGTTGTTGTAGTTTTTTATTTACTAATGTTCAATAATAATGACTCAACCAAATAGACCCTAGTGAGGCTTCTCATATATCTCTCTAACATTTACCACTCTTCCTATTTCATACCAACACATTTGGTTCCACATACTACAACCCATATATCTTTATCTACAAGAAAATACTCCATCTTGAGCTTCCATAGCTCAAAGTTAGTGGCATTAAACTTCTCCACTTCTAATCTAAATGTGCTCACCATTTTTGAAACAAGGTCTCCTTCTTTACAATCTCTCACTGAACCAAGATTAGATTAAAAAAAATTGTCCTTAACACCTTAGATATGAGGTGATCATGCTTTGATACCAAATATAAGTAATCATACTCTATGAAATATGCTTCCTACGTTAATCACCGAGAGAATAATGTGTAGAAAACTAAATAAAAACACTATAATAGTAAACATAGAAACATATAACCCTTTAAAAACATGATTTTCAAAAGAAACCCTTCCAAGAGGAAAATCCCACACTCTAAATCATGCTCAATATATTAATTGGTGACTAACAAATGGTTAAAATGCATTACAAGGTCTCTATTCCCTCAACAAGAGTATTCAAAAACATAAGGAATCTAGAAAAAAATTAGTAGCATGGTAGTAATTAAAGAATATATCATTATCTCCAACATAAGCACTCAATAAGTAGGATTAAAAAAACCATAAACCATTTACGAGTTTCCAATTCAACATGATTGAAACCATTAATAATTAATTGGCAAGCTATTGTTGCTCAATATTCATTACCTACTATTACTCAACATTTATTTCTTGTTGTTGCTAAGCATGTATTGTATGATAATAAACATTTATTATTTGCAACTATTCAATATTCACTGCCTATTGTTGCTCATCATTTATTGAGATAAATGCTCTTCCATAATACTGAAAGGTGTATGACACACATATTCTAAAAGTGAGTTGTCTTATAATCCATGGGAATGTAGAATCGATTCATAACTATGAGAAGCCAAGGAGGAGAGCACATTGATTTGATAATAAAGGATTTGTTTAATGCATAAATTGCTTATATCCCTAAATAACCTAAGCATAAGTTAAAACATTGCCTAGATAGTTAGAAATAAATCACTTTACCTTAAAGGTAGATTTACCAATAAAGTGAAACAAGCTAGAGAGTATAAGCTATTTGGTTGATGTGGGAAGCAAACTTGTTTGATTTGCAAGTTAAATTTTTCACAAGGAGAATACTCCCTAACTTTGTACCAAATTAAAAGTTCCACTACAACCCTTAGAAACTTGATGAGTTAAGGAAGTGTAATAATTTTCAAGAGTGAAGGGATCACTTCACTTGGAGGGTTGGAGAATCTATCACTTGAATTTAAATTCAAAGCTTGGGAGATTTAAGAAAAGGAAAATTGGGTGAGCATATATTGAATTGCATTGGTCCACTCACTCTAAATGATTGCTCCTTATAATAGAAAAATAATAATTAGCAACTCTCTTGGACTATTTCTTTGAAAGGAAACCCTACTTAGCAACTTCTTAGTAATATTTTTCTTCCTTTTGTAACTCCCAAAACATTTAAAAATCTCTCAATCCTAGACCTTGTATACCACTTATTTTTCTATTGCTAGAATGATGGGAATATGCACATAATTACCATATCATTGAAATATGTTGAGATTCAACAAGATGATGAGCTTAGTGAAAATCAGTCACCTTCACTAAGTGGGCTCGTAGGCTATTTTTAGGTGTAAGTCTATTTTTAGACATGGTGATCATATTTCAAAAGTTGCAGGATGCTATTTGTGGATGGTTGGTCAAGTTGGAAAAATAGATGACATTATATTTTTAGAATATTGGGCGAAGTCTATTTATAGATCGTCGATCTAAAAATAGAAGCTACGATTATTATTAGCTCTTAATAATAATCCGACAATAAATATCAACTTATTATCTTGGAGCATTTTATTTGAAATTATCTGATTTGGAAAATGGGTAAATTTGAAGGAATTACACAATTCCTAGGGTTTACTGGTGGTTCATGCATGGAGGACTCAGTTAGAACTGAAGTGGAAAAGTTATGACAGAGTTGGAAGAGTAGTTCATGGAGTTGTTATTCAGTTTAACTCATTTAATGGAGTTAAACTCAGTTGAGCTAGTTGTATCTAGTCTAACTGAATGATACACTAGTGAGAGTGGAGTGAATTAATTAGTTAATTAATTCACAAATAATAACTCATTAATCAACTGAACAAATACAAAAGTTAACTACAGTGCATGTCAGTTCCAGTGGAGACCTAGTGGAGAGATAGGTGAAAGGGTAAGATGGACTATCTGTTGTGACTATAGTGATGCATTTATTGCACCACACACACATTGGAGTTGCCAATGAGGATTGAGCAGTGCAAGCAAGGTAGATTCGAATTCATTCAGGGGTCTTCTTCAGCAGGGATTGCACAGTGGAGGTAGGCTATCAGGTGGAAAGAAATCAGTGAATGGATTTGCAAATTTCTTCTGATTAGTGTGTGACGATTGTATTGTACTGAGAGCTTGATGTACTGAGATTTGTATGAGATTGTTACATGATCTCCATGATACATAATATATGATAGTTGGGGTTTTTAGCTTCAGGCTTTCCTGTTAAACAATTGTGTTATGTGCGATTGTTTTTATTGCTTCATGTGTTTGCAATTGAGTTTTTAAATTTCCGCAAAAGATTAACAGTGGAAGGATTCTGTATTTAGCAAGAAGATAAAATGTTGTTATATCAGGAGAATCTGGATATATACATGCATCTTGTATATAATTTCTACAAAATAAACCATTCAAGTGTCCTCTTTATACAAGGAAAAAAACCATCACAATCAAGCTACCATAAAATAAGGGAGCTTTGAACAATCTTCTCGAGTAAGCGATTTTCGAAAACATCACATATTCACATCATAAGGTGAGAAAAGTTTGAACCAAATATTATTGGAGAAAACTCAACTCAATGCCAACAGTAAGGACATTGAGTCATAAGCATTTAATCACAAATCAAGGTACAAATGGTCAATGATGACATAGAATGGTATGATCAATAGTACGATTAAAAAATTATTGCATGGTCATTTCTTAAATATATATATATACAGAGACAGAGAGAGAGAGAGCATCTAGCATTACAATAATCTTTATATATAACTCTTAATCACTCAATCACAAAACAATCAACAACCAAAGATAAGGAAAAAATCAATACTTAAGCATTCAATCAATAGAAGAAACTTCATGAAAGAGGTAAAGTTACCACCATCATAGCATAACCACTAAAGAAAGTTGACACAATAAGAACCTCACATAAATTGCTCAGTAACCAAAGTAAGCTTAACAAGGAGACATATCATTTGAACAAACCCAACAAAGCAATGAGATAAAAACGGAAAACAACAAATAAAGTACCCATGCAAATCTAATCAAATACTATAGATACCATTCATTACCGCAAGAGAAAGAAGTGATTTAGAGTCATTCATGAGAAGGTATAAAGGCCATAGTAAATGCAATAAGTTAATCATTTATAAAGCACCATATCATTCATGCAAGGTTCACATAACTGAGCCAATTAGGTGAATTGATATAAGAACACTAAATCATCTAAGAGGGTTAGTCACATAAAAAATAAAAAATTACAAAGAATATCAAGATGTGATTAGGGGGGATTAAAACAATTAGGGGGTCCCTATGGCCTAGGATCTATGGTCTAATGAGGCCCACAAAATATGGCAACATACTTGGTGAAACCAAGAACCTATGATGGAAGACATTGAGATATGAACAAGAAGAAAATATAGATTCATCTACTTTTTATGAGAATGGGAAAATTGAAACATAAGTGAGGTCACTGAAGGCCTTCCTTGCAATAACCATTAGTGATCATTCTCATGAAATAATTTGATGAACTTAACTCTTGCGCCTAAGGAAAGTAATAATGGGATTTTTAAATCTTAGCAATAATAAATTATTTAGGCTACAATCATAATCACATTGCTTGTTTAGATTTAAGGTGGGAAAATTTTACACAAGCACGGAAAATACTATCCCTCAAGTGTTTCTCCAACACCCATGAGCCTCTGTAGCCCCAATGGAGTCATTACAACATCACACAACTTTCTCCACTTCTAGTCAAGTGTCGACATCCTTGATGGAGGTCATTCACCTCACCCTACAATAAAAAAACTCTCTTTCCCATCATTTTTTTTTAATACATTACTTAGGAATTTATGGGTAGGGAAGAAGCAATCATTTACAAGCTTGATGGGTTGATATCCATCTATTGAGATTTATTTAAGATTTTCCATGCATGAGGTTTCATGTATCCCCTTTACATTACTTAGCATTGAAATTTTGACTTTCACCTTTCACAAAATCAACTAATTTAGTGTGTATGAATGGATTCCTTCAACAATACCTATTCATACATGTTCGAACATTAAATAATTATTATCTAAGAAAAAACGCTCTACACCAGGCCAACCGCCATGACCTAGGGTTTGGAGGTTTTAGTGCAAGCTCCCCCAGGCAGACCTCCCTCCCAGACCGTTAGGCCACGATTTCTCTCCTGGTCATACTTGAGGCTCACCTATGACAAAAACCAGTGGGAGGACCGTTGCTCCCCCCATCACAGGCTAGCCTCCCACAGGGGCGGCAGCAGGGGCTAACATCGACAGTTAGAAAAACTCTGGCCCATCTCATGACACTTAAGGGGTGACTCCCACGGTGCAACAAACATCTACAACAACAACATAAGAAGCGAACATCACGTCAGCTACATGCATTCCAAAGAACCCCTAAATAAAAATGATCGAGCTCCCTGCGCATCACATCAACGAAAGAATACAGTTCATGAAGTATCATGCGTTGGTTGGCAAGTTCATGGGTTTCTTGCCCACTGAAAAATCCCTCCAAGGATGGATAGCTTCCAAATGGAAACCCAAGGGCCATATTGACCTTCAGTTGTGGGCTAAATAATTCTTCAATGTGATATTTACCTGCATTGAAGACAAAAATAGGATCATGGATGGAGGACCTTATTTATTCAACTCTGCAGAATTATACCTTCACCATTGGACGGAGCAGTTCAACCTAGACAAGCAAGATCTTACATGGGCCCCGGTTTGGATCCGACTCTATTCCCTCCCCCGGGATTACTGGGATGAGCTGACCCTCAGGGACATAGGCAATGCCCTAGGGGAATTCATCAAGACAGTGGAGGAAACAAATATCAATCGGAGGTGTCACCAACATGAGCACCTATTCAGATACTGCCCTCTAAAGAAAAAAGTGGCAACTGAAAATGAATCTAACGACCAAGTAACAGAAGGATTCACGAAGGTAGCAAGCCAGAAAAGGCATAACAAGAGGACTAATTCTCACCAGAACAAAAAAAGGACCCGCGACTAGCAATACCTTTGCAACCCTAAACCAGCTGAGTGAAAATGAGAATGAAATAGCCCAAGAAGTAGGGTGAACCTCACAGGAGTAGCCCCAAACCTCCAAGAAACAACAAAGAAAGATCCAACCAGAGGCCTTTCTGAAACCCTAAACCCCTAGCTTCGCCGGGGACAAATCAACATCGCAGGGTAAAGAACAGGTGTTGGATGCGATCCCAGAAGCTATGGAGGAAGATCCAGAGAGAATTGGCCTTGAGGGCCTGGACCTCATAGGGTTAGAGGATGCATGCAATAATAAGGACTTTCGCTTAATATCTGAGCAGTAGGTCCAAAAGCTGGAAGAAATCCTAACCCGAGCACAACAGCTCCCCTCTCTGGGAATTCAGGGGGGTACGCTCGTAAATACAAAATACTTCACAAAAGAGTCCAGAATAAGAGGACGGAAAACAACGCTGCAAAGAACAATAGAAATGGGCAAGAAAATGGTGGATTCTGAGAGATTCCCCAAGTTAACACGATTCTCTTTCCCCACTACCCCCGGCCAATGAAGATCATCTCAAGGAATATAAGAGGGCTCAATAGCCCAATCAAGCACAAGATAATAAAGAATATAATCACTAAGGAACACCCTGAAATTTTCTACATGCAAGAAACCAAATGCTCCAGCTCCACCCTCATGGAAACAATCTTAAAAAAGATATGGAAAGGATGCAAAACAATAGAGGTAGATGCCAATGGAGCTTCTGGAGGACTGGAAACCATCTGGAACCCCCAAATCATCTCCCTAGAGAAATACCATGCCAATAGGCACTTCATCTAGGCCAACTTTCACTTGATTGGAACGGACATCCATGGCTTGCTAATGAATGTCTACTTTCCACGGAATCTTCACCAGAAAATGGAGCTTCTGGACAACATGGTTGAACTCAATAAACAGATACCTCTTCCACTCTAGCTGCTGGGAGGAGATTTCAATATGATAACAAATATACATGAAAAAAATGGAGGAAGGATGCATATTGACATGGACAACAATGGATTCAAGAACTTCATCCAAGAAAATCACCTTATACATATGCAAACTTCCAATGGCATCTTCACCTGGAACAATAGAAGAGGAGGTACCCACCAAATTGCTTCCAAATTGGACCGGTTTCTCATCACGAAAGACTTCATATGTCTGGGGGGTGATCTTGTAGCCACCATCATCCCGGCTGC
This sequence comes from Pinus albicaulis, assembly GCA_034641835.2. Classification (NCBI taxonomy): domain Eukaryota; kingdom Viridiplantae; phylum Streptophyta; class Pinopsida; order Pinales; family Pinaceae; genus Pinus; species Pinus albicaulis. Next base: position 1,084,686,760 of record CM076580.1, read on the forward strand.
CGGTTCTGACCATTAGCCAATACAACTTCAATGGTTAAGACAGACACGCCTGCTCCCAAACCATTCCACTTTGAACATTGCTGGCTCAGACATCCAGGATTCAAGGAAATGGTCTCTAATTAGTGGTCCTCCCTATCACCACCGCAAGGAACAAAAATGCTCCAGTTCAAAAAAATTTGAAAATTCTCAAAGGTAAACTGAAGGTGTGGAACAAAACCACCTTTGGCAATATCTTCAAAGATGAAAGAGAGTTGGAAGAGAAAATAAAGAAGCTTCAACAAAATATCATCATGGAAGAAAGCTTAGCTGATTCAGAGAATCAAGAGAAGATATTAGCAACTCAGATGGAAGAAAGAAGGAGCCAGGAATAAATCCTATGGAGACAAAAATCTAGGATCTGCTCGCTCAAAGAGGGAGAACGAAACAAAAAGTTTTTCCATTGCTCCACCATTCAGCATAGGATGCATAATAGAATCATTGCTCTCAAAAACCAAAATGGAGAGCGTTTGGAAAAGAAAGAGGACATCACGGAGGAGTTGCGCAACCACTTTAGGAACATTCTTCAAGAACCTAATCATCAGAGGCATGAGGCAATAGGAAAAATCACCCATCACATTCCCAAGCTGGTTATGAAAGAACACAACTAGATGTTGCTCAAAGCCACCACTCTTGCTGAGGTGGAACAAGCAGTCTTCCAACTGAAGGTAGCGAAAGCTCCGGGACCTAATGGATTCACTACCAACTTCTTTCACTTCTTCTAGGAAACCATCAAAGACGAGGTCTAGGGTGTAGTTGAGGAATCGCGCACCACTCACTGGCTTCTTCCAATGCTAAACGCTACCTTCATCACTCTATTACCAAAATAAGACAATGTTTCCAAGTAAGTACATGCCCATAGAAATCTGCAATGTCATTTATAATATAATTTCCAAATTTATAGCTAACAAACAGAAGCAGCTCCTCCCCCTGATTATCTCTACGAATCAAACAGGCTATGTAGAAGGCCGACAAATCCTTGATGGCATCATTTTAACCCACAAGGTCATACATTCTCTAAAAATTTCCAATAAACCTGGTATGCTCCTCAAAATAGATCTATCCAAGGCATTTGACAACATCAGTTGGGACTACATCAAGCATGTCCTTCTTGCTTTTGGCTTCAGCCACACCTGGGTACACTGGATCATGAGCCTCATAGCCTCCCCATTTCTTTCCATCTTGGTCAATGGTATACCCTCTGCTACTTTCAACCCCTCAAGAGGAATTAGACAAGGGGATCCCCTTTCGCCCCTCATTTTCATCATTATGGCTGAAGGATTGGGCCGCCTCCTCAAGATCTCTGTCCATTCAGGTTCTCTGCAAGGTATACCCCTCCACAATTCCCCCCCCCCCCTCTTCCCATCAACAATTTGTGGATGACAACATGATCATGGGTTACCCCTCAGTCCAGGAAGCCCATACCCTCAAATCTCTTCTAGATTCCTTCTTTGAAGCTTTCGATACAGAGGTCAACCCTGACAAATTGCAAATATTTTTCTTCCACACCCCCCTTTATCTCAGCGCAACATTGCCCTCATTATAGGTTTCTCCATCGCTTCCTTACCCTCCAAATACCTTAGAGCCCCTCTCACTGACACGGCCATAAATCACTCCACATGGCGAGCGCTGCTGGACAAAATGGAAACCAAGTTATCGAATTGGACCCATCATACTCTCAATACAGCAAGCCATTTGGTACTAATCAAAGCTGTTCTGCAATCTCTCCCCATTTACCTCTTCCCGGTACTCGCAGTTCCCAAATGGGTCCTCAAGGCCATGCACAAACTTCAAAGAACCTTCCTGTGGGGTGGTACCAAAGAGAAAAATAAATGGGCTTTAGTCAACTGGAAATAAGTATGTACACCAAAAGGTCATGGGGGGCTAGGGCTGCGTGATCCAGAGCACAACAACAATATCATGGGAGATAATATCTGGTGGAAATGGGTTTCCAACCCCCACAATCCATGGGCTAACCTTTGGGCAACAAAATAGGCCAGCACATGGCCCAAGGAGGACCTTATTAGATTCAACATAGAGCCAGGAGGATCTCAAATCTGGAAAGCAGCAAGCAACCAAAAGTAGATTATACAGATCCACAACTTCTGGGAGTTGCGCAATGACACTCAAGCCAGATTCTGGGAGGATTCCTGGTAGCAATTGCCAAGACTCTCCTCCATCTTCCCCAGACCATTGTGGAGTGAAACATTACAGGCACGGAAGAGGAATTGTGTACAGGATTTCTAGACCGATGACACAACTTAGAGATACAGGAACTGGATACATACATACAGATGACAAGATGACTGGAATAATGAAATCACACAGACATCTGGGAGGAACTAAGCACTAAAATAAAAATCATAGCCCAGCCAGGACCTGATAACCTTAGATGGGGTCACATACCAAGTGGCAGCTACTCCATCAAGGAAGCCTACAACCTCTTACATCAACAGAACCCAGATCCTACCAATCTCATCTAGAAGAAGATGTGGTTGGCCAAAATATGGCCCAAAGTAGCCACCTATCTATGGCTACTCAGTAAACGACACATCCTCACATGGGAGAATATTTTAAAGAGAGGGTTTGTAGGACCCTTCATATTCGCTCTATGCCAAGAAAACTTGGAAGACATTGACCACTTATTGGACCTATGCCCTATCTCTAATTCCCTATGGGACAGAATAGCTACCCTGTGCAGACATACCAATAGAGAAATGGGCAACATCATCAACACCATCAGCAGATGGACGGACAATCCTTACTCCAGCAACCTTTTGAATAGACTATGGCAGATAATTTCAGGCCTACTGATCTAGAACATATGGAAAGAAAGGAATAGTCAAATCTTCAAAGACAAAGTATCCACCCAAGAGCAGATCTGGGCAAGGATACACGACAACCTCACTGAAACTATGGCCATCGATTCCTGGAGACAGGAGGATCTCCCCAACTCTACTGCAGAGCATAATATATGGAACAACTAGCATATGAGCATAAATACCCCCCTACACACCACCCTAAGGAGTACCGGAAGAACCCCTGCTCCTTAAAAATGGAAGCCTCCCCCAAATGGCTTATTCAAATGTAATTTCAATGGTGCTTCCAAAGGAAACCCCAGAAATGCAGGATTTGGAGACATCTTCAGGAAATCCTAGGGTGAGCCTCTTCAGATCTACTAATATGGCAATATAGGGTGGGATATCAACAACTCTGCGGAGCTTGAGGGGATCATCCAGGGTATCTACCAAGCAATTGAGTTTAACTATTTTCCCTTGGAAATGGAGGGAGATTATAAAATCATCACCATGGTGGCCACAAGAATTCTCCATGGTGCGGCTCCCATCAGCTGGAGGCTTGCCCACATGCTCTAAATTCTGGAACAGTTGATACATAATCACAGAGCAATTACTTTTCACCATGTGCGCAGGAAATCAAACTCAGTTGTGGACCTCCTCGCAAACAAGGGGGTGGAAAGTCACAAAGATCTATATCATTCCAACCTCACCTAGGTCGAGGATGATTATTTAAGAAGAGAATGCCAAACTCTCATTCAAAAATATCTTCTCTCCCTGGATGCGGGTGACAACAGAAGTACGCATGAGAACTGCCTCTCCCACGCCCAAGAGGACGAAGATCTGCAGTGCAAGTCCTCACCCGGTGTGGAACCTCACTCTAGAAACCATCTGCATGAGATGATTGAGATAAGGCATGATGAAGACATGCTTGGACAACATCACCCCCTCCAGGGTACCTCTCTGCCGCAATCATTCTAAATGATTACCTGGATTGACATGCTGATCGGCCATAACTCTCCACTCGAGCCCACTTGTGAAAACAGTTATAGCACGCAGCTGCATGCGAGGAACAATTATGTTACACCCCTTCACATGTGTCACAGGCCTTTTAAAAGGAATTTCCCTCAGCAAAAAGAGGCACACAGTCTCCTCCTTCAGGTTTATTTTTTGTTACATTTCTCGCCCTCCTGTGCGCCCAGTTTATCGCGCAACCTTCCCCCAGAGCTACGCTACGCAGAAATACATGGGATGTGATTCCCCCTACCTACGCACTTCACCCCAGCTCCACTTGTCCTGCCAGTCTCATAAGTTTGGGTGCACCCATTATACCGGGCCCTTTAACGGACTTCCCCCTCCAGTGCTTCTCCCCGTCCACTCACACCCTGCTTCGCACCTCCCTCCCTTCTGTGCATTCCCCTAGTTCTGTAACTCCTCTGCTTCAGCTGACCATGGCACCACGGTTGAGACAAAGAAACATCCATGGAGGTCAAATAGGCACACTTCCTGGTCACTACCACCGGGGGCCGAGTAATTGCCTGGAGTCTATTGAAGGCTCCTCCTCAGGCAGTCACACTAGAGAGGCTCCCTAGAGCCCCGAACCAGATCAGGTGGAGGAGGCCCCCTCGTAGGTTTCATAGATAGGCAGAAGTGGTCCACAAAAGTCCACCATTCCGCACCATGCGCACCCCTTGCCTCACAAGAACGAGCCTCTTCCAGCTCAGGAAGATGTATGTATTATGGATTTTGAAGGTACCTAGACGTGCGTCCCGGACGCAGAATACCCAGTGACTCCCATCCTCTGTGCACCAGTATCGAAGCCTTCACGTCTACCCACTGATGCAGAGTAAGTTGCCACACAAGATTACGTCTGTCCCATAGTGGAGGAAGATCTAGACAACGATGATGAAGCTGAAGAATAAAGACTGCACAACGGCTCAGCTTTTCCTTGTTTTTTTTCATGCTTGCTATCACCACAGAATTTCTATTTTCAACAGTGTTACAACACATTTTGTAATTTCCTGTTTCATGTACTTTCCAGGCTGGTTTCCTCCACAGAGGCAGCCCCGTATCCACGCAACAAAGGTTGGGATTGGTTAAGCGCAACTTACCAATAACCTGTTGCATATGTATTGTTTCTATTTTCAAATTAATATAGATTAGCCTCATTTACCAAAAAAAATAAATTAGTCAAATCAAACTGTTGACATATTCGAAGGGTTAGTCACTCTAAAAGCTTCAACTCCATCCACTAATTGTTGCTATCACCACATAATTTCTATTTTCACCAGTGCTACAACACATTTTGTAATTTTCTGTTTCATGTACTTTCCGGGTTGGTTTCCTTCACAGAGGTAGCCCCTTATCCGCGCAACCAAGGCTAGGATTGGTTAAGCGCAACTTACCAACCTAGCCTGTAGTATATGTATTGTTTCTATTTTTGAATTAATATAGATTAACCTCATTTACAAAAAAAAATGGATTCCTTCTACAAATTGTCTTGTTAGTCAAATCAAACTATTGACATATTCGAAGGGTTAGTCACTCTAAAAGCTTCAACTCCATCCTCTAATTGTGACTATAATGTGATGTCCACAATCTATAATCAAACCATATATGCCTCGACCTCATAACCACTAACAAGTCGTCTAAATTTTTTTAGGTTTGATCTCCCAAGTAAATAAAATTTTGTACCTACTCATGCGGCAATAGGATGTAAACAAGAAAGTTGTAAGATGATCACATGTTATAAAAAATAAATTCATAAGCTAATCACATGTTGTAAACAAATAGGTTGCAACCTATCTATTTGTTACAAACATGAAATTCATGATCGTAACATATCACAACCAAGAAAAATGAAATAGAGAATGAAGAGGCTTCATTCTAATAAAGAAATACTATATCATCAAACCTATAAGCTAGTCTAACAAAGCATCAGACTCAAGAAGTGGCTAAGTACAAAAACTAAAATAAATGCAAGTAGTCAAACTTATTTTATGAAATCAAACTTTGCTAACCTATGAAAGCATGAGAAAAACAAAATACTTATGAAACATGTAGGAAATAATATCATTAAATTAAATATTAAAGGAACATTAACCTACGCACGCATTCAAATCTTGATATGTCCAAGCTAGCCTGACTTAGGGGTGAACTAATTGAAATATTGATTCGAAAATTAACCATTTGATGGAAGGAGGAATTTGTCTCCCTCTATGTCTTGGAGATCGTAAGTTATTGAGCTAATATTTTTTTTCCACTTTATATGTTCCTAATGAGGTGGAATTTGACAAGCATTTTCTCTATCAAATATGTTTACAATTTTAATATATAGGTTTTCCAAAACAAGCAATTTCTATCCCAAACTATGCCTTTGGAATTCATTTTTTTTCTCCAAAATTTCATTTATTTCCTTGTTAATGATTATAATTAGTAAACCCCATAATTTTCACTAGCTGGCAATAAATGAGAAGATACAATTTTACATGTTAATAGGTATAAATAGTCATTGCCACATTGCAACCAACTGATATTAAATGAGATGGAAGATTATAGATATTACATTAATTAAATTAAGAGTAGTTTGTTGGTCATTGCTTCACCTTGGAAATTTTTATGGTGGTTGATTTTCATATTATCTATCCCATATTTAAACTCTTTATATTAAAAATTTACACCAGTCACCATGCATAATTGATCTATATTTACTATTATAGCTTGTATGTCCATTGGCATGGTTTGGATACCAAACAATCCCCATCTCCCAACTTCCAACCTCTAGGGCGACCTTTCTATCTAACAAAATTGTCCAACAAAAAGGATTGTTGTGTTTGGGCCTTGACTCTAATTTGAGTATCATCGATGTTATGTGATTAAGAAAACTTAATTGAGTGACTAGGGTGTTCTCCACCTTGAAAACTATGTTGTCATTAGTTTTCAAATTAAATTCAATTATTGAGTGAGTATTTCCACAATAAGTCATATTATTGATAGTTTTTTGGAGTGAATTGTGTATACTAGATTGAAGCAACCAACATTTTGATTCGACACTCTTTCCTGACTCGTTTCTTTTATTCAACTTTTTATCTCTCAATGATGGGTGGAGTGTCCACTCGGAAAGTTGTGCATTTCAAACCAATACACAAAGTTCACTCCAAAAAAACTATTAAGATCCATTGTTGAAGATGGAAACAAATCTTGAGTTGAGCATTGTGTTGAATTGTGAAAATTGGTGGAAACTTAGAATAGTGAAGTTCAAAGGGTTTGATGCCACATTTTCTCTATGGTTTGTATGGCACATTCAAAAATCCAAACAATGCAACTCTCAATTTACAACCTCCAAGGTGTGTTTGTATTCCATCCTTCATAGTTGAACATAAATCTCTCTTTGATTTAGCATAGTATCATGAGAAATGCGATGGGGAATGAAACATTGCAATTTTCAAGGATAGTTTGATTGAAATAGATGGTGATTTTGGTACAACAATCCAAGTGTTCAATTGGAACTTAATGAATTATTATGATTTTTGTAAATATCCTTAGACCATTTAAGTTTTCCCCATTTTTCATTATCTCATTTGGGAGAGAGGAAAATAAAGGCAAAGCGAGAGAATCATAAAGGAAAAAGGTAAAGTTGATGCTAAATTTGCTAGGTATTTGTGTGGTTCGAAATCTATATACATTCTTTTATAGTTTTATTGCATGTTATAAACCTTATAATTTTTTTGGGAATTTAATTAAAAATTATTTGTGAACCTATTTATTTTCTTCAATTTCAATTTAATTGATTTTAACAAAAATCTAAAATAATATGTAAAATGGAAATGAGAACCATTAAAAGTTGAGGTTGTTTATAGAGTTTAACGATCTCTAAATTTAAGGCCTCTCTTGTACATATCCCCTCTGTTTTGAATATTGGTTGCTTCCTGTAAATAATGCATTGCTTGGATCCCTTGAACTACTATATGGACAAGATTTGATGGACCACTCCGACTCCCACCCCCACCAAGGTTGTAGAGTGCACCTAGCTTATGTGTAATTAGGTTTTTTTCTTGAGTATGGTTGTAAACCTTGGGTTATCGCTATCTTTCATTGTTAAGAAAAAACATTTATTGCCTAAATCTACCTGGTGAGAAAGGCAGAGTTCGGGTAATATCAAACCACACTTAGTCTGGTAGCTAGCCCTACCAGAACAGGAGAGGGCTCTCTCCGGGTCAATCTCAGCGAAAATTAATCAATAGGGCTTGATATGACTGAAATAGAAGCTAATTTTAGGCTAGGTATATAAATAAAGGAGTTTGATTGAGTTTTTGAGGGTTTTTGTTGGATCAAAGGGAAAGGCAGTTTTGGGTGCGGGGATAAGGCCTAGTTTTTGCAGAGTTCTGATTGGGGAAAGGAAGGCAAGAGTTTTGATGCTTTTGATTGAGTGGATGGATGGATCAGACTGGTGAGGGGATGAAGAGGGAAAGAGGGTCTCAAGAGTCCTCCTCAAACAGATGAAAACATGTAAAATTAAACAAAACTAAAGGCAGAGCAAAGCAAGCTACTGAATTCTACCTTTAACACTGATTTGCTTAATTTAAGAAGAAAGGAGAATGAAAATGGTACACATAAACATCAATGAACTTAAAAATACATGGAGAAAAACACCATCAAAACACAGAGCCACAAGGATCCCAAAGAGGGCTGCAAACCCTGGTCTATTCCTTTGCCAAAATTGCAGAATGAAATGTACAATGAAGTGCTAGCAATCCCAAATGTCCAACCCTGAAAATGACTGAGAAAATACATCATATAGACAAGCCTAACCCATTCCCATGCCTATAGGGGTCGAGCTCATCATTCTAGGAGCTGTTTCAACCATATCTAAACTAGGAACTAGAAAATAGGCCATGAAACAACTTGCCTCTATATGCTAGGAAACTGATCCATTCACTCACATTTCACCTTTTGGTGAATGAATCTTCTAGAAAAACTAAAAATGTGTCAAAATTACATCATGGACATGAAATTACATCAAGGTAGATTAAAATATACATGAAAAACTGAAACTGGCCAAAACTAGGCGAAATTCTGAGCTGTGGAGTGAAAAATAGGCCAAAATCCTCTATGCGCCGCGCCCAAAATGTCTATGCATAGCAAAACTTTGGAGCTGTTTTTGAGGCCCTTCCCGAAGTACAAATTGAGCTCATGATATGTCGTTCGAAATCCCTACGTGTATACTTTCCAACCCAAGTGGAATTTACGGATTGGGTGTCCACTTGCCCCTCCAAAACTTCAATCTCCGAAGACTGGTTCCTGTGTGTGCAAAAAGTGGTAGAAAGGCCATTTTCAAGGTGTTTTTGACCCTTTAGGCTACCCAGAAATTGATGAAATTATTAGGCCATTCCTGAGCATGCATAAATTTTCATAAAAAAATCCATAAATACCAAGTTTTCCTCCAGAAGATCTCCCAATCGTAAGCGCGCGCAAGGTGGTGCTAAGCGTTGGGCAGAAAAACCTGTTTTGTGACCAAAAAATTCAAAAATGACAAAATTTTCTCCAAATTCCTTGAAATTTGGACTGAAGGTCCCTCATCAAGTACCATTCTTATCCAAATAATCTTCAGCCAATATTTGAAGTCGATCATGCCCTTTGCGCCTCCTCAGTGCCCTTCTCAGCCTCGCTTTCAGGATCTTGATTTTCGCTTTGCAAACATGTGTGCGTGCCCAATAGTGGTTCTTCATGTGTCGGAGCATGTTTTTCTCTTTGTTTTATTTCTCCAACAACTTCTCAAGATGCATGTTGACCCTCTTGAGCCAATTCTCTCTATCGGCCTCAATCTCCCGCTCGATAGGTGTCATCTCGGATGGGCTTCTTCGGGCAGTTTACCGGTTCTCGCGAATGTTTTGTAACTCCATGATCGTCTGCTGATCCTCCAACTACTTATTCCGCTACTCCAGATAGTTAATGATCCATTGTGCTCTTTGCAAATTGTCGGTCAATGTGTTGATCTTAGTTTTCTGCTCCTGAATGATCTCTCTCAGTTTTGAGTTTAGAGAGCTCACGTCCACATCAATTAATGTAAAATCAGTATCCTGACCTCCTGAAGGGCCTTCCTCCTGCATAGGCCTCTTTCCTCTATCATGTACCTGTACCTGTGTTGATGACGATGGCAACGAGACCCCTTCCACCCCAGGTGGAGATAGTACTCGTCGGGCTGCTGCAAACAATGCTCTCGTGCCTCTCTGATAAGTAACATATACTGGCACACCAATGATAGGCTCTGTCTCGAAACCTTCAAACTGATGTGAAGGCTCACCCGCATCATGAACAATCTCTGGAGGAGGCTAAGGGGCTGTGAAGAAGTCACAGGAAATGAAATCCTCCCATGCAATGCCCTGCAATCCAAGCTGATGTACCACAATCATCTTGATGAGCGCATAATGATAAATGTTGTTGTGTTGCTGCTCTGGAGTCTTCTTCTACACAAGAGTAGTCATCCTCTCTATGTTTTGGCACATTAAATATGGAATTTTCATCATCTTCACTCTCGTGAAATGCATCAACAACCTGATGTGGTATGCATAAAGGCGTGAGAACCGGCCCTCACAACTGAAGTACCTGATAATGAGTCTCATCAATGGCGTGTAGGATTCTTTCAGAAACTAGAATGGGAATACTCTGCTAAGCTGCCTCAGATAGCCAGGTCTGATGTATGGCTCGTAATCCACTCTATCCACCTGTTGTCTTTTGTTCCACTCCTCACCTATATTCGTTATTCCTGTTGCCTGAGAAATGGTTTCTGGTGTCAAGGTGAAATTTACACCAGCGAGAGTAACTTGACCATCTCGCAAATGTAAAACAAACAACCGGGCCAACTCCTGATGATGTCGAATCTGAGCAATCCTCTCACAATATTGATAGCATGACTGCTCTCGGAAACATGCCATGGCAAGTGGGCAGGCCTCCAACTGAGTCAATGAGGTGGGCTCCTCCCTCACATGTTTGCCTCCTTTTCGAGGCTTTCTCGGTGCATGAAGCTCTGTGGTAGAATCACTGTCTTGCTCATATGATGGATCTATGTCCGTCTCCATTGGTTTTTGCAAGGTATATGTCAACTGTATGTTTGTTTTGTTGAAAATGATAAATGAGGACTTGGTGTCTTTGTCTCCAAGTGCCAAATGTGTGCCAAAGGGAAATGAGGGACTGTGAGGAATATGGAACAGTGGGGAAAAGTGGAGTTTGTTAAGTGAAATTAAGGTGTGCTAACAGTCACTTGACTGTTGGGAATTGGGGATTTTGGGAATTTATAAGTGAAATGAGAGAGGGAGAGTGATAAGGAATAGTAGAGTTTAGGGATAAGGAAAATGGGAACAAGGGATATAAGTGGTTTTGGGATGGAGGGGAATTGGGGAGGGACTATAATGATTATATATCAGTGATGGGAAAGAATTAACAATGTGGGGGATTGGCACAAAGATCAAACTTTAGAACTCAAATTTTAAACCCTATAAGAGCCATTTTTAACAAGAGAGTAGGGTTTATATTTTTACCATTCAACTCTTATATTCTTCTCTTCAAATCATAGCAAAAACCATTTAATAGCAATGGCAAAGGCTCACACACTTACTTGGATCATAGAAGACTAAGTCGATTTGAATTTTGTTTGGGCAGAGGTGAAATTTTTCCTGTCAGCTTTGTGCGCCGCGCACAAAACCCAATGTGCCGCACCGTGTGAGTGCACCGCACGCATGCAAAAATACACTGCAGAGGTCGGCTCTATGCACCGTGACCTCTCGGTGCATCGCGCCTACCTCCCAACGTGCCGCGCAGCAGATTCGACACACAGTCAGTCCTCCAAAACCCTGTCTTCGCTCCTCCAAACTTCAACTCGGCTTCTCTCCTATCCTTGGTGTGCAAATGAAGTTTGGATGTGGAAAATATCTCATATGTCAATGCATTTTGATTTTTCATTTTGACCAACCCACTTTGTAATGTTACAATTTTGGCACTTTCACATTTTTAATACAAACTCTGCTTTTGTTTCCATTCTGACTTCTTGACTGAAATGATGAAACACTTGTCTATTTTTTGCAGGGATGATTGGCATTGGATTTCGGAAAAGGATGACTAGGGCTGCGCCTGAAGTACTTCATGACTAAAAAACTTTAAAAATTACAAAGGATGAAATTAAATTTATTACAAAAAATAAATTTGACCATTTTTTCTTCAAAACAAAGTTTTGAAGAAGAAACATTCTCAGCATTATTGATGATGAAAATTTTGGAATGAAAACTTATTAGAAACATCCTCATGTGCCTGCTGGCATTATTTGACATTTTTGAAGACGAAACCCTAGACCTAATGACTGAAGTGACTCTTTGCTGACCAAAAGACCATCCATGACTATGAATGACTTTAAAATTGACTTTGATGAATTTTGATGAACTTTAATGATCAGACACAAACCAACAGATACATGACATGAGGGAAAATGAGAGACAAGACCCTTCTGTCAGATAATCTATGCTTCTAATGGAATGCAACGGAATGGATGAATGAGACACCTAAAATGAAATGCAACAAAGAGTTTTTGATCTCCGACGGAGGTATGACTATATCGACTCTAACACAAACCGAAGTGCTAAATCCATATATTTATAAACTTGTAAATGTTGAATCTATGCTATATTTAGCTCTCTCTTAGCGTTTATCTACCACTATGTCTTTTGCATTAATGTTACATGGAGTCTACAAGGGCGTAGTATGTTGCAAATTTCTTTTAGTTGGGGTATTTAATGGAAATGCTAGTGCACCATTGGAGATGCAATCTTAGAGGAATGGTGTGGTTTAACAAAAGGTGCAAGAGATTCTTAATATCAACATCTAAAGAAAAATTGGACGTACATACTTATGGAGTGTTACTGATCCAGATTTATGCAGGAATGCAACAGAATACACATGTAACCATAAATACAAATATGCAGCGGAAACAACACTTCATTTCATTAATATCAAAGAACTCAAATTTGCTTACAGACATAATAGAAATAAACTAGCTAGGGCGCTGGTAGTTTATCTCTGAGAAGAGATGTGGCGGCTACAGGCCTCTGAACTGAGTTACAATGAGGCTCGAGGGCCTATTTATTATTTAGAAATATTGGAAAACCATAAATATCCAAAACCCGAACCCTAGGAGATGAACCGCCAAAACAATGGGCCCTATTTGGGTAAATTGGTGTTTCAACTTCCAGGGGACATAACTTTGGCATATGATCTCCGTTTGACGTGCACCATACCTCGTTAGAAAGATCTATCCGAGGCCTAAAAATTTTGATGTAGAAAAGATAAGCTTGGTTGCTCTCAATTTTCCCAAAAAATGTCGTTTAGGGCCTCAAAATGACTCCGGAAGTTCAGGACCCGAAAAATTGTCAAAAATAGTAAGTTGTGCCGAAACTGAAAAAATGAAAGAGACTATTGGGCCTCGTATATGCCCATGTTTTCATCATGAAATATCACTATTTACCCTAAAAACCTAGGTTTTTAGCCCATTTTGTGCCCTAATTCCATCACTCGCCCCCAAATACTCTTTATGGTTGATTATCATCAATTTTCTTTACTTCTCTATGATTAAAGATTATTATGTCATGTTTTACTGATGACGGTTTTGTTGAAGTACATTTATCACAGGGTTCCATCGCTGAAATCACTCATAAGCCAGTTAAAGATGAGATGTCTTATTTAGGGCTTTGGCACTTTCGGCGCGCTTCCGAGGAAAACTAAGGGAGGTTATGGTCCAAAATAATGTTTTAATACCCTCCCATGCATTTTATTTCACCCATGTCGCACATGTGGGTCCCTAGGAGTTGATTAATAAATCTGCTCAAAATGTGTGAAGTTTCCAAACTGCTATGTTTAACCTCGATGTGTGTGCAGCTGGAGGTGAATATATAAATTCTAATCAAATGGGTTTGTTAAAAATATATCCAATTATGTATATCCAAAATGGTTTCTCAAGATTTAAATTTTTCTAAAATTTATATGCGGGTCTTGCAGGTAGTTTTGTAAACAATCACTATTTTTTCAGAGTTCTAGAACATTGCAAAAAAACCAAACAACCAACTTTGGGCACGATTTCCGATGATATGGATTTAAATGAGACAAATCGAAGAGAGGTTTTTGTTGGAAACATAACAAATTAGTCTCCCTCCGAATAGTTTTCCAAACTTCCCCATGGTTAGGAAGATATACCAATATCTTTGAGGTCAGTTTGTTAAAATTGTTCAATTTTCCAGAATTGAGGAAAATGAATAATTCGCCTTGTGAATCTTATAAATGGCTCAGCCATGGTTTGTGTTGTAAGCTTGGGAAGTTTTTGAAGGAGGAGGATGAAAAGGTGTGAACATGAGACAAAATATTGAAGGAATATATGTAAGTGAACTTATGATATGAATCTTAATACAATTTGACTTTGCCATGAATTCTTTGTAAATGTTATGTTTTTTTTTAATATTTAGACATTGATTTAGTTTAGACTTGCTCCAGGGGTGGCAAGGATCCACCATCGCCTGGAAAAAAGTTTTGTAAACATCATAGGATAGAGGTAGCGTGTTTGATTTAGATCTAGGTGCATGGATTTTATTTTGAAAGCAATTGTTAATTAGATCTCATAATTTTGATTATGTACTTAAGACTGTAATTCGTTTGTTTTCTTAAAATTAAATAGACATATCATTTTCAACTCATTGCAAGCTAATGAATGGCGTTTATCAATGATTTTATTGCATGAATAGCCCCTTTGTTACAGGTTTACGATTGAAATATTTAAAGGTGCTTCTTAATTGGATAAACAAGAGATCGATAACTCCATTTGTTTAAATATGAATTGAAATCTATTATGTACCTTATTGATTTTCTTGTAACTTTGTGTTTTGGCAGCCAAGTATTTGAAAGCAATGCAATGAGACCATTAAATCGTTTTTTAAAGTTGTATTTTTGTTTGAAATTCATTATGATTGTAGTTAGTTATTGGTAGAACCATTCGCCAATGTGCTCATGTTTGAATGATTTCTTGAGTTTGATTAAAGAATTTTAAGGATAGGATAGTTTCTTATTTTGTAGTCTCTTAGATCTGAAGCATGTCAATTAAAATCCTGGTTTACTTAGTTTCTTTTGAAGGAATTTCAAAGTGGTGACAGAGGTTAGTTTGAATGCTTATTTTTTTTTTTTTATGCATCCCGGGAATTAGATTAGTTGAAGTCTTGTTTGTTCATTGCCTTAGTTTAAGATCATTTGAATGAGAGTGAATTTTATTGGGATTAAGATTTAACATAAGTTTGTTATCATTTTAAATTAATCTTGATTGGTTTAAGATTCTTGTATTTAGATTAAATAGATCTTAGTATTTAGATTGATATTTTCATTTAGATAAAAATCATTTCAATGGTAATTTGTATTGTTTGGTTTATGATTAATTAGAGTTAGTTTCGTTTGTGCAGTGATTAGAATTTCTTAATTTTTTAAGCATGTTTTCCTCAATTGATTAGCTTCAATTAGAAATAACAATTTTGTACTTAAACAACAAGTTGATTCCTACTGTAGTCTAGGTTAGATGCTCTGATCCTGCGTTCCCTGTGCTTGTACCTCGAAGCTTACGAGCTCTGTATTGATAATTTAATGTTAGAAATTATAGCAATATATTTCCCCAACATTTTTGGTGTCGTTGTCGGGGAGGTGCTAAAGGGACCAGAGCCTAGTTTCTTTCACAAGTTTTTTTGTGTGTGTGATCTTAGCTGCAGGGAAATCAGAGGGTGGAGAGTGTACGGTAAGACGTGAGTGAAGAGCCACGCATCCACTATTGTGGGGTTGCTCCAAATTTTTGTTTCCCAATCAAACAAGTTTGGTGAGTTTTTATTGCAACTAGCAATCTTTAATTAATTTAGATTAAAAATTCAAGGTCTTTAGAGATAAACCATTTTTGGGGTGCTGTAAAAACCCCCTATTTTGTATTAATCCATGTTGCAAGCAGAAGAAATTCAATAATGACTGAGAGCTTGAAGAATGTCAATCGAGGCGCTTTCTCAAATCCTAGCAGTAGCTGGGGTATCTTCTTCTCATGAAGAGTTCATCCTGACTGCATTCAAGAAATTATCTGTCTCTCCATAGCTAGAACATGATTTTGAAATCTCCCTTGAGTCCTGTAGCCTATCTACCAAGGAGATTGATGATCCATGTACCAAATTTGATTGGGAGCATCCAGGTGAACTTGAGATCGAGGAACCTTCACCATGCCCAACAACAAGCCTTGTGTGCATTCCAGAGACCAATTATCTAAGTTTTCCTAGCATGACCAAGGAGGACATTCAGAGCAGTCCAAAAGAAGAAATGAGCCAATACCACCAAGATTACATCGAGGATTGGTTCCAAATCATAATCCATCCAAAGTATGACTCTCATCTTCAAATACTCTTGGTATCATATCAATCGAAACAACTGGTTTCTCATACTCTATTATGTGTTGAAGTTTATTCTTTCAAACCGAGTGTGAGCATATTTAGCATATTGTTACAAACATGGTTGCATTGGAAGTACTCCTACACTTGAAGGAGACCTTCCTCTCTCTAGGTTAAGGTAGGGTAGAAATGAATAAAATTTTTGTTACAACATCATTCTTGAAATTTCAATTCCTAAGGCATAACCATTGAAATTTTTGTCATTATGTACTCTTGTGGTAACACTTGCCAAAAGAAATTCATTCTTAATGCCTCATATTTTATAAAGTGACTCTGATTATTGGCCGAGATTATTCATTGGGTCAATTAGGGGAATTGTTATTGTTATAATTTCCATTCATAAGCTTAACATATTATCATCCAAGAAACCTTTTCAAGTTTCTTTTTGAAGGTATTGATGAAAAGCCTCCTATGGTGGACCACTCCTATAAAACCATCATGAGCTCTCATAAGAACCCTAGCATGACCTATCAGAGGGATCTTTCGGTCATTATCTGAGTTATTTTCTTTTCTTGAGTGTTTAGGGTAGAAGGATCAACCAATAAATTTTAGTAATTAAAAAGTTTTAACGCCATCCCGCGCTCTTAAGGAGTAGATCTGTCTCCCCACTTATTAAGTAACCTCTAAGGTTAATCATAATCAGAGTCTACAAAAATATTTAGGGGAGGATAGGAGGTCTCGTAATGAGCCGACCTACCATGATCATGAGACCTAACATGCATGACATTACTACTCCTAGTCACCAAGCCAAAGTAATGGCTTTCAGCCCCAAAAGCTGGAAGACAGGAGGTCTCATCATGAGTCAGCCTATTCACCCATGTTGCTTCTTGTGAGTGGCACTGCCATCATCTGGTTACCAAGTTAGGACAGTGGCCTTTATCTAAAATTAAAATAAGCTAACTCTGAATCTATATCTAGTAAGTGGGACACAGACATTTCGTTAGGTTAAAAGGCATCCCTGTCGAGGCTATAAACACCTGCTGGCAGTAGGGCCATGCCTGTGGTATCAAAGTTAATTTTACACTATGATTTACTTGGTTGTTTTTTCCTTTTCCTGAACTCATTATCATATCTCTCTAAGAATGGCTATAATATCCTTCAGTAGTGTGCTTTGGAGTTCTATCTTTTAGAAATAATTTGGTTTTTATGGATGTATGGACCATGACATGAGTGATTCATTTTGTAATATTTATTTTTCCCTACTTTCAATCCATTTTAAGGCCTTGATTTTTAAATAAAGTCACTTTTACTAGTACTAATGAGGCTATTGAAAGTGAAGACCTGCTGCTTTGGATTACTATTGAGATGTTTTGTGGAAACTTTTATGGTTAATCATTTTAGGATGACATTATCTCTGCAGTAAAAACATTGTTAAGCATTCCTTTAGTAGCCCTAGCATTAGTTGCTCTTTTGGAATAATAAAACTCAGTCTTAACGTCACTGGATCCCTGGTCGCTACTTTTCTTATCTTATTGATGCAAAGGAAGATGACATCCGATGAAACTTACTTGCATGCTCTCACAATTCGCCCTATGGTTTAAGTCAATGAAACATGAATTTAATATAGAAACCCTAGCCCTTCAATCTTTGGTCTCTATTAGAGGTTTTGCTTGCATGAGGACTTGCAAGATGATAGGCATGGGGGGGGGAGAGATGTTAGGAAAAAATGATGAGAATTATCAAGTTTGATTCATATTTTCACCCTATGCTTACTCATGGTTTTCATTATCATTGTTGGGCTAGTATCTTAAACTTGGAGCATGATCAGGTAATTGTTCATTATTTAATGTATTTCCTTTATTTCGATAAGATTTGCATGAAAAGAATATTATTGATGATGATGCTTGTGTTATTTCAGGAAGCCGTATGAAAAATACACATGCATCAACATTTTCGGGATAATGTGGATATTGAGACCTTTTTCCTTATTCAACAGATCATATCAGCAGTCACATCATCTTGAGCCATTCCATCATTTACTTCATCTTGAAGCACCAAGGAGATCAAAAAAAAGGGTAAAACTTAAGGTAAAGGTGGCTTAAGATTCTTTAATTGATTATAGATTTAAGAAAGCTTTGATGATTAACCACCACATATTATGTATATCTGGTTTTCCATATATCCTCCATTTGCATGCTAATCTAGGTCATAATCATATTGGTTCATGTAAACAAAAGCGGTAACTATAATTCCTTCCCCTCCTATATTCACACATATTTTCAGTTGAATCCAATAGAGGATGAATTCATTGCTGCCTTTCATGAAGGAACCATCCATAAGCATTGGCCCCACGAAAATAGAGCATGCAAGCACATGTCTTCCCATCTCCATCACCACCTCATCTCATCTACCATTTCCATTGTCACCTATCATCCTATTCATCATTTTCCTCCTACCATATCTATTTTTTTTCTTCGATTTGTATCGCTCTTAAAATCAAATCTATGACAACCAAATCTCTGTGCAGTGTTGCTCCACAAGAACTAACCCTACCTAAAGCTATGATGCCATAAAAGCCTAGATATGAATAAAGTCTTTGCTTGCATGAGGAAATGCAAAACCTCAGGCATGGGGGGATGTTGGGCCTCGTATATGCCCATGTTTTCATCATGAAACATCACTGTTTATACTCTAAAACCCTAGGTTTTTAGCCCATTCCGTACCCTAATTCCATCACTCGCCGCCAAATACTCTCCATGGTTGATCATCATCAATTTTCTTTACTTCTATATGATTAAAGATAATTATTTCATGTTTAACTGATGAATGTTTTGTTGAAGTACATTTATCACAGGGTTCCATCGTTGAAATCACTCACAAGCCAGTTAAGGATGAGATACCTAATTTAGGGCTTTGGCACTTTCGGCACGCTTCCGAGGAAAACTAAGGGAGGTTATGGTCCAAAATAATGTTTTAATACTTTCCAATGCATTTTACTTCACCCAGGTCGCACATGTGGGTCCCTAGGAGTTGATTAATAAATCTGCTCAAAATGTGTGAAGTTTCCAAACTGCCATGTTTTACCTTGATGTGTGTGCTGCTAGAGGTGAATCTATAAACTCTAATCAAATGGGTTTGTTAAAAATATAACCAATTAGGTATATCCAAAACAGTTTCTCAACATTCGAATTTTACTAAAAGTTATACGCGGGTCTTGGAGGCAGTTTTGTAAAAAATAACTGTTTTTTCAGAGTTCTAGAACATTGCAAAAAAAGCCAAACAGCTAACTTTGGGCACGATTTCCGAGGATCTGGATTTGAATTAGAAAAATCCAAGAGAGAATTTTGTTGGAAACATAACAAATTAGTCTTTTTCCAAACATTTTTCCAAAATTCCCCATGATTAGGAAGATATACCAATATCTTTGAGATCAGTTTGTTAAAATTGTTCAATTTTCTAGAATTGAGGAAAATGAATAATTCACCTTGTGAATCTTATAAATGGCTCAGCCATGGTTTGTGTTGTAAGATTGAGAAGTTTTTGAAGGATGAGGATGAAAAGGTGTGAACATGAGACAAAATATTGAAGAAATGTATGTAAGTGAACTTATGATTTGAATCTTAATACAATTTGACTTTGCCATGAATTCTTTGTAAATGTTATGGTATTTTTTTTTAATATTAGACATTGATTTAGTTTAGACTTGCTCCAGGGTGGAAAGGACCCACCATCGCCTAGAAGCAAGTTTTGTAAACATCATAGGATAGAGGTAGCGTGTTTGATTTAGATCTAGGTGCATGGATTTTATTTTGAAAGCAATTGTTAATTAGATCTCATAATTTTGATTATGTATTTAAGACTGTAATTCGTTTTTTTTCTTAAAATTAAATAGACATATCATTCAACTCGTTGCAAGCTAATGAATGGCGTTGATCAATGATTTTATTGCATGAATAACCCCTTTGTTACAGGTTTACGACTGAAATATTTAAAGGTGCTTCTTAATTGGATAAACAAGAGATCAATAACTCCGTTTGTTTTAAATATGAATTGAAATCTATTATGTACCTTATTGATTTTCTTGTAACTTTGTGTTTTGGCAACCAAGTATTTGAAAGCAATGCAATGAGACCATTAAATCGTTGTTTGAAGTTGTAGTTTAGTTTGAAATTCATTATGATTGTAGTTAGTTATTGGTAGAACCATTCGCCAATGTGCTCATGTTTGAATGATTTCTTGAGTTTGATTAAAGAAGTTTAAGGATATGATAGTTTCTTATTTTGTAGTCTCTTAGATCTGAAGCATGTCAATTAAAATCTTGGTTTGCTTAGTTTCTTTTGAAGCAATTGCAAAGTGTTGACAGAGGTTAGTTTGAATGTTTATTTGATTTTTTTTATGCATCCCGGGAATTAGATTATTTGAAGTCTTGTTTTTTCATTGCCTTAGTATAAGATCATTTGAATGAGAGTGAATTTTATTGGTATTAAGATTTAGCATAAGTTTGGTATCATTTTAAATTAAACTTGATTGGTTTAAGATTCTTGTATTTAGATTAAATAGATCTTAATATCTACATTGAGATTTTCATTTAGATTAAAATAATTTCAATGGCAATTTGTATTGCTTGGTTTATGATTAACTAGAGTTAGTTTTGTTTGCATAGTGATTATAATTTCTTATTTTTTTAAGCATGTTTTCCTCAATTGATTAGCTTCAATTAGAAATAACAATATTGTACTTAAACAACAAGTTGATTCCTATTGTATTCTAGGTTAGATGCTCTGATCCTACGTTCTCTGCCCTTGTACCTCGAATCTTACGAGCCCTGGATCGATAATTTAATGTTGGAAATTATAGCAATATATTTCCCCAACAGAGACAATGGTGGGGCCCCAAGTGGAATAGGTGGGTGGCCACCAATATCCACCTAGATCAGTTACACTGAAAAGGACATGCATACCAATTTTGCTTTAGATATTCCATTAGTATGTCAGTACATCCTTTTCTAAAACTCCATAAGTATGTCCTTTTATACCACTAGTATTAATAAATGTGAGATTAATATTATCATTACTTAGATTTTCCCAAAAAACGTCGTTTAGGGCCTCAAAACAACTCCGGAAGTTCAGGACCCGAAAAACTGTCAAAAATAGTAAGTTGTGTCGAAAATGAAAAAATGAAAGAGACAATGGTGGGGCCTCAAATGGAATAGGTGGGTGGCCACCAATATCCACCTAGATCATTCCCCCTCCCCCCCCTTAGGAATCAATGGTCCCCATTTCATTGAGTTCCTCCATGAGATGAGGAAACTTTTGCTGAACTTGGTCCCTGGTGAACCACTTGCCTTGGTGCAGGAGTTGGCCAACTTTGACAACCTAATACAGTTGGATATTCTGTTGGCGAGTGTTCTTGATTTACATGTCCATGATACAATCTGTGGTGGCTTGTTCCATCCAGTCTGGGTTTAACTCTATTGTTGTGAGTTGTTCTGCAATGTCAGAGGTGTCCAGTAGAGGTGGGAAGTAGGGACGAAGGTGGTCCATATTGAATACTAGGTGCAGACCAAGGAATGGTGGAATACTGAGCTCGAAGGCATTGTTCCCTACTGCCTTCGTGATGGTGTACGTCCCATATCGGAGTGGGTGAAGCTTGCGGTGGGGTCCAATGAGGCGCTCCTTCTGCTAATGTAGCCACACTTTGTCACCCACCTAGAAGTTGTGTGGTACCCGATGTTGATCATGTCGTTGCTTATACTTAGCATTGGCTCTATCCAATATGTCATGAACTTGTTGGCGGATGTGCTGAATGTGCTCGATGAAACTGTTCGCTTTGTCAGCTTCAGACTGGACATGAGCCGAATCGGCCTGAGTAGACGCAAATGGAATGGCTACATCAATGGGACATAGTGGTTGGAATCCCAAGCCCACTTGAAAGGGGCTGTGGCAGGTTGAGCTGTGGAGAGCCCGATTATAACTGTGTTGCACATAGGGGAGGCTCTCATCCCATTTGCGTGGATGCTTTGAATTGTACATGTGAAAAATGTGTACAATCATCATGTTGACGACCTCTATCTAGCCACCAGTTCGGGGATGGAAAGCTGTGGACTTGGTGAGATTGGTGTCCAACATTGACCAGAGGCTGGACCAAAATGTGTTGAGGAACCTGTTGTCGTGATATGATATTATAAACTGTGGGATCCCAAAGTGCACCCACACTCGCTCAAAGAAGAGTTTAGCAGTGGCTTCTGCCGTGATATTCTTCTTGTAGGCCACCATAATGGCCATCTTCGAGAATTTTTTGACGATCACGAAAACACAATCATTTCCATGCTTAGTAGAAGGAAGGCCTGACATGTAATCCATGGAGATGGATTCCCAAGGTCGACTAGGGGTAGGTAGCGGAGTATAGAGGCCTTGCTTCTTGATGGTCGGTTTGGCAATGGCACAAACAGTGCAGGATCTGATGTACTTCTCGACATCCTGTCGAAGGCTTGGCCAATATAAATACTTCTACAGTACTGCCACTATTTTCTTGACCCCGAAATGCCCAGCGACTTGACTGTAGTGTGCTTCCCATATCATCTTCACACGCTCACTTGAAGGAACACAAAGGTGTCCCAGGTGACATAACAATGCATCTTGAAGGTGAAAATTTGGAACTTGTGTACCCCCCAAGAGTGCCTTGTATGTGTAGACGAATTATGGATCACTCTTGTAGAGAAGCATCCAATCAGAAGTCTCATGCCCACAAGAGTTAAGAACGGTGGTTAGTGCCACGATCGATGGTCGGCTGAGGCAGTCTGCAACATTATTGATGCTACCCTTCTTGTACTTGATGTTCAAATGAAACTGTTGCAGATATGTGGACCACTTCTGATGGCGATCATTTTGTAACTTCCCTTATGTCTGTATGAACTAAAGGGGTTGGTGGTCTGTGTGGATGATTGTTTCTTTCCCCAAAATGTAATGCTTCCATTGTTGACAAGCCTGCACAATGGAATACATTTCTTTGTCATAAGTGGGATACTTGTGAACTAAGTCGGACAATTTCTCACTGTGATATGCCACTAGATGCCCCTGTTGAGTAAGCACATGTAACAATAAATACAAATATGCAGCGGAAATAACACTTCATTTCATTAATATCAAAGAACTGAAATTTGCTTACAGATAGAATAGAAATAAACTAGCTAGGGTGCTGGTAGCTTATCTCTAAGAAGAGATTTGGCGGCTATAGGCCTTTGAACTGAGTTACAATGAGGCTCGAGGGCCTATTTATTATTTAAAAACAATGGAAAACCCTAAACATCCAAAACACTAACCCTAGGAGATGAAGCGCCAAAACTATGGGCCTTGTTTGGGTAAATTGGTGTTTCAACTTCTCGGGGACGTAACTTTGGCATACGATCTCTGTTTGACGTGCACCATACCTCATTAGAAAGATCTATCCGAGGACTACAAATTTTGATGCAAGAAACATAGAATCGGTTGCTCTCATTTTTCCCAAAAAACGTCGTTTAGGGCCTCAAAACGGCTCCAAAAGTTCAAGACCCGAAAAATTGTAAAAAATAGTAAGTTGTGCCGAAACTGAAAAAAAATGAAAGAGACAATGGTGGGGCCCCAAGTGGAATAGGTGGGTGGCCACCAATATCCACTTGGATCAGTTACACTGAAAAGGACATGCATACCAAGTTTGCTTTAGATATTCCATTAGTATGTCAATACATCCTTTTCTAAAACTCCATAAGTATGTCTTTTTATACCACTAGCATTAATAAATGTGAGATTAATATTATCATAACTTAGAATTTTCATTTAATGTTTAAAATTTAACTAACTCCTTTTCACCTATCAATAAAAACACATGTGAAGTCCACATTCTAACTTTTATTTTATATCTTGAGATAAAAAGGAATAAAATTTCTATCGTTAGCATTAATGAATATGATATTCTCATAATTTATACATTTTCAAATTACATAGACCTTGAACCCTAATTGTATATACCTCATAAGCTTGAATACATACTAAGAACCTAACAAACTTAATGAGTGGGCAAGCCCCTAGGCATAATTACTCTTTGACAATTGTAATTTATAAGGTTGTTGTCATAGGCCTATAGTCTACCTAAATTTTTATTTGAAAACTTGAGTTTCTCCCAAATATGTTTTGGCACCTGAGACTATGTAGCACCATGTTATCTTGGCCACAAGGGCTTGGCTAAACTACACCTACTACAACTTGAATATGCCTCTTCCTTTACAATTGACCAATAACTTCACCTTAAGCTCCAATCCATCAAATGAAAATAAGTCCTACTCAACCAAGTTTATTCAATAGTAGGCACATGTCCAATTGTGACCTTTCAAACATCCCAATAATACTTTAACATAGACAATATTTTATTACTTAGCCAAAACACAACATACAAAGGAGTAGTAAACATGCAACAAAGGAATCCACAACACACATGTACAAATGAATAATGTCATACACATACAACAATGGAGTTACAACCTCCTACCTACAACTTATTACATATGCACAATGAGTCTGAGGTAATATGTCTTTATTCCTACCACCTAACAATCTTGCACAATCCAACCCCTAAAGTAATCATAGGCAAGCCTCCTATAGATCATTTCTTCTTCTTCTTCTCACTCAACAAATGCAATTTTCCCTATTATGCCTACCCCTAAGCTTAGCACAATTCTAGATATCCTTTACACTCTATGTGAATGACCAACCACTTCTTTCCTTAGCACTTTTTAGGTGTCCTCCTTTTATATGAGACTTTCCTTACATTTTCAAACCCCTTCATTCTAAGTCAAACCCAAGCGCTATCCTTCAGCTTGCTTTCATGTGGTGAACAAGTACTCTTTTAAGTGTACCCAAGTATGCCCAAGTCACACCAAGTTGTCTCAATTCAACCCAATTTGTATGTCCAAATTGGCATAGACCATCCAATTCCATCCCACTCAACTCTTCCCAAATTAGCCCAAGTCAGTCTAAATCCACCTGAATTACCCAATTCCATCAAAGTTCATTCCACTATGGCCAATTCCATTCAATCATGCCCAATTTTGTCCAAGTATACCCAATAATTCCAATGTGCACCTTGCAATGTGCCCAAGTATATATGGTGGATGTGTACCCAATGACTACATTCCACAATTGTGCTCCATAGATACTTTTTCCCAATGGTATTTTTTTTCATCCATCGCAACCCCCAAATGTGGGTTGCCTAACTCCCTTGGTATACATCTAGTCCAAGAAATTAATCCAATCAAGATGTCTATGCCAATCTTGTTTTTCATGCATACTGCATGTCTATGGATGAGTTTTTTTGTAGAAACCCTTTTCCTTCCCCCACCAAGTTCCCTTACATTCTTTTCTTTTTGTGTCCAACTAGTGCGAACTATTAAGGCATGCAATACAACCAATCTTAGTAAGGGCGCCAAATATGTACATGGTTCACCTTTCTAATGGTATAAGGCATTCTAAAAGCAACTCTTTTAGTCATCAATATCTTTTCATGTCCATCCATGTATATTAATGACCACTAAGGTGATAATGTGCCAGAGGTGCTTCAAGTTAGTCAAGGATAAAGCAATACATCCTCTCCCACTAAAAGTTGTTGTAATTTCTAACAACAACCTCAAGAACCCATTGTCCTCCAAGTCTTCTACCTAGAGCCATGCATCCATCCACAATTAACTCCTTCAACTGCTTTTTGTTTTTTATTCTAGAATTTACATGCAACTATCCATTGTCCATTACTTCCTTTGAACAAGATAATTTGCCCAAGTTTTGCCAAAAATTCCTCTAAGATGTCTTTGTTGCTACTGTTATAACTACAATAAGTCCAACATTGTTGCAAAAATCCAACCATCATCAAGATGATCATCAAATTAAGGAAATATTCCCTTGAACCATTTGAAAGTGAACCTATCAAGCAAGGGGGGATGAGAGCTTTATTTTTTTTCTAAATAAGTGTGCGTGCAACTATTTCCCAATATGTCAAGAGAACATCATGAAGAGAAAGAAAAATGGTTCAACCCAATTGTTGCACCATCCAAACCTACTCGTGGTCGATACTTCAACCAAATTTTCCATGCTTTTGTACATTGATATATCTCATTCCTTAAAATATTTGGGTGATCAATCCAACTATCATGTCTAGTAATATCTTTTCCATCCACACTGTGGTCATCATGTACAACACTTTTTGAACTAAGGAAAGATATTACTAAGTCATCTATAAAATATAATTTTCTAAAGTACCTTTTCAACTGGTGCTTTAGGCTCCACTACCTATTCCTAAGCAATGAGCTCCCAGCTTGTGACTCATGAAAGAAAAGGAAAATGAAATAAGTGGTGAATGATATTGCTAACCAAAGTGTCTGACTTGTGATTCATGCTCAAGTATCTCAAAATTGCCTCGTTTCCTTACAATATGTAGCCTAATCCTTCTAACAAAATTTTTTTGGTTGCTCTAAAAATCTTCATAATGTGATTTGTGTCACAATCAAGAAAATATTTGTCTCCCACTTATACATCTAAGAGTATTATTGGATAAGTGCTTCCATGTATTGCTTAGGCCCAATACTTAGATTATTTTCATAAAAAATGAGACATCTATCTAGCCTATCTCTTCTTGTGTGCAAATATCATGTACAATGTCATTTATTGGTGAATTCTTTTACTAATAACCTCAAAAAATATTAGTAGTGCATGTTAAACCTTGCATCCAACAACATGCTTCGAGTTTTTCAAAGTGCACACCAATTCAATCTTTCTCAATATTAACTCCACCAAAGTCTCTAATACTACTATACATGCTTTGCATATGGTCCTCACCGTATTCGGTACCCACAGTCGATTTTCCCAAAACAAACTCTTCTTGCCTATGTGTGATGGAAAAATACCAAACTATGGATTCACTGGTTTCATTAATCAAATTTATGACTGGAATTCTTAGCATCCTTCTCATCATCATAGGCACACCATAAGTCTCAGTTCCATCTACCAACATCAAACAATTCTCACGGGGCACCAAAATTGCTTTGGCAAGCTTGAGGAAGTATTTACCCTAAAATGGTTGTATGGTCATCTAATGGAGCCATTAACAAGTCCAAACTACCAAACCATTCCCCACGCTTCAAAGGTTCACAATAAACTACCCTCACAATTCGGTTTCATTTTTTAATTCACCACTTTGAACATGGTCATGTTTCTCTCAAGTTTATGATGAAGTGATGTAGTAGTCCATTCACTTACAAAGACATGGGTTGCACCAATATATACCAAGGATACCACCTTCAACCCCCTCATGGTTGCATTTACAAAACAAATACCTCATGTATTCACCTTGCAAACCACATTGATGACCTTCCTCCGTGAAATTTTCCAAACTTGTTGTTAAAGCACCCATAATCTCAAATGTTTCATTTGAATTTTACTGCACCTAAGTTTCTTGAACGTTTGTTGGTTTCTCCTTGAAAATTGGTTGCAGTTGGACTTCTTCCAAGTCTTCCAATTTCTACTTCAAAGAACAATCCATGGAAAAATGATTCTAGAAACAAAGGAAACAAGTAACGTTCTTAATTCTACAGTTAGGAAATTTTGGATACTTCGTTGTAATGTCATGTCATATTTTCCATCCTCCCTTGGATGATGTCAATTTAATCATCACCCATGAATCTACTCCATCTGTCAAAGTCTACAACTTTTAAACCCAGGATTTAGCTAATGCACTAGTTTTCTTTAGCTTTTCCACCTGCACCTAATACAACGATGGATCTCTTGATCCCAATGTTCCAAGTCCATGGCCATGGATTTCATCTAGGCCTTACAAGCTTCTTTCTTTATGTTTTCCATGACACAACCTATAAATGGATTAAACTTCTAAGCAAATCTTAAAATCCTACCCAAATATTAAAAATTTGGATTACCTTGCCACCTAAAGCCTGCAATGTACCTGAAACCACAAGAAAAATCATCAGTATTTGTTAAATAACTATCTTGACTACCTGCTACAACAAGGAGCTGTGTGTTTTCTAGTCTCAAGCCAGTTTGATGACTGTCTGACAACTTGTTCCAAATGTTATTACTTTGCTTCAAGATCATTCCAAAGAAGATTTCTCTAATATCAATTCTCATAGTAGTAACAATGGTGAAGAGCACTAAAACTATCTCAAAATAAAATATAATACCACCTTTCCTTCAAAAAGTGGTGAAGAGTATGATTTAATACCCCCTATTACATTCAATGTGAATTTTCTTTTGCAAACTTGAGTTTCTCTCAAATTTGTTCTAGCACCTAAGGTCATGCAACACTACCTTTCCTCTTCTACAAAGACTTGGCTAATCTACACATACTACAACTGGATCATGCCTCTTCACCTAAGTCCTACCTACAACATTGCCTTAAGCTACAATTTTTCTAATACAAATAAGTCCTACTCAACCAAGTTCATTCAACAATAAACACATTTCATACCATGACCTTTAAAATATCTTAGCAATACTTTAACACTTAGATAATATTTCGACACTTAGACAACATAAATCACATCAAGGAATAGTAACATTCAAAAATCATAAATATTCCACAATAAACATGTATAGATAGCGCCCAGGGTAGGTGCCTTAACTGCAACTAGTTTACATATGTATAATGAATCTAAGGCAATATAGTCTCTTGCCTACTTCCCAACAAACTTGCAAAATCCAATTCCTGAAGAAACCACATGCATGTCTCCTACGATTCTTGTCTTCTTCTTTTCACTCAACTAATGCAATTCGCCCTACTATTCATAACCCCAAACTTAGCACATTTGTAGAGTTCCTTTACACTCTTTATGAATGACCAATCACTCCTTTCCTTTACCACTTTTGATGCATCCTTCTTTTATATGACACTCACATTGAAATTACAAGCCCCTTCATTCTAAGGTGGACCTAAGTGTCGTCCAACAAATTTCTTCCTTTTGGTGACTTGTTTGTTGATTTTCCACGTCCAATAAGTGTGCATAGAAGTGCATCTAAGTCTGCCCAAGTTGTCCCATGTCAATTCAATTTCATCCAATCTATCCATCAAACTCAACCCATTCCATCCAATTCTGTCCAACTTAGCCCAATTGGCCCAATTTTTTTGAGTCTATTGAAGTTCATCCGAGTCTATACAACTCAATGCAATCTATTCAAGTCCACCCAACTTGGTCCAAGACCACACAACTCAATGAAAATCCTTCTTAATCCACCCAACTATGCCCAAGTTTATCCCAGTGCACCCAATTTTACCCAAGTCCATTTGAATCCACTTAATTGCACCCAATTCAGTCCAAGTATGTCCAACTACACCCAAATCCATCCAAGTATGCCCAATTGTGCTCAATAATGCATCCAAGTACATTTGGTGGATGTGCACCCAATGAGTGCATCCCATAATTACACCACATACACATGTGCCTAAAAGCACTTTTGTTGTCCATCACAACCCCCAGGGGTGAGCCACCTAGCTCCATTAATCCACATGTAGTCCATGCACCCAAGCTAGTTAAGCTCTTTATGCCAATGTTGTTTGTAATATGCAATGCATGTTTGTGGATGAGGTTGCTCATAGCAACCATTTTTTCCTTTCCTCACTAAGTTCATTTCCAGGCTTTTTTTGATGCATTCAATTAGTGCAAGCTTCCAACGTATGTGGTGTGCCCAACCTAAGCAAGGGTGCCCAACATGTCCATGATGCACCTTGCCAATGAACCAAGGCACTCCAAAACTGACTCTTCTAGCTACCAATATTTTTTCATGTCCATCAATGCCAATTAATGACCACTAAGGTGCCCAAATCCATTCAAGGCTAGGGCATTACATTAGTGTGCAATGAAATAAATAAATAAATATATATATATATATATATATCCTTGGTTCATATCACCCTATAGAAATTTGAATAACTGATATATTATTCACTGAGATTCTCCTGATCACACACTATTTTAACTTCATGCATAATATAGAATCTCATCTACCTTTGATCATTAATTGCGGAAATAAAAACAATCGCATGCGCACATTAAAACCATAAACAATCACACATATGAACACAATATTTTATGGGAAAGCTTAAAGCTGAAAACCCCAAACTATCTGTATATTATATGTCATAGAGACTTCTATGTAACAATCGACACAGCTCCTCACAAGCTCTCGCACACCTCCACTGTTACTCAATACTAATCAAGCTCCCGATCTAGCAAATCACATGCCCAATCTCTCGCTAATTTGATAGTTTGCCTCTAATGCGCAATCCCCCGTCAGAATGGCTCGTAATGAACTCGTATTGGTCCAAATAAGTGATCGCGCAATCCCTTACTGCATCTCCAATCCACCGTGTTGCAAATCATAACAAGATAGTCACAAACCCGAGCAGTCACACCGTTCTTTCACCCACCTCTTAAACTCGGTTCTACCGAAATCGTCTCATGCACTGTAGTTAACTGATGTATTCTTCAGTTGATTAATGAGTTAATAATTAGTGAATTAATTAATAATTAATTCACACCACTCTCACTAGTGTATCAATCAATTAGACTAGATACAACTAGCTCAACTATGTTTAACTCAGTTAAACTGAACACAACTCCACCAACTACCTCAATAACTCCACCAAACTCTGTCACATGAGTTCTAACCGAAGTATCCATGCAATATCTCCACTTAACCCTTAGGAATAGCTAATTCCTTCTATCAGCTCTTGTGCCACATCTGTGCACTTAACTGAAGTGCTCCAAGAGAATAAGATAATGTTTATAGTCCAAATATTATTAAGAGCTAATAATATTCGACATATCTATTTTTAGACTGGCAATCTAAAAATAGATTCCGCCCAATATGTCAAAAAATATAAGTCCATCTATTTTTTCCAACTTGACCAACCATCCACAAATAGCATCCTGCAACTCATAGAATCATGATCGACATGTCTAAAAATAGACTTTGCGCCAAAAATAGCCTGTGGGCCCACTTAGTGAAGGCGACTTCTTTCCACTAAGCTCATCATCTTGTTGCAATCTCAACACACCCTTTTGCATAGTTGAAGCAAGAGCCTTGTGAGCAAAGATGGAAGTCGTCATCATGCAATTAAATAAAATACCTAAACATAGTTATTGAATAGTTGAAATTTAAATAGTATTTAAGTAAATATTGTTAACTTTATTTTTATGCAATTCCCTACTAAGTCCACAAATAAGAGTTATTGTGCATTTCTATGACAAGGAGACAATAAAAGAGATACATCAAATAATGTCAAAACCAAGAGAAAATATTAAAAAAATGTCATGCAACCATACATTACTGAAAATTAAACCAAAATAAAACAATCATTAGGTCATGCTCAGAAGGATGGTGACTTTTCCTTGGAAAGATGGTGGGGTTCCTTAAGGGAGGCATTGTTACCCAAACATGGAAACACACTTGAAGTAATGATGTTGGAATAGAAAATTGTAATGTTCCACCCCCTGTCACCCCCTTTCCCTACCTTAGCTAAGAGAGAAACTAACTCCAAAAACAAGATAAGGAGAAGATATAATAGAAAAATAAAATAACCTCTTAATCTGAATGAAGAATTCCACCACCATAACCTAGCAAACAACATTGTAGAAGTAATTCAACTCATTTGAAAATAGGAAAAATGTTATATGAAATGATAATGAAATATTCAAGGAAATTGTCAAAGGACAATAGCTCAAGTGTTAGCTAGTTGATTTAATTCCCCTTCTACTCGGGTTCTATTCTCTAGATACATGTTAGCTTGTGTGGAAAAAAATTGAACAAGTTAAAAATCATGATGAGTAATTCCTATAAGCCTAAAAGGACATGAAAAATTAAATATCTTGATATTGAGGTGAAGAGTGACAGTTGTTGTGATTCAATCTTGGGTCTTGTCAAGAAAAATCCTCCGAAGTTACCAATTCAAGAGTTACCATGGAAAAAAAATATTCAATGAGATTCGCCAAGGTCTGTGAAGGAAAAATCCTAATATTACAAGGGATGTTGTGACATGATACGATAAAGCAAAAGTGAAATAGACACTAAGTAACCTTTTATGTATGATATATAAAAAGTGAAATCTTAACCATGGATTTGAACAAGCTTTGAAAGTTAAGATTATATTCCTTATTGTTCAATAAAATTGAATTTTAATTATTATCATTCTAAATTAAGATTGTAATTATATATATTTGATTACCTTCTCAACTTCACTTTTTCTACACTATTCCACTCCTCAATGTGTCTTGAAAGATATTCTAACAAAATAATAAATTATAGACATCAAAACTGATAAGTTATGAGAAAAAATGCAATTACCTAAGCATTTAAATATTTAATGTTTCAATATGAAAGCCAAAATATCTAGCATTAGAAAAATATAAAAAGAAAATTCCATTGGTCTTATTATAGTTTGTGTAATTTCTTTATACATAATAACATCTTATAAAAAATGATGTATAATATAAATGTAATTTATTCAATATGACCAAAATCATTAGTAAACCATATCTCAAAAAACAAAATTATTTATACCCTATAAACTTGAAATAAAGTAATCTTAAACCAAAAAAGTGCAATAGAATTAGGAGTGCCTTTCAATCATAGTAGAAGTAAAATTTGGATGAAGTCAATCAAATATAAAAAGAAAATATTAATTAATAAAAAAATTCAACTTTCATAGATGATTTTACTACACTACCTTTTTTTCAACACTAAATAAGCTATGTAACTTTTGACATGGGTAAATGACAATGCATAGATTATTGACTTATAAGTTGATTTTGAATTTGTTTTAGACATTTGTATATGTTTTATTAATGGAGTAGTTTAAATTTTTTATGTTTTCAATCTTTCCCAACAAGTCTCGCCCTTTAATCCTAGCCAAGGTTCTTCTAGAGAATATTGTTTTACCCAATGTTGTATATGGTCTACTCCATTAGTCTGCTAGCAAGGTCCCAAAAAACGTTGACCCATTGTTTAGGGGATCAACGTATGTGGAGGACAAAGGAGTTAATGTAAGTGGAAAATTAAACATCCATCTACGTACATTTAATGCAACCCCACTCTCAAACTTGCAAATTCCTCCTTCATTAGTTATACTACTCATTCGCTTCATCCCATGTTCTTGTTTAGTTATGACGAAAAAGAGAACTGATAAGTAGAAATAGCCATTCAACAAACTGTTGCTAGTGAACTAGTGGATGTCTCAAGAATTAGATAACCATTAATTTTGCATGGCATACTCTCAATTTACAATTTACAATTTCATTCATCCCACTAAGCCTATACATCTGCAAATAATTATGATCATTGCAAATCAAAAAATTGAAGTTGTCCTAATGCAAGGTTGTTAATTTTGGGCAACTAGGTCCAAACTCCATGTTGTGATGCTCAGATGATGATGCCAATATTTTTATTGGATTCCTCTTTCACTGAGGTGCAAGATCGATCTAAAGATCATCTTGATTGGATGAGCAGAACATTTAGTTTGAATTAATTCCACTTATGTGCAAGATCGGCCAGAATTGTTAGTAGGCTTCGAGCCCCAACAGATGTGTCACACACCAGGCTCACGGATGGATATATATTGGTCAACATTGGAGGTCATTTTAATCATCACTCATCACACGTTTCTCTCTTGTATTTGATTGGTTTGATCTCACATTTGGAGGCTTCTCTTCTCTCACACGTGGGAAAAAAACAACTAGGGTTTTCTGATCTAATCTAGGGTTTCAGTGCAGCTTTGACCAGTGTTGACTTTGGTCAATGCTTGGTCAACCTAACCTCAAACCCTGCCAAAAATTCGATCTCTGCAGTCTGCATTTTTTGGCACAAAAACTGAGGCTAGACGTTGACCTTTGACCTTGATGTGTTGACTTTATGTTGTTGTTGTTCTGCGTTGACCGTTGACTGGACAACGCTGACTTTTGTTGACTTTGGGTTGAATGTTGTAGAGCTGTCTTGAGGGTTGTGTGACACTTCTGGTTGGCTAACCATGAGGAGACTTTGTTGGTTGAAGCATCATGTTGACCGTTGTAACGCACCACAACACATATATTTTGTTGATTAAGTTAAGTGTATTTTTGGCTTGTCTTCCATTGATCTATTGGTATGTTCTATCAGCATTTTATTTTCATGTTTATGTGATTGCTATTTGATATCGGGTTTAAAATAAAGTTGCATCAAGCATAGAACATCTACGAAAATTTACATGGTATCAGAGCTAAGGTGAAGACAAAGCCCAAGTTTGTATTAAGAGCAATCACCGAAGAAGTAGCATTTGTCAAGGACACACGGGTAAAAATAATAATAATGGCTTCAAAGCTGATGACAAGTTGGTTGGCAAGTCTGACTTTCATGCTTGGAAGATGAATTTGGATTTGATCTTGGAAGATCAAGATGTGATGGACTATCTGCAGCGTAAAATCCAAGAGCCTCCATCATCTGCACCTGCTACCACCAAGACAAAGTATAAGAAAGGGGAAATCAAAGCTAAGCTGATTATCCAGGATTCCATCCATAAAAGTTTGGTTGCCTACATCTCTGAGCTGGGCACATCTAAGGAGATGTATGATAAGTTGGTCAATATGTTCAGGGCTATCAATGCAAATCAAGTTCCTTTATTTAAGAACCAATTGAAGAATCTCAAGAAAGACAGGGATGAATCCATTCATTCCTATTTTCTGAAGTTGACTGAAATCGAGAATAATATTCTTGCCATTGGGGAAACAATAGTTGATCAAGATGTGGTTCTCACCGCACTTGGAGGTCTCTCCTATGAATGGCATGTATTCATTACTACCATTCTCAATAATAATGTGATTCTTGATTTTGACGAAGTATTGTTGAGATGCACTCAAGAGGAAACAAGAATGATGGAATATGAAAATGAAGGTAATGCTGCCTTCACCGCTCGTGCTAAGAAGAAGAACAATGGTGGTCTGAAGAACCATGGAAGAGCTGGGGTCAAAGGAAAGAAAGGAAGTGATTTTACACATGTAACAAGACTGACCACTATGCTAGAGAATGACCTAATAGAAGGGATTCTCCAGGGGATGATGATAACAACAACAACAAGAGGAATGGCAATCAAAGGAACAACAGGTTCAAAGGAAAGAGGAAGGCTCCCTCTCATCGCAATGGAAATGGGCAACCTTTCAAAAGGTCAAGAAATTCTAGGTATGAGGAATCTAATGTTGTTGATGATAAGAAAAATGAATTCATTCTTGTATCTGCCCTCTCTGTTGCATCTCCATCCGACACCATGGATGTCTGGTTGATTGATAGTGGTGCTTCAAGGCACCTCACTGGGTTTAAAGAATCACTTTTTGATTTGAATGAGAAGGATATTAATCTGAAAATTATCCTTGGAGATAATGCCACCTATCTCGTGAAAGGGACAGGCACTGTGACCCTCCATCTATCTCAAGGTCAATTCCTTCGCTTGCAAGTTGTACTCTATGTATCTAATTTGAAGAAGAACCTTGTGTCTATTTCGGCCATGGAAGACAAAGGTTTCAAGGTGGCATTCGTCGATGGATACACATCTGGAAGAAGAGTCTCAATGAAGCTCTTACAATTGGGTTTAGAGTTGATACACTCTACCAAGTTGGAGGAAGTCCACTGGGGGATATGACAGGTGATATTATTCGTCAAACCGGACTATGGCACTGAAGGTTTGGACATCTTCATTACAAAGCCCTTCCTGAAGCAAGGAAAGTGGTGACAGGGATGCCCGAATTCAAAAATGATCATGAAGGTGAATGTCAGGGTTGTGTCGAAGGAAATCATACAAGGGGACCTTTCCCCTCAAGTATCACAAAGACATCCAATGTCTTGCAATTAATACATTTTGATCTGTCTGGTATGTTGCCCGTGATATCTTTGGGAGGATGTTATTATTACATGACATTTATAGATGACTTCTCTCGCAAGACCTGGATATACTTCTTGAAGAAGAAGGATGAAGCATTCATGTGGTTTCATACTTTCAAAGCCTTGGTAGAAAATCAAACAGGGAGGAAGATCAAGATTTTGAGGACCGATAATGGCACTGAATATGAGACGAACAAGTTCAATAACTTTTGCATAGAAGCTGGCATTAAGAGGGAGACCACAATTGTGTATACTTCTAGGCAAAATGGCGTTGCAGAAAGAAAGAACAGGACCATTGTGGAAGTTGCACCTGCCATGCTATGTGACCAAGGTCTTTCGAAGTTTCTATGGGCAAGAGCTGCAAACACTATTGTGTACATACAAAATTGATGCCTGCATTCCGCTTTGGACTCCAAAACTCCTGAAGAAGTCTTCTCTTGTAAGAAACTTGATGTTTCACAATTTAGAGTTTTTGGATGTCCTATTTATTTTCATGTGTCGAAAGAGAAGAGAAGCAAGCTAGATGCTTCTGGGAGGAAGGGAATGTTTGTGGGCTACATTGAAACTTCAAAGGCTTATAGAGTTTATGTGCCTGGTCAAAGAGAAGTGGAGATTCGCCACGATGTTACCTTTGATGAAGATGCTTCCCTCAGGAAAGTGATAAATCTTCTGAGCTATGAGGAAGATCATGATGTAAGATCTGGAAATTAGGAAGAACTGAAAGATGAGATGATGCTCGATGTTGAAGGACCGATGGACCCCATTGATCCACCTCCTTCAATGAAAAGAAGACCCGCATGGCTCCAGGATACTCTCGAAGATGCCGAGAGACATATGGCCCCAATGGGGACATTCTGTGAAAGCAAGAAGCCAAATAGATACCAAGGGTATCTAGCAGCCATGAGTACAATCGTACAATCTAAGCCTGGATCATTTGAAGAAGCCGTAGAGCATCAAGTCTAGAAGGATGCTATGCACGAAGAGTACGAGTCCATTATGAAGAATGATGTTTGGGTGTGGTTCCGAGACTGGAGGACAAAGTTGTTGTCACCTTGAAATGGCTCTATAAGATCAAGCATGGATCTGATGGTAGTGTTGAAAAGTTCAAGGCAAGATTCGTTGCTCGAGGCTTCTCTCAAAAGGAAGGCGTAGACTATGATGATATATTTGAACCTGTGGCCTGATATTCCACCATCCGATCTATTATTTCCCTTGTTGCTACGCAAGGATGGAATCTTCATCAGATGGATGTGAAGACCACTTTCCTGCATGGTTTGATAAAGGAAGAGGTGTACGTGGAGCAACCTCTGGGGTTCGAAGTCCAGGATAGAGACTCTCATGTATGCAGGTTGAAGAAAGCCCTCTATGGGTTGAAGCAAGCCCCCATGGATTTGTACGAGAGGATAAATAGCTACTTGATGAAGTTGGGCTTCACTCGAAGTAATGCTGATATGAACCTTTACTTCAAGGTTGATAGAGAAAAGCCTCTCATTCTGGTTCTCTATGTGGATGATATCTTCCGGATAGGTGTTGACCCTCTCATTCATCAGTGTAAGAGGGAGCTCGATTTTGAGTTCGAGATGAAGGACCTAGGACTGATGCATTACTTCCTAGGCCTGGAGGTCTGGCAGAGACCTGGCGAGATTTTCCTCTCTCAAGGAAAATACATTGTGAAGTTGTTGGAAATATTTGGAATGGTGAACTGTAAGTCCGTGTCGACACCGATGGAGCTCAACTTTAAGAAGTTGAGTGGAAACATTGCTGGGCCCCTGCTAGCAAATCCTACCGAGTATCGTCAACTCGTAGGGGCCCTGATGTTCTTAGTGAACACCCGTCCAAACGTATGTTTTACAGTGAACACTTTGAGTCAACACATGGTTGATTCTCATCACATTCACTGGGTTGGTGCCAAGAATCTGTTGAGATATCTTCGAGGCATGATAAACCATGGGCTGAGATACACTATCGGGAGTTTGAGACTCCATGGATATACTGATGTTGATTGGGCTGGCAGTGTGATGGATCACAAGAGCACATCTAGTTGTTGCTTCACACTTGGGTCTACTTCGATATCTTGGATGAGCAGGAAGCAGAAGTCAATGGCTTTTAGCACCGCTGAGGCCAAATACATTGCTACGAGTATGGTCTATTGTGAAGTAGTTTGGTTGTGAAATCTCTTCAGTGATTTGTTCGGCATGTGCTAGATACCACCGTTATCCTTTGCGATAACTAGAGTGGGATTCGTTTGTCAGAGAACCTTGTGTTCCACGATCGATCCAAGCATATTGATACCAGGTACCACTTTATCCGGGATATGGTACAGCAAGGCGTCGTAAGGCTCGATCATATAGGAACTGATGAGCAAGTCGCAGATATTCTCACAAAGCCCTTGGGGAAGGTCAAGTTCCTAACCTTCCGTGAGAATCTTGGAATCGTGGAACGACCCTATGCTGAGGAACCGGTTGGACGATGAGCTCTGGGAGTTCCAGGAGGCTTTGGGGATAGCTTCTTGGAGCTATAAGCAACCACAGGGCTAGGCTTGCCGAACCTTGTTGGTGCGCTTTTGCCCCACTGTTATGATATTGAGTTGGTTCACCTCTCTTTGGTTTGTGCCTCGTATGCAGCCTACCCATGGAGTCTCAGACTCATGGGAAGTACCTCTCATCTTGGCCAATGAGGTGGGAAAAGATAGAGACCAGTAGCAAGACTGATAGACGCATCAAATATTGTCGTACTCTCTATGTCTAGGATGGCACGTGTCCAACCACTTTATCTGGGATCAAGTCTAGTGAGGTTTCGGGCCTCCAACTGACTTTGGGTCAATTAAACTAACTTCAGGTTAGTATGAGACTCTTTTGAGTCCTATAGAGGTTTCAGACCTCTGAGTTGATTTTGTCAACCAAGAGTGATGTCTTCGTGACTCACCTTTTGTTCTAAAATAAAGAAGCTAGCAAAGCAAGTTACCGCTGGATGACGCACGATGTTTGGATGGCACAGGTGGATGGAGTTCTCCCTAGTTGAGAGGGAGTGTTAATTTTGGGCAACTAGGTACAAACTCCATGTTGTGATGCTCAGATGACGATGCCAATATTTTTATTGGATTCCTCTTTCGGAGAGGTGCAAGATCGATCTAAATATCATCTTGATCGGATGTGCTGAACATTTATTTTGAATTAATTCCACTTATGTGCAAGGTAGGACAGAATTGTAATGTAGGCGAGCCCCAACAGATGTGTCACACACCCTCATAGATGGATATATATTGGTCAACGTTGGAGGTCATTTCACCATCACTCATCACACATTTCTCTCTTGTATTTGATTGGTTCGATCTCACATTTGGAGGCTTCTCTTCTCTCACACATGGGAAAACAACAGCTAGGGTTTTTTGATTTGATCTAGGGTTTCAACGCAGCTTTGACCAATGTTGACTTTGGTCAACTTGACCTCAAACTCTCCCAAAACTTCGATCCCTGCAGTCTCCATTTTTTGGCACAAAAACCGAGGTTAGATGTTGACCTTTGACCTTGTTGCGTTGACTTTCTGTTGTTGTTTTGAGTTGACCGTTGACTAGCAAACGTTGACTTTTGTTGACTTTGAGTTGACTGTTGTAGAGTTGTCTTGAGGGTTGTGTGACACTTCTGGTTGGCTAACCATGAGGAGACTTGGCTGGTTGAAGCATCCTATTGACCGCCGTAACGCACCACAACACATATATTTTGTTGATCAAGTTAAGTGTATTTTTGGCTTGTCTTCCGTCGATCTATTGGTATGCTCTATCAGCATTTTACTTTCATGTTTATGTGATTGCTATTTGATATCGGGTTTGAAGTAAAGTTGCATCAAGCATAGAACATCTACGAAAATTTACAAAGGTCTTCAATCAAATTCAATTATTGTAGCCTTAAACAAGAGGATTCTTATGGTTGGATGCAATGAAAAAGGTATTTCTACAGAAATGAATGATCCTACCACAAACTATTGGAGTTCATCTCATGGATACATTCTTCCATGGAAAGTTGCAAAGTAAAGGTGCAACATGAAGGCTTCTTTTATGTTAAAGGCGTAGATTTAGGATCAAGAAGCCCAATAAAAGAAGAGATGTAAGATCCTAAAAAAAATCACCAATTAGAAAGAATCCTAGTCTTTGTTGAGAACTTGTTTGTGGTTCGATTGACTCAATGAATTCACAACTTTTTGTTGTGGATTAGGTAGATTGTCCATTCAAAATGTGTCTATCTGAGAATGATTCTTGGGATATGGTCATTGGTCTTCCTACATATCTATCTGAGAATGATTCTTGGGATATGGTCATTGGTCTTCCTACATATATAATTTGACTTCTTGGTTGCATGGATAAGCTTTACTATCTTACAATCAAGATCAAAGGCCTAGGAGTGTGACTTGGGGACAATGATTGAATTCAAGAGAAGAGATTGGCTTGGATCTGTGACAAGAAGAAATTCTATCTATGAGTTTGACTGGAGGAGGAGAGGATAGTAGAGATGCTAATAGGATAAATTTAGGATTGAATTCAAACACCTTATGAGGATAAATTGTAGTTTAGGATGATTTCAAATACAGGAAGAGAATGATCTAAACAATGGGCAAAATATGTTGCATGATTTTGGGAGAGGAGAATGACATTTCTAAATTCTCTGAGGTGCTTGCTAATATTGAGGATAACAAGGAATATGCATGGAAGTGCATATGGTGAGAACAAAAGTAGA
Source organism: Pinus albicaulis (assembly GCA_034641835.2). NCBI lineage: Eukaryota > Viridiplantae > Streptophyta > Pinopsida > Pinales > Pinaceae > Pinus > Pinus albicaulis. The sequence goes on from CM076580.1 coordinate 1,084,727,688, forward strand.
TTTTGAAGATCAGTTATCTTCCCTTGGTGCTGAATAGTGCTCGTTGTGCTCTACTTGAGGACTAGATGGTTCCTTTGTATGGATTTCATCTTAGGTTTTCATATTCAAGTATCTAGTTTATCAATCACTGATGATAATTTTGGGCCAAGTGAGACCAGCTTATGATTCAAGAGTTCCTATTCATAAATTTGTTGTCCTCCTGTACCGAACACATTGCAAGCCATGTTTGAGGTTTTCAATTCTTACACTATCCAATGAAAAGTCCAGAAACATCAATTTTTTCAAGCTTGTTTGTTAAACATTTTGAAAATCCATGTTTTGACAGGATGCTTAGAAATAATAGCGCTTCTATGACTTTGATGGGAACTACGTAAAAATGGTTAGATTACTCTCTAAAAAACAGTCCAACCTGAAATCTCTTCATTTGTTAGAGTGAAAATGTGAAGTCTTATGACTATATGATACAATAAAGTATCAAGCATGTCTATATTTCTCTACTCCTATTTTTATATATTACAATTCAAGAATGAGATGTGAGATCATGATTGTCACATTCAAGCTCTATGGATTGAGGAAGTTGATTTTTTTTCAAAATGACATGTAGAAAACAGACTTGAAATGACTACTCTAAATTCTATTTTCATGGTACCATAATTAAAAAATGAGATGTGATACCTCGGTTATCTGCATTCAAGCTCTATAGATCGAAGAGCTCTGGTTTTAAAAAAATAAATAAAAACAAATTGAAATCACTACATGAAATTCTTTGATATTTCAAATTGGCGTGTACAAGTAATGAAATGGGAACCATCAAAGTCAGCAGGAACATAAAGAATGGCTCAAAGGAACAATATAGGACAAGACAGTGGCGACAATTGATTATGGGAATCATGCATTTATATAGGACTTTTAATCAAGCTCAAACATTATTTCACATCAATTTGTATCAAACTGTGTACTATTGAAAATGTAACATAACTTATGATTATCAAGATTGTCATCCTGAAGAATATACCCAGCCACCAAATATTCATGATTTGAAAATAACATGGCTGATTCCTTGCTCAACATTTTATGATATTTACTTATATATTGGATTGAACTCTAAGTACACAGAATATATTTTGTTTAATAAAATAGCATTTCACTTGAAATGAATTTCCCATCTCAAAACATATATTTGGCCTATTTTGTGTTGTCTTATTCACAAACCCTTTTTCTTGGCCAAAATAAGCTTTATGATTTAATCAAGACACTAAATAAATTGTTTCATATTTTCAGTCATACTTTCGATTTCTTCTGATCCTTTTGGTGGCCCGATGAATTATGATATTTATTTATATCTTGGATTAAATCCAAAGTACACAATAATTTTTCCAATAAAATGTCATTTCCGTAGAGGAATTTCTCATCTTAAAACATATATTTGGTATATTTTGTTTCCTCTTGTTCACAATTTTTTTTTTTTCTGAGTCAGAATAAACTTTATAATTTAAGTAGGGCACAATAAATTGTTTCATATTTCAGATTTCCTTTCCATTCTTTCTGGTAGTATGATGAATTTCTCTGCTGTTACTTTAGCATTCACATATGGTGAAAATAGCCATTCCAAAAGAATCCCATTCATAATTCAGAGGTCAAAATAAAACAGCCATAGCCCAAAGAGAGACATGGCTAATTACATAATTGGTTTGACCTACGGTTATAAGTAGAGGACCAACATAAATGCTATTCAAATTGTATATACTTGCATTTTTTTTGGATGACGTTAGTTTCCAGCTTCCCAAAAGGAAGTCATGAAAATTTCGCATATAAATAGGAATATTGGAAAGTAAGCAAACTTTAATGAAGTATATTTTCATCAAAATGGAAGAACATCAACACTGGGATAGAAAACTATTATCATTCTGATTACAAATACATTATTCTTTTCACCGCTGGAATTAGAGAACGGCATAGCTACATCAATGATAAAAACTGAAAATCAGTTTTAAGTATAAACACAAGCAATAAATAAGCACATGTAAACTAAAAAACAATTTTTAAAATACACGCATAGGTTTCAAAGTTAAAATCCATCACAGGCGCTATCTTTTTTTCAGCTTTACACTTAAACTTTTGGTCTTTAAATGTTACACCCTAAATCATGGACAAAAAATTTCTGAGCCCATAAATTGCAACCTTTTGGTAGATGACTCCTTACTGGTTTTAATAAATCCAATATTCTTAATAGTAATCAGAAACTCTATGTCAGTATAGAATCTGGATGCATTTCTGAAATCTCTAATACACATTTTCCCCAAAGTTCCAAACAATCCATATATTCATCATATTAAATATTATTGTTAATAGTAATGCACATCAAAAGTACTAATAACTTATAAGAGAAGCATCTCTAGTCACAGAAAGTATCAGAAGACCAGAGAAGCATCTCTAGTCACAGAAAGTAACAGAAGACCACTCAAACATCTACTCAACTCTTATATTTCAGGAACTACCAGCAGATTCCATCCCATGGACTGCTTCCACCAACAGCAATGTTTTCATCTAAATAGAGTTACAATAGAAGCCAGCTCTACTGGACGTGCATTTATTTGGGAACCAAGCTCTTCATTGCAATGTTTTCATCTGAACGAAGTCACAATAAAAACCAACTCCACTAGAGGGTGCACTTATCTGGGTAACCAAGCTCTTGATTGCTTGCCTTAAATAAAATATATATTTTTCTGTGCGCAATGACAAGTTTTTTATACTGGCCACGCTGAAGGAGAACATCTGCCACTTCAGATAGTCCCTGCAAGTGTTGATGCAAAGTCATGTCATTTTCTATTTCTCCATGGAGAAAATAAGCAGCGCATACAAATGTCTAACATCATATTAACTGGCGAGATACAAAATAATTCATCAATATGAATACATCAATGAATAAACTGGATATGCACAAACAAACAACACAAACAAAATAAATCTTTAGAAGAGATAGGAGACTTGTTGGCAACCAACGAGTCTGGGAAACACAATTGAATGTCCTAGCAACTTGGTTGAATTAAGAAGTTAAAATGATTTAATTAAATTATGTGAAAGACTAGTGCCTTAAATGGAGTCAATTACTTGCTTAAGATAGCTTGTTTACCAAGTTACCGGATGAAAAATTGTTGCTTAAGGATGCTTCACTATCCTAAATGAGATGCAAATCTTACAATCTATGTGAGATGCAGAATCTTGGTTTATTTTTAGTTATGTCTATTCTACGTGTATCCTTCCTCTTAACTGTGTTGAAGCTAGTCTCTAGACTCTAGAGTAGGTTGTGAGAGAGAAGCCAAGGGGAAGCAAGTTAGGGCATGATTAACGATACCTTCCCTTAGGTTCTAACCACCCGATGCCTTCGACTTTGCAGAGATTGTGGCTCTGATGACTGCAAGGTCACCATGTTAACCACTAAAGAGGTGTTAGGCTCCTAAAGCTAAATGAAAAAAAGTGGGCATATCTCTCTATCAACCAGAATATGCTTGGAAGTTAATTAATTAATGCAAGAGACCAATTCTAAATGCAAATGCAAGATACGAGTGCTCTAAAGGTGAGATTAATTAAGTTTCTTAATTACTTAATTACAATGATCTTCAATTAGGAACAATGAAGTACTTAATCGATAAATGAATGATAATTGTCACCACAAGAGAAAGTGCTCAAATCAAACAGTGCCAGAAAATGTTTCCAGTAAAAATAGATATTTTCTTAAATGATAAACTAGACAAGATCAATGCTACTTAATACAATTAGCAATCTTCAAGATTATAACAATGGATCACCAATATGCCAATTCTTGTCACAATTACAATCAAATTTAATTAATGTGCTTCAAGAGTGATTTAGATCATAAACAATGAAGAACAATGCATCCACTGGAGAAACAAGATCTTTAATCTACAACGTCACTTAGAGCAATTAAGCAACCAATTCAATTAGAGCACTTGAATGAAAAATGCAAGATGTCAATAACTCTTTTGACCAAATTTTAAGTCCAAATCACTTCAACCATCAATGGTTATGAATTATAAGAGTTCCCTAACCAATTTTAGAGACTTATAAGTGATTTATCACTGCTGCAAACTTGTTTTCAGAGGTCTGCAATTTTATATCATCAGTCAAGAAACAATGCAAGATGTCAAATATAAGCTAGAAAATCAATGCATTACACTTCCAATGATATCCAGTTGATTATGGGACTGCTTAGAAGCTATAGATCAAATTTTTAATGTTCAGATCAGACCTCGAAATAACATATATCAGACTTGAAATAACTCAGAAAATTAAAGATTCAATCCTCCATATGCCAACAAGATGCCAAATTATCAATGCTAGAATAACTCCAATGATTTGCTAATCAATTTGGGTCATTATTAGATGATCTTTGGTCAATTTTAATGGCTTTTATTTGATTTGTATGACTACATAAATGGCTGTAGTAAAATAGAGAAAATAATGAGGCGAAGAGAGGCAAACCAAGAGGCCAAAAGGCCTAGTTGAGGGCTAGTTTGACTTCCAATGAGTTTGCCTACTTGCAACCACCAAGTTAGCTCTAATATTGCTGCAAAACCACAATGTTGGCCCACTCAAATGATGTCAAAACCATAGATGACTGAATACGAGGCTAGGGAAAGGCTTCAAGGCAAGGAAAACCCCAAGACTAGGGACAGAAGAGGCACAAGACAAGGCTAGAGTCCAAAAAAGGGCAAATATAGGACAAATGAAGCCGGAAAAGGGGTGAGTGAGCAGAAATGAGCCCACAATGGCTGACGTCAAGCCCTTAGAGGCTGACGCAGGGATAGGAAGAGGCCCTAGTGGCCTACACCTAAGGGAAAAGCCCCTTAGGGGCTGCGGCTAAGGCCAACTGGAGGGCCGAAAGGGAGAAAGGCCTCTTATAGGCCCTGACAAGAAGGAAGGAGGAGGGCCAAGGGGGGAAAGAAGCCCCAGAAGGGTTGACGACTAGGGTAAAGGGCCACCAAGGGCCACGACCAACTCTTAAGGGCTTGTGACCTAGGGAAAAGGGAGGTCCGAGGGCCATGGGAGGTCCGAGGGCCATAGGAGGCTCCGAGGCCTCACAGCTAGACAAGAAATGGAGGACAACCAAGCCAAAAGGCCTTAAAAAATTTTCGAAACCTTGAAAAAACACAAATCTGCCACAAAATCATTGCAAAATGCTGGATGTTTAGCTTGGAGGATGATTGAAAGCTAGATATTTGCGTTCCTAGGCCTAGATTTGCCTCGAAACCCCAACAAAATTCTCTTGAACAATTTTGAAATCCACCTGAACAAATGAATCAAAGAATGCCAAACCCCAAATATATATACAAAATGTAAAACCCCAAAAAATATAAAACCCCAAGTGTTGCAAAACAAATGGGTCGGAAATAGTTTGCAAATTATTTACAAATATACAAATAAAAAAATTTGGAGAAATAATTTTGGATGAATAACAATGGATGAATAAATTTCGAAAAAATAAATATTGGTTAAAACCCTCCTGAAAAATCAAGTACCATAAAGAAATCTCAAAGCCCAAACATAGTCAGCTCTTCCCCACGATCTGTGAACTTGGAGCCCAAGGGCTAGCATACCTGTAAATCTCTATAATATTCTCAAAGAAAATTGTTAGATCATATGGTGAATCAGATCACCTAAGATAGCACGTACCAATAGAATGCTCTTATCACTGGAAAATGAAAAAACAATTATTTAGCGATATTTCGCACAATATAGGATCACACATAGCTAACACATACCACAGATCAGCGGAAGAAAAACACCATGAACTGAACCCCAAATTCTTTCTATTATGATACAAAATGTTCCCAGCAAAGCAACAACTCAATACTGGCGTTCAAGAAATACATAATCCAAAGATATTCAATAGAAGAAAAATGGCTTCTTTTTACAAAGAAACCCCTCATAGCGGAAAATAACAGCTAGTTGGCTTGATCCTTGTCAAAATAATCTCAACCGTCAAAAATAATTTGATCATCTTTTAATCTCCACCGTTGAATTTTTTATTTTGAGGAAAAATTCGAATTTTTCTTAAGACCCACTTTTAATTAATCCAAAAATTAATATTTTGGATTAATTTCCTCAAAAATATGACTTTGACTTAAACACCAAGGTCCAAGGGCTCAAGTTTTCTTAAATATCCATTTTTCCCTTGGTGGGGGACCTCTAAAACTTGACTTCTCTTTGACCCACGAATTTTAGATTTTTTTACAGTTGGAGAGAAACTAATTTCTCTATAATCTTTTTTGACTCAAAATTAATTAATTTTTTGGCTTAGAATTTTTATTTAATTTAGCCAAAAAAAATTAATTAATTGACACTAGAGGGGATTAATAATTTTTTCACCTTCATATATTTTAGCCATGTTGTCTAAATATGAGAGACCATGCACTAAAATAATTTTTTTTACATCAAATTTTTACAATATCAACCCTTGAAAGGGGAAATACACATTTACACTAGAACCAGTCCCTCAATAACTTACCCAATTTTACAACACAATATGATCTAGTATAGACCAAGCGTGTTTGTAATAAAATAATTTAGCCAAAAGTGCTTAAATTATTCCTAAACACATTTTTACAAAGACTCGATATAACACTAGGACTCACCTAAGATCTTGTCAATGAATTCCACCCTAACTTTGGGGTTTAAGCTGGAAGAAAAACTTTGTTGATTATCCGTGTTTAGAAACACACATAATTCAGTGAGGTAAAAAAATTCCTAGGATGAAATCCTTTGCCAAAATCAGAGGCTTACCTACTTGTTGTTACATAATTAAATGGTCATACTAGCATCATTTACAATATAACTTGCAGAAATTGGGTTTACAATGATACAATAGTGTTAGCTAACGACTTTGAATTTTGAAAAAGTTTCTTTATATCTTTGTATTCTGCTTCCTTGGACTGTTAACAAAATGTGGTCAACACTCATGATGCAATTTCTTCTAGTTACAAATCCAAGCCAATCTCCTCTAACCTCCAATCCTTTTCCCCAAATCGAGCTACCATACCCTCTCAAAACCATCAAATATTGAATGGCGATTATATGGGTCTACTTTGAAGTTTGAACTTGCATGTAAGACCCTAGACCTTATCCCTACAACCAAGAAGTTGGCTTATCTTTGTGGGAAGACCAACAACGATATTCGAAGAATCATTCACAACTACATACATTTTGTGCAAACAACTCTGTTGAATTTCCGTGACCTTGGGTCTAGGTTAGAGTCTTAAATCATTGACACTACCAAACCAAGAATCTCAAACATTAAACTAATTTGCACAACGGAAATATAGAGTAGTAAACCATATACGCACAAATATACACAACTTTTTAATTTTTCAACCCAACTTTGTTATATTAACAACATATAATACAACAGTCTAGGGCTCCCGTACCAGGGATAATGGCCCTTATACATCCACTAGTACAAGACAAGATACTCTAACCATATGGATGTAGCATCTAACAGCTCCTCTCAGTCGTATCCTGTACCTGCCCAGTCTTTTGGCTCCCGATTTGCAGCTCCTGCCTCTATCAATGCTCCAAGTCCATCTGGCCACTGAATCTCGACTATCCAATCTGCTCTCTAGTTGTCCCTTCATCCATCAAGGGCACAACTCATCGAGACTCTTGTTGAGTTTTTCACAGCTCCACTTGTGAACAACTCTCAATTGGCCCACTACTGCTCCTTAGCTACTCAAGGACTTTAGCCCACTATGGTATTCCTACGCTGCAACGATGAAGACCAACATAGGGCACAGAGGGCTGCCACCTATCATTACAAGATGTCCATCTCCTACAATGAACACGAGCTAGGAGGACTGCCCATCATCTGCAGTAGAAGTCCTTCTCCCCAGACAAGTCTCAGGCTCCACAATCCTGCTCCTGGTTGATCAGACCCTTGAGCTTCAACCACTTCCAGGCTAGTAGTCACCTTTGTCCATCAAGGTGTTGCACTTCGGCTCCAACATGGACAATATCACATTGTCCTCCAGTAGACCATAAGTGCCCAATATCGTCCACACTTGGTCTTCTCTCATGCTGCCCTCCAAGAGTCCACGAGAGACCAAGTCCACGTTGTAGCATCTGCTCCTAGTTAGGGCATCCCCACACTTGGGAGACCCTTACACATGGCTGCCAAAAGACTTCACCAATCCACCCTTTGACCTGCAATAAAGGAGCTATTGCACAAATCTAGGCACCTCAATGTGTCCTTGCCTAGGACACCATCAATCCATCAATCATCAAGTGAACATCTGCAACACTCCTTCCTGTTGTCCTCTACCTTCCAATCCGATGTGCCTGCTGTCACCTTGGCTGCTTGGTAAGCTTCCCAAAAATCCACGTGGGCACCTCCAAACAACTACTAAGTTTTCTTGACGCTGCCCATCATCTGATCCAACTAATGATCCAACATATGGATTGCCAAGTGTGCCTTCCTTCTACTGTACAAGGTCCTTTATGATAGCAAGTCCAGGGCACCATTCCACTTGAATATCTTCTCCTAGTTGGAGTTTCTTCATGCTTGAGGAAACTCCAACAAATGGCTCCCATGGGATGCAAACTAATTGATCCAATACTGGTCACAAACTGTGACTCAACATATCTCCCAACATGTTGTTTTTCACCACGCTGGGCCACTACATCACTGTTTAGGGCATCATCTACAGCCCTTAACACTCCATGCAAATCTGCAAACAACTGACTAAATGACTGCGGTCCTCCAAGAGAGTGACCCTCCACATATATGTTGCCCCTGTCTGCCTTGTTTGACCTCAAACGCAACATTAGAAGACCTCTAGCTGTTGGCTATGGCCTACGACCTATCCCAACAACTAGTTGTAGCTGTGACTCCCTTGAATACTAGCCCAAACAGTCCTCAAAAAACAACAATATGTCCTCTATCATTGCGGCCTTATCTGCCCAGTAACCTGCATCAAAAACAACCCTAAACATGCCCTTAGACAACCTCCAATCCTCCACGCTGTCACCTATAGCAACAAAATTACCCACTCTGTCTTCTAAGCCTCCTCACACTGTCCCTTTAGCTCTTCTAACTGCGGCCTTTCCTTCTAGCAACCCGACCTTGAAACAACCATGTTTCACCCTAAAACAATCCCTCTAGGTGATCCACACTTCCTCCAGCACTTAGCATTCAACCACAGGCCTCTCCTACACTGTCTAAGGCAGATTTCCTTCCACGTTGTCCCAAGTATTCACCTTGTTGCAACCTCCTATAATTTCAGAGTTGTTGGCGGATATATTGCCCTTGCTTGGATGTCTAAAATGACTCACTTCACCCTTCATTTATAGACCTTTAAGGCTCAACAATTGCTTGAAGTGACACATCTATTGGACCAGTTTTACACCAAGCCTACATGACTTGGTAACCAACAATTAGCTTGTCAACTTCAAATCGACGGCTAAGATTAAAAGAAAGCTTGATCCGTGTGACTTAATTCATTTCCATCACATGTTTAAATTAATTACCTTTAATCTTTTAATTTTCCTAAGTTAGACTTAGGGTCCTTAATTAAAAAGAATTAATTAATTTTCTCTTAAACAGGATGAAATTTCTCAAATCCCTTTTTGGGTCTTGGAGATCTCATGTACTCTAGTCCCAACACAAAGTTTGGGAGCTAGATCACATCCGATTCTACCCTAACACTAAAAAATCTCAACACTCCTTCTTAGCGAGGAATGTGCTCTAGCACAACACTTCACCCCGAAGTTCTGCACTGATCTCTGATGTGGGTCTTTGTGCTGATGCTTGGCCTGCTGCATTTCATCACTGCGTTGTTGCTGCTCTCCCGTACTGCTGCCCATGACACTACCACTGCCACTACCAAATCTATACTACAGCTCCCTCTCAATTTGTTGCATCGCGCTGCCAACTGCTGCACTATAATTCAGTTGCTGAGATAAACAACTGAAAACACCTACCCAATCTTTGACAGACAAGTCAGTTGGGTTGCATCCTCATCACTGAAGCTCCATAGGCTGTTGCCCTATGCTATCATCTGGGGGTTGTTGCACAGCTACAGCTCTGCACTGCGTAAGTAGACCTCCTATGCGTTGTTGAAGTCACATCAGCCCCTCCTGCATTGAAGTCCCCTACGCTGCTACTGCGTTGCTCTGTCCTCCTGAAGCCTCTATGTTGTTGCAGCTCTGCTTTGCGTAAGCAAGCCTGCTCTGCACTGCTGAAGTCACATCAGCCCCTGCGCTGCCGCTGCTATGCTTTTGTTGCATTTGCACTGTGTTGCTCCTCTCATCATCCAGCTTTGCCTCTGCTCCATCTATGATTCTCTGCACCCACTGCTCCACTTGTCCTGCTGCTGTCTTAAGGCTCCCGTAGCACGGATGTGATCCAAGAGTTGGGCTACTCAAGGATCCCGCCACCACTCTATAAGTACTCTACAAATCCATGTCACCCCACTTTCGTGGTTCATGAGCGCTCATGGCTATGTCATCTTTGGAGCCATCGTCCGCCACAGCAGCCTTGGAGCTAGAAGCTTCCTTGTCCTTCTTCTTCTTAGGATAATTGCTGGCGAAATGTCATAGTTCGCCGCACTGGAAACACTTGATCTTAGACAGATCCCATTTCTTCCTCCCTCACTGCCTCTTTGATGCCAAGGCTACATCTTCCTCTTCTTCCTTCTTTACTTTACCTGACCCAGTGCTAAACTACCTCTTGGTGATCCGACGAATTTCTTCTTGTCGGAGGATAGCCCACATACTGTCCCAGTTGGGAAGGTCCGCTCTGCCCAAGAGACTTTAGACAAAAGTTTCCCAGTCCTCTGTGACAGCATTTAGAGTCGTTCTTACCATAACATCGTCCTCCACTTTCACCCCCATGCCAGTCAGTTGATCCTGGATCGCTTGAAGTCTGGACAGAAAAGGTTCGATCTCCTCCCCCTTGGCCACCATGAATAACATCAACTGATTCTCTAGAAGCATCTTCCTCTGGACGGATCTTCCCTCATATAGTGTGGTTAGAGCCACCCAAATATCATGAGCTTTGTCTTCTCGACTATTGAGGGACCACATGATCTTTGACCCCGTCCATGATGAAGCACTTGGCACGTGGCGCTACTTCTTCATGCTTCTTCAGGAGCTTCGCATCGGGTGGCGTGGCCAAGACTTTCTCTGCATGCTCCCTCAGACTGTATGCCTCCATGACTACCAAGATTCTGGCTTTCCAGATTGCAAAGTTGGACAAGCCATCCAACCTATCCTGATCATGTAGTCCGTGAGGTGCCACCTACTCAGAAAATCTGTCAGAACGAATCCTCCTCTCTATGCTAGATACTCGGATCTAGGGTCCTTGGCGAGAAAGGCACCCTCTACTCCCTCTGACAACTGACTTCCTCTCTTGGAAGTTTTCCAAATCAAAACAAATCAACTCTCTTTGATCCTTTGATCGATCTGCAGATTTCTTTTGGCTGGAAATCCTCTGAGAAGTTGTTCTCCTCCCGCTCTTTGTCAACTTGCTCAGGTTAAATTGTGAACCGACAAAATTTTAACCCCACCAGCAACTACTGAAGCTTTGTAGCATTGCTTCTGGCACTCTGAATCAGCAATAGCTTCAGGATTGCATCACCCTAGCTGGCCTCGCGTGAGAAGATAGTCCCAGCACAGCCTCTGCGCTGCCTCTGCATAGTTAGTACGTGGACCTGCATGGAGACTGCGTCACTTTGGCCTATGTGTGGCTCTGCTCCCTTCTGCTGTTATGCTGTCCTTTCTGGTCCCTCTTTTTGCGGTTGCTGCTGTTGCTTTCTACTGCAAGGATTCTTCAGTCTTCTTGTTGGTGATTCAGCTGGATCTGCAATCGCTTTCATACCATGTGAAAATTTCTGAATAATACTTTTGCGGAAACCCTACTGTTAAATCTCGTTATACTTCTCCTACTTAATCAAGTTATTAATCTGAAATATTTAGCATTAACATCGAAGTAAACACATTAACAGTCTACACAGATACTGATCTAAACTGAATACATGCACCATGACAAAGTGACACAGGATTTTTTGGACAACTGTCCCTAGAAAAACCCAAAGCGGGAAAATCGGTTTTCTGGCTGCTGGAGGGTTTTTATTATTAAGTAGACTCTAAGTACAACAAAGCTGGGCACCTTACTAGTTAACCCGATAGAGAAATACAAAATTTGCAGCAATACCTCTGTTCTAAAGACAGAAAATCTGATTGATTCACACCCTCAAACGAGATTTACAGAACTCGGCCTTTTTTAGTCTTCAGAAACCTCATCACTGCTTTGAAGCCCTCTGCGTCAGCTCTGCTAGGCTGTGGTTGCCGCTACGTTGCTCAGGAAGGGCCTGCGTCACCCTAGACTAGGTTACGCTACCCCTACGCTGCCCTGACAGGGCCTGCGTCAGCCTTGCTAGCCTCCTATTCCTTTGCGCTGCCCTTTCTGGGCCTGCGTCAGCCCTGCTGGCCTCCTATTCCTCTGTGTTGCCCTTTCTGGGCCTGCGTAGCACCTGAGGCCCTCTGCGCTGCGCATCTATTGCTCCCTCTGCGTTGCTCTAACTGTTGCTTCTCTGCCTCTTGCTGCACTCTTGGCCTGGGATCAGATCATCCCTACGCCAATACTACCCCTCGCTGCAGCTGAAACACTTTTGGAAATTCTTAGCAAACCACGCCCTAGAATTCCAACTTAGTCTAAGTGCTCTGCCACTGTGTGTGTTCTCCAACTGACCCCAAGCCTTTCCTTTACACTTTTCTTGTTGGGAAACCAACGACCGTGATCTAATCTTGAATCGACGGCTAAGATTAAAAGAAAGCTTGATCCGTGTGACTTAAGTCATTTCCATCACATGTTTAAATTAATTACCTTTAATCTTTTAATTTTCCTAAGTTAGACTTTGGGTCCTTAATTAAAAATATTAATTAATTAATTTTCTTTTAAACAGGATGAAATTTGTCAAATCCCTTTCTGGGTCTTGGAGATCTCATGTACTCTATTCCCTCCACAAAGTTTGGGAGCTACAGCACATCCGATGCTACCCTAACACTCAAAAATCTCAACATCCCGAACCTCCATAGGGCTGCTCCCTCTAAGGCTAGACTCCCTCTGAGCCCACACGATCTCCACTAGCTCAGTCCTGCAAGCATTCATCCTCCTAGATCAAATACCACTCGTGCAAATCCCACCAATATCGGATATGCAACACCATGATCTGATGAAGACTCTAGCCTGCCAATATCCCATCACACGAAGCCATCTCGATCAACCTGATATCATCCATGCCAAAGAAACCCTCGAGTTGTCTGAACCATCCATGGCACATCAACGAAAGTCCATGATCAACAATTAGCCCTACAAAAAATTGTTGTTCATTGGCTCACCACCAATCCACCAGAACTCCCAACCCATCTCCCCATGTAACCTGTCAAGACGACATCTCCATGTCTTCAGCTCCATCCTCTGCTCCATGATCCAGACACCGACAACTCCCTCTAAGTTGCTTCGCTACACACACTCGATTCACTGTCCTCCAAAGTAGCTTAGATACGCTCTGATACCATGTTGAATTTTTGTGATCTTAGGTCTAGGTTAGAGTCTTAAATCACTGACACTACCAAACCAAGAATCTCAACCACTAAACTACTTTGCACAATAGAAATATAAAGCAGTAAATCATATATGCACAAATATACACAACTTTTTAATTTTTCAACCTAACTTCATTATATTAGCAAGTTAGCAACATATAACACAACATTCTAGGGCTCCCGTACCAGGGATAATGGCCCTCATACATCCACTAGTACAAGACAAGATACTCTGACCATCTAGTTGTAGCATATAATAGCTCCTCTCGGTCGTATCTTGTACCTGCCCAGTCCTTTGGCTCCCGATCTGTAGCTCATGCCTCTATCAATGCTCCAAGTACATCTCGCCATTGAATCTCGGCTATCCAATCTGCTCTCTAGTTGTCCCTTCGTCCATCAAGGGCACAACTCATCGAGACTCCTGTCGAGTTGTTCACAGCTCCACTTGTGAACAACTCTCAATCTTCCCACTGCTGCTCTTCAGCTACTCAGGGACTTCAACCCACAATGGTCTTCCTGCGCTGCAACGATGAAGACCAACATAGGGCACAGAGGGCTGCCACCTATCACTGCAAGGTGTCCATCTCCTACAATGAACACGGGCTAGGAGGACTACCCATCATCTACTGTACAAGTCTTTCTCTACGTACAAGTCTCGGGCTCCACAATCCTGCTCTTGGTTTATTAGACCCTTGAGCTCCAACAACTACCAGGCTAGCAATCACCTTTGTCCATCAAGGTGCTGCACTTCGGCTCCAACATGGACACTATCACGCTGTCCTCCAACAGACCATAAGTGCCCAATCTCATCCACACTTGGTCTTCTCTCACGCTGCCCTCCAACAGTCCACGAGAGACCAAGTCCACGTTGTAGTATCTGCTCCTAGTTAGGGCATCCCCACACTTGGGAGACCCTTACACATGGCTGCCCACAGAATTCACCAATCCACCCTTTGCCCTGTAATAGAGGAGCTATTGTGCAAATCTAGGCACCTCAATATGTCCTCGCCTAGGACACCATCAATCCATCGATCATCAAGTGAACATCTGCAACACTCCCTGTTTTCCTCTACCTTCCAATCTGATGTGCCTGCTGTCACCTTGGCTGCACGGTAAGCTTCCCAACAGTTCACGTGGGAACCTCCAAACAACTCTTATGGTATCTTCACGCTGCCCATCATCTGATCCAACATATGGATTGCCACGTGTGCCCTCCTTCTGATGTACAAGGTCCTTTATGACAACAAGTCTAGGGCACCATTCCACAAGGAGATCTGCTCCTAGTGCGAGTTCCTTCATGCCCGAGAAAACTCCAACAAATGGCTCCCACAGGCTACAAACTAACTGATCCAATACTGGTCACAAACTGTGACTTAACACATCTCCCAACATGTTGTTGTTCACCACGCTGCACCACTCTATTACTGGTTGGGGCATCACCTACAACCCTTAACACTCCATGCAAATCAGCAAACAACTCACTAAAAGATTGTGGTCCTCCAAGAGAGTGACCCTCCACACATACGCTGCCCATGTCTGCCTTGTTTGACATCAAACGCAGCACTAGGAGACCTCTAGCTGCTGGCTATGGCCTGCGGCCTAGACCAGCAGCTAGTTGTAGCTGAGACTCCCTTGAATACTAACCCAAACAGTCCTAAAGCAGCAACAATCTGTCCTCTATCATTGTGGCCTTATCTGCCCAGTAACCTGCATCAAAAACAACCCTAAACACGCCCTTAGACAGCCTCCAATCCTCCACGCTGTCACCTACAGCAACAAAATTACCCACGTTGTCTTCTAAGCCTCCTCACGCTATCCCTTTAGCTCTTCTAACTGCGGCCTTTCCTTCCAGCAATACGACCTTGAAACAACCCTGTTTCACCCTAAAACAATCCCTCTAGATGATCTGCAGTTCCTCCAATACTCAGCCAACCACAGGCCTCTCCCACACTATCTAAGGCATATTTCCTTCCACATTGTCCCAAGTCTTCACCTTGCTGCGGCCTCCTGCAATTTCAGAGCTCGTTGGACGATATATTGCCCTTGCTTGGATGTCTAACATGACTCACTTTACCTTTAATTTATATACCATTAAGGCTCAACAAATTGCTTGAAGTGACACATCTACTGGACCACTTTTACACCAAGCCTACATGACTTGGTAACCAATAATTACCTTGTCAACTTCAAAAATTCATTTCTCTCTAACGACAACCCGGATTCAGACAATTTCGATGCGTTGGAATCTTATTGCCGAGCACTATCATCTTCATCCATCACATGTCTTATCTTCATCATGGTTTTGGCCCAAATCACGATGGGTGCAAAACCCCCAAGCTTGGTTCTCAAGCCCACAAGCCCATTTGTGGGACTTTGACCTCCAACCCTCGAATACTAGGGCTTGGAGTACCTCCCAAGCTACACAAAAATCAACAAATTCTTCCTATCTACAACAAAAAGTCGTGAATTTGCTGAGGCAATCTAGCCTTGAGCAAGTCCTCAACGAAGACTAAGATTTATTCTAATCCATGAATCTTTTACGGGATCATACAACACCCCTTGTATTGGCTTTCCTGGGCCTAAATTTGCACCCTTAAGAACAACCAAGCCTCTATGTTCCACACCGATGTGACTTTTCATGGAAGAATGCATCCTTGAGACAAACTCCAACAATTTGTGGTAGAATCGTAGACTTCCTCAAAAGCACATTCTTCCATTTCTCTATTACCTCAAGCTACAGGAATCTTTTTTTTTCAAGGTTACAGCTGTCTAATTCCACTAAGGAACCTGGACTAGGGCAACTCTAATCCAATGATTCTTGCAATATTCATATTTATGCATAGTATTTGCAGGTTCACTTGGTCAAATGCAATTGTAAATTGTGAATTGAGAGTGTACGATGCAAGATTGATGTTTTTTGAATGCTTGAGATATCCACTAGTTCACTAGCAATAGCTCGTCAAATGGTTATTTGTCCTCTTTGGGCCTTCTCTTCTGCATGACTAAGCAATAAGAACAGGGGCTGAATCTAATGAGAAGTGTAACCTATGAAGGAGTAATGAAAGCGGCAAAATTAAACAGAAATGCAATATTCCAATTAGCAAGGCTAATTGGGAATATTACAAGTAATTCAAAATTCTGGCCAGGGAGGCTGCATTAAACGCAAGCAGGTGAACATCTAATACGCTGCCTACCTGAACTCCCTTGTCCTCCACCTCCATTGATCTTCTGAACAGTCAATTGAACTTTTGTAGGGCCTTGCTAACGGACTAACAAAGCAGACTATAGCCATCGTTGGTGAAATGATCTTCACTGGAAGAAACCTAGCTAGGATTGGAAAGTGGGATCTTGTCCAAAATCAGATCATGGTGAGAAGAATTTGTACACTAAAACTAACCTACAGCCTATAGATCATCAATGCTGAAAAAGACATATCAAAATTTATAGAAAGTACACTAAGCTACAAACACATGCTGCTATGAAATAAAACAACAAACTGACTGTTCCGAAACACTCAAAACAACCTTTGTAGTTCTGTTAATTCTAAAAGAAGAGGACAAAAAACTACAGCGAAAACTTTAATTCTCAAGCCCCAAAGAGATGCACCGTACTTCTCTTTTGTAGTCTAGGAAAGAAGAGGGATACAATGAATGCAGATACATGCATAATAGCACCTTGACTGGTAGAAGAAAGCCTTAAACCTAGTGTGACTATCTGTATAGATAACCAAAACAGAATAAAAGAGCACCTTCCTAGGGATCTGTGGCCTTCACTAAGATGGAATATCCTCATGCAAGTGTGCCTCCTACTAAGTTAGGGAAATATGCCCTCACTCTTTGTGAATGTAAATTAAATGGAGTGAAAAATAAAAAATACATTGATTGCTATTTAGAAAATCAATTAAAATGGTAAATACACTGAAGATAGGTGCATGCATGCATGTGCCTCCTTTCTCTGTCTCCTCCATAAAGGCTAGTACACCCCCCTTGAGTACTATACAGACTGCAGAAAGATGAGACACATCACTACTGTAGAAGCCTTGTTGCACAGCCTTCACTGCTAAAAGGAGAAGTCTGAGCTACACAGGTAAACTACATCTATGATTTTTGGGAATATATTTCCGATTAATCACATCTTTGTCCTGAGGATGAACAACATTAGATGGTTTGAATCGTTGACCAACAACTGATGATGTGATTAATCCAAAAGACATTCCCAAAAATAATATGGATCACAAAAGTCTGAAATCAAATATTATTACCCTACATCTATGATGTAAACTAACACTTCCACTTAGTGTAGAGAGTATTTTCCACCACACTAGGCCACTCCCTAAACATCTTGAACTTCCCTTTTGCTAGGGGCTTACTCAAAACATCAACAACCTACCAATCTATAGGAATTTACTAACGAACTAATACCCCCCTCCAAACCCTATCTTTGATGAAGAGGTACCTAATCTCAATATGATTAAACCGATGATGAAACCTTGGATTCTCAAGGAGTTTGATACAAGTTATAACTCTATTTGTCATAGTAAATCACTATAGTGTCCAAAGGCTGATTAGTGAACTAATAGAGCTAGCCACCATATATTCTAGCTTTTTCAAACTAAGTGCTAAGTCACCTAACATGGGGACACGAGACACAAAGGAAATGAAAAATTCCCTGACACAAGACATGGCGATCCAAGAAATAGGACACAAAGGACGTTGTTTATATATATATATATATATGTCAATTGAGTTTAGCTTGGGTGGTTGGGCAGAGTAGTTGTTATCCTCACCACCTAGGTTCAAGTCTCATAAGTTGACACGTTGACACTCTGGAATATTGTAACTTTGTTATGCTCTTAAGTGAGTTTGTACTAAGGGCTGGCCTAGTACCAACAACTTTTCTCTTTCCTTTGGGCTAAGAGGGAGGCTGACTTTCTTCCCCAAGTGGTACCCAATGCCCAATTTTTTTTCTCAAAGAAAAAAAAAACTAAACTATATATATATATATATATATATATATATATATAGCAAAATTGCACTTTCAAAAATGAAATCAATGTTACACTTATCACGATAATCAAAATTATGATGATACTATCACCAAAAAATCACCTCGGCAATAATATCATCATTATTTATAATGATAAATTCATATTTCGAAATTATCACAATAATTTCCATATTTATCGCGAGACAATGGAATTTATTGCCATGTTCCTTTCTGGTTTGCTTGTATTTATTGCAAGATGATGGAATTTATTGCCACGTTTCGTCTTGATTTGCTTTAAGTGGCAATTTTTTATTTAAAACCTCATTTTGTAAAAATTGCTAGGGTCAAAGGACAATAGCGAGAGGTAGCTAATGGGTTTAATTCCCCCTCTGTCCAGCTTCTATTCTCCAGAGACATCATAGCCTGTGTGGTAAAAATTTGAACATGTTGAAAATTGTGATGAGTAACTCTTATAAGGCTATAAGCTCGAAGGGAAAAAAAATTGAATATCTTGATACTGAGGTATATACTGGTAGTTGTTGTGATTCGATTCCTAGGTCTTGCCTAGAACAGTCCTCCAAAGTTACTAATTCACTAGTTACCATTAAAAAAAATTCTAAGAAGGAATGAGCTTTGAGAATGTTGTGACCATTTTCGATCAAGCAAACAAGGGAAAATCTATAGTTTTCATTACCATCCACTAAGCATCTAATAAACCGGATTCGTTGTCCACCCCTCTCGTGTCCCAAATCGGGCGAATCAGACACGATTCATTCGTTGCCCACCCCTCTCGTGTCCTTCCGAATTTGTCTGATCGTATCCCATCGGGACACGATCGTGTCCAGATCGTGTCTTGATTCTGGGACACGAATCCCGATAAAGGGACCTTCACGCGGCGTTAAAAGGTTGATTTCACCATTCTTTTTGCACAATAACCTTTTCTCTTGGCTGTGGGTTTGTTGTGGGTGTGTGAGAGCAAGGAGAAAAGGGTGTGGGAGCATTTTCAAGGAGATTCAAGCAATAGGTAAGTGCATTTTCTCTCTATTTTTTTTGCATTTTAATTACAGCAGTTTGCATGTGCATTTTTTTTACAATTTTTTGCATTTTTTGTTTATTTTTTTACAACATTCATGGCTCAATCAAGGGTAGCAGGGAAGGGGAAAAGGAAAGTGAAGAATGTCCCCATTGGAGATGCCCCTCCCATTCCAATTTTATCAGGGTCTGCAAGTGTTCCCTCTATTGGAAGTGGGGCTTCAACAACAACTTCGAATTTTGAGGGAAGATAACAACCTCAAGATAACAAATATCCATTGTGGAAATATGTCACAAGAAAGCAAGGGTCAGGTAGCAAGATGAAGGGAGGAGGCAATGTTGCTTGGAAACACAACTATTGCAACAATGATTTCATGAGCACATATTACGGTGTGAAAGCTCATTTGTTGGCTTTACCAAGTTGTAGAAGTGCAACTTGTACACAAGTGTCTTTAGCAAAGAGGAAAGAAATGGAAAGAGAGGCCAGTGTTGGTGTGGCAAATGTGGCTGCAAAATCTAAAAAAAACAAGAATGATGACCCCCTTCCATTCTTGAGGAAAAGCAGCAACAAATTCCCATTTGAGAGTTCTGGTGGGGGACAAGCAACAAAAAGAAAGACAATTGCAGTTGGTCCAATGGACAAGATTTTTCAAAAAGAGAAATGGGAAGAGCTTGATCTCACCATTGCATTTTTTTTCTATCAGATTTTCATATCCTTTAATGTTGCATGCTCACCTCTATTTATTGAGATGTGTCGAGCTCTAACTCAAGGGGCTCCATCAGGGTATGTACCTCCTGGGTCAGAGAAGCTTAGAACCACATTGTTGACGAAGGCAAAGAAAGAGGTGGACAAAATGCTTGGGCCTATTAATTCAGCATGGCCAACATCTGGGGTTAGCATTGTTTCTGATGGATGGACAGATCTAGCACGACACCCACTCATCAGCTTCATGGTGTCTTCCTTGAATGGTCCAATTTTCTTAAAATCAGTGGATGCACTTGGACAATACAAGGATACACAATATATGGGTGAGTATTTTATTAAAATTATTGAAGATGTAGGTGTTGATTCTTGTGTGCAAATCATAACAGATAATGCACCTGTTTGTGAGGTTGCTGACACGATTGTGGAAGCTAAATATCCACAAGTATTTTGGACACCTTGCATTGTCCATTCATTAAACTTAGCACTTCAAACTATTTCTTTTGATGTGCTTTGGATTGGAAGCATTATTGAAAATGCACAGCATATCCACAACTTTGAACAAAATCATACAAATTCCCTCACTATCTGCAAGGAGTACATCAATCTATCATTGTTGAAGATTGTGGATACACGGTTTGCCTCTTCATTCATCATGTTGAAGAGGTTGAGGGAGGTCAAGAGTCAAGACTGCTCTTGGGGCCATGGTTATTTCATAGTTTTGGGCTTTTTGGAGAAAGACAAATCAAGCAGCCTCAAAAAGAGTGAAGGACACAGTATTAGATGATTCTTGGTGGGAGAGGGTAGATCTACTTATTCAAATCATGAACCCTATCATTTATTTGCTTCGATTTGCAAATACAGACCAACCCATCCTAGGAGAGGTTTATGAAGGATGGGATACCATGATTGATTCTATGAGGAGCATTATTTTACGGAGTGAGTGCCCCGAGTATGAGACATCATCAGAGGCCTTCTTCACCGCCATACAGGATATTCTTGTCAGCAAATGGGACAAGAATTGCATGCATTTACATTGTTTGGCTCACTCATTGAACCTAATATACTACAGCCATGAGTGGCTGAATGGTGGACCTTCCCGCAGATTCCCTCCTAACATGGATGGTGAAATCTCACAAGGGAGGAAAGATGCATTCATGCAGATTTTTTAGGATAGAGAATCCCTTGATGAGGTGGAGGATGTCTTTACAGAGTTTTCCACTGGCACTGGTTGATTTGCAGGATATGATGTGATTAGAAACAAGGGGGCTAAGAAGCCCTATTCTTGGTGGGAAACTCATGGGGCAACAAGCCCTCCTCTACAACATTTAGCCATGAGGCTCCTCTCTCAGGTGGGAATTTGTATAGTGTCAAGAAGAGCAGGCTTGAGCAGTCCAGGGAACAGACAATGGTGTATGTTCACACCAACCTTCATCTTATTTACAGGCAGAGGGATGAGTGGTTGAAGGGAAAGACAAATATGTGGGATGTCTTTCCTGATGATAGGGGTTTGGACAACAGTGTTGAGTTGCCATTGGCCACCTTATGTTAGGTCCCTATAATACTAGTGTATCCCCTTATTGTTATTGTTGTACCCCTGTAGCCCCCATATTGTTATTATTGTGCCCCATAAAAGCCACTATTGTTATTGTTGTGCCCTTACATTATTATTGTTAGGTCGGCTAGGACTATATTGTGACCCCATGGACTCCTATATATAGAAAAGAGGTTTTGTCATTTGTATCATCAATGAATTTTTCATTTTCATCGATATCTCTTTGCTTCTATTTTTGGAGTCGGTTTCATAACATTTGGTATCAGAGCTTTGGATTTTAGGGTTTCGCTGCTCCAAACAGGCCATCATGGAATTTTCGCTATAACTTTTTTTCTACGAAGGTTCAGAAGCTGAAATTTTTACCACGAGAAGCTGAAATCTTGAGGAACTTCGTGTAAAAATTTTAGATCTTGATTCGCAATATTTTCGAAGATATGATCTGTGGAAGTTAGGGTTTTTGCAGGTTCCCGAATTTTATATAAAAGAGGTGACCGTGGGAAAATCGTCATAACTCTCTCTCTCTGAGCATCGGATTGGAATTCTGTAAAAAGTTGCCGAAAGTACACATACTGTAGTTTTTTGTGTATCAATTCCATAGCTGAAGGAGGAAACAGTGACACGTGGCACGCCGCACAAGTTCGCTTGTTAATTTTGGACAACTAGGTCCAAACTCCATGTTGTGATGCTCAGATGAAGATACCAATATTTTTATTGGGTTCCTCCTTCGGAGAGGTGCAAGATTGATCTAAAGATCATCTTGATCCGATGAGCAGAACATTTATTTTGAATTTATTCAAGATATGTGCAAGTCGGCCTTAAGGTTTTGTGCCCCAGTAGTTGTGTCACACACCCTCACTGATGGATATATATTGGTCAACGTTGGAGGACATTTCCACTCATCTCATCCTCACACATTTCTCTCTCCTCATCTGATTGGTTCGATGTCCTTGGTGGCTCTTCTCTCCACACGTGGGAAATTTCCAGCAGCAACACATTTATGATTTCAGTCTAGGGTTTCTGCAGCAAACTTTGACCAGCATTGCCTTTGGTCAACGCAAGGTCAAATCGACTTGAAACTTTCCCAAAATTTCGATTTTCCTAATCTACATTTTCTAGCATTATTCCCAAGGCAAAATGTAGACTTTGACTTTTCAACGTTGACCTAGCTGCTGCTGTGTTGCCCATTGACTTTTGAGTTGACCGTTTGGTTGTTCTAGAGGGTTGGGTGACATTGCTGGTTGGCTGACCATATTGAGACTTTGTTGGTTGAAGCATCCTGTTGACCGCTGTAATGCACCAACACACTTATATATTTCTAGCTTGTCTTCTGTCAATCTGCTGGTGTGTTCTATCAGCGTTTTACTTTATTGTTTATGTGATTGTTGTCTAATATTAAAGAGAAAGTAAAGTTGCATCAAGCATAGAACATCTACATAAATTTACATGGTATCAGAGCTGAAGCGAAGACAAAGCCCTAATTTGTAGCAATCACCAAAGAAGAGGATGGGTTCCTCAAACTAATATGGCTTTAAGGCTGATGAAAAATTGACTACGAAGGATGACTTCCATGCTTGGAAGATGACACTGGATCTTAACTTGGAAGACCAAGATGTCATGGACTATGTGCAGGGTAAAATCCAAGAGCCTCCATCCACTGCTACTGTTGCTGCCAAAACAAGGTATAAGAAGGGGGAGATCAAAGCAAAGCTGATGATCAGGGAATCAATTTACAAGAGTCTGGTTTCCTACATCTCAGAGCTGGGCACATCCAAACAGATGTATGATAAGTTGGTCCACATGTTCAAGGCCAACAAAGAGAATCAAGTCCTATTCTTCAAGAATCAATTGAAGAATCTGAAGAAAGGCAGGGATGAGTCTGTTCAATCATATTTTCTAAAGCTGACCGAGATCAGGAACAATCTACTGGCTATTGGGGAGACAATAGTTGATCGAGAGATGGTACTCACCGTACTTGGAGGGCTCTCATTTGAATGGCATGTGTTCAACACTACCATTGTCAATAATAATGTGATACTTGACTTTGACGAAGTACTATCGAGATGCGTACAAGAAGAGACAAGAATGAAGGAGTATAAAAATGAAGGAAACGATGCCTACGCTGCTCATTCTAGAAAGAAGAACTTTGGCAGTCCAAAGAACAAAGGAAGAGCAGGGGCCCAAGGAAAGAAGGGCAAGTGTTACACTTGTCATAGGCCAGGTCACTATGCTAGAGAATGCCCTTTCAAGAAGGATTCTTCCGATGATGATGACAACAACAACAACTGGAGGAATGGCAATCAAAGGAACAACAGGTTCAAGGGAAAGAGGAAAGCTCCCTCTAGCGGAAATGGTCAACCTTTCAAAAGGTCAAGAAACTCCAGGTATGAGGAATCAAATGTTGTTGATAAAAGAAATTAATTCATTCCTGTATCTGCCCTCTCTGCTGCATCTCCACCCGACACTATGGATGTCTGGTTGATAGAGAGTGGTGACTCAAGGCACATCACGGGGTTCAAGGAAGCACTTTCTAATATGGTTGAGAAGGATACTAATCTGGAAATTATCCTTGGAGATAATGCCACATATCTCGTGAAAGGGACAGGGACTGTGACCCTCCACTTGTCTCAAGGTCAAGTCCTCCGCTTACAAGATGTACTATATGTATCTAATTTGAAGAAAAACCTTGTGTCTATATCGGCCATGGAAGACAAAGGTTTCAATGTGGCATTCATTGATGGGAAGGTGCGCATCTAGAAGAAGAGCTTCAAGGAAGCTATCACGATTGGGTTTAGAGTTGATACACTCTACCAGGTTGGAGGAAGTCCACTGGGAGTGATGACGTGTGATACTATCCGACAGACTGAACTATGGCACCAAAGGTTTGGACACCTTCACTACAAGGCCCTTCCCGAAGCAAGGAAGGTGGTAACGAGGATGCCCAAGTTTTCAAATAATCATGAAGGTGTATGTCAGGGCTGTGCCGAAGGAAAGCATACAAGGGGACCTTTTCCCTCAAGTGTCACAAATACATCTGATGTCTTGCAATTGATACATTATGATCTGTCTGGGATGCTGCCTGTGACATCCTTGGGAGGATGTTCTTATTATATGACTTTCATAGATGACTTCTCTCACAAAACCTGGATATACTTCTTGAAGAAGAAGGATGAGGCTTTCATGTGGTTTCGTACCTTCAAAGCCTTGGTGGAAAATATGACAGGGAAGAAGATCAAGATATTGAGAATCGATAATGGCATCGAATATGAGACGAACGAGTTCAAGAACTTTTGCAGAGAAGCTGGCATCAAGAGGGAGGCCACAATGTTTGTGGGCTACAGCGAAACTTCAAAGGCCTATAGAGTCTATGTGCCTGGTCAAAGGGAAGTGTAGATATGCCACAATGTCAACTTTGACGAAGATGCTTCCCTGAGGAAAGTAGTCAATCTTCCGAGATCTGAGGAAGATCATGAAGCAAGGCCTGGAAATCAAGAAGAACTGAAGGAAGAGACGATGATCGATGCTGAAGGACCGATGGTCCCGATTGATCCACCTCCTTCATTGGGGAAGAGACCATCATGGCTCAGAGACACTCTCGAGGATGCCAAGGGACATATGGCCCCAAGGAGGACATTCCATGAAAGCAAGAAGCCGAATAGATACCAAGGGTATCTAGCAGCCATGAGTACTATTGTACAATCTGAGACTGGATCTTTTGAGGAAGTCGTAAAGCATCAAGTCTGGAAGGATGCTATGCACGAAGAGTATGAGTCCATATTGAAGAATGATGTCTGGGATGTGGTTCCAAGACCTGAGGACAAAGCAGTTGTCACCTTGAAATGGCTCTACAAGATCAAGCATGGATCTAATGGAAGTGCTGAAAATTTCAAGGCAAGATTTGTTGCCTGTGGCTTCTCTCAAAAGGAAGGAATAGACTATGATGACATATTTGCACGTGACCCGATATACCACCATCCAATCTATCATATCCCTTGTTGCTACGCAAGGATGGAGTCTTCATCAGATGGATGTGAAGACTGCATTTCTGCAAGGTGCGGTAAAGGAAGAGGTGTATGTGGAGCAACCTCTGGGGTTCGAAGTCCAATATCGGGACACCCATGTCTGCAGGTTAAAGAAAACCCTCTATGGGTTGAAGCAAGCACCTATAGCTTAGTACGAGAGGATAGATAGCTACCTGATGAAGCTGGGATTCACTCGTAATAATGTTGATCCGAACCTTTACTTCAAGGTTGATAGAGAGAAGCCTCTCATTCTGGTGTTGTATGTGGACGACCTCTTCTTGACAGGTTCTGACCTCTCATTCATCAGTGCAAGAGGGAGCTCGCTGCTGAGTTCGAGATGAAAGACCTAGGACTGATGCATTACTTCCTAGGCCTGGAGGTTTGGCAGAGACCTGGCGAGATTTTCCTTTCTCAAGGAAAATATATTGTGAAGCTTCTGGAAAGATTTGGTATGGTGGACTGTAAGTCCGTGTCGACATCGATGGAGCTCAAATTTAAGAAGTTGACTGGCAGCTCTGTTGGACCCGTGTTAGCAAATCCTACTGAGTATCGTCAACTCGTAGTGGCCCTGATGTTCTTAGTGAACACGCAACGCCTGTGTTAGCAAATCCTACTGAGTATCGTCAACTCGTAGGGGCCCTGATGTTCTTAGTGAACACCTGTTCAGACATATGTTTTGCAGTGAACACTTTGAGTCAACAGATGGTTGAGCCTCATCACACTCACTGGGTTGGTGCCAAGAATCTTCTGAGATATCTTCGGGGCACGATAAACCATGGGCTGAGATACACTGCCAGCAGCATGACACTCCTTGGATATACTGATGCCGATTAGGCTGGCAGTGTGGTGGATCATAAAAGCACATCGGGATGCTGCTTCACACTTGGATCTGCTTCGATATCATGGATGAACAGGAAACATAAGTCGGTTGCTTTGAGCACCGCGGAGGCCGAATACATTGCAGCGAGTATGGCCTGTTGTGAAGCAGTTTGGTTGCGAAAGCTCTTCAGTGAGCTGTTCGGGCATGTGCTAGATACCACCGTGATACTCTGTGATAACCAGAGTGGGATTCGGTTGTCCAAGAATCCGGTGTTCCATGATCAATCCAAGCATATTGATATCAGTTACCACTTTATCCAGGATATGCTATAGCGAGGCGTCGTAAGGCTCGATCATATAGGAACTGATGAGAAAGTCGCGGATATTCTCACAAAGCCCCTTGGGAAGGTCAAGTTCCTAACCTTCCGTGAGAGTCTTTGTATCGTGGAACGACCCTATGCTGAGGGTGTTGTTGGACGATGAGCTCTAGGAGCTCTGGGGGGCTTTGGGGATAGCTTCTCAGAGCTATAAGCAACCACAAAGCTAGGCTTGCCAAACCTTGTTGGTGTGCTTCTGCCCCATCGTTGTGATGATTGAGTTGGTTTACCTCTCATTATCTGTGCCCCGTATGCATCCTACCCGTTGAGTTCAGGGCTCATGGGAAGTCCCTCTCATTTGTCCAGTGAGGTGGGAAAAGCTAGAGACTAGTAGCAAAGACTGATGGACGCATCAGAGATTGTCGTACTCTCTATCTAGGATGGCACAGTCCAACCACTTGATCTGGGATCAAGTCTAGTGAGCTTTCAGACCTCCTACTGACTTCGGGTTGGTATGAGACTCTTTGTGAGTCCTATAGAGGTTTCGGACCTCTGGGCTGAATCTGTTAGCCGAGAATGATGTCTTTGTGACTGACCCACTTCGGTTCTAAAATAAAGAAGCCAGCAAAGCAAGTTACAGCGAGATGACGCACGATTTTTTGCATAGGTGGATGGAGTTCTCCCTAGTTGAGAGGGAGTGTTAATTTTGGACAATTAGGTCCAAACTCCATGTTGTGATGCTCAGATGAAGATACCAATATTTTATTGGGTTCCTCTTTCGGAGAGGTGCAAGATCGATCTAAAGATCATCTTGATCCGATGAGCAGAACATTTATTTTGAATTTATTCAAGATATGTGCATGTCGGCCTTAAGATTTTGTGCCCCAGCAGTTGTGTCACACACCCTCACTGATGGATATATATTGGTCAACATTGGAGGACATTTTCACTCATCTCATCCTCACACATTTCTCTCTCCTCACCTGATTGGTTCGATGTCCTTGGTGGCTCTTCTCTCCACACGTGGGAAATTTCCAGCAGCAGCACATTTCTGATTTCAGTCCAGGGTTTCTCCAGCAAACTTTGACCAGCGTTGACTTTGGTCAACACAAGGTCAAATTGACCCGAAACTCTCCCAAAATTTTGATTTTCCTAATTTGCATTTTTTGGCACTATTCCCAAGGCAAAACGTTGACTTTTACTTTTCAGTGTTGACCTAGCTGCTGTTGTGTTGACTGTTGACTTTTGAGTTGACCGTTTGGCTATTCTAGAGGGTTGTGTGACATTGTTGGTTGGCTGACCATATTAAGACTTTGTTGGTTGAAGCATTCTATTGACCGCCGTAATGCACCAACACACTTATATATTAGTTTTAAGATTTTTGTGGTGTGAGTCTTGAGTTGTTGAATTCGGAATCTCCACAGTATGCATTTTTGCGTCCCTAGCTCAAAACACTTATATATTTCTGGCTTGTCTTCTGTCAATCTACTGGTATGTTCTATCAGCATTTTACTTTATTGTTTATGTGATTGTTGTCTAATATTGAAGAGAAAGTAAAGTTGCATCAAGCATAGAACATCTACATAAATTTACATCACTCTACTGAACCAGTCCATAATTAGGTCATTGTGGGAGATTAGGCATAACTTTGTCTTGAAGAAGCCAAATCAGGTAAGACCTATGGCATTGGAAAGAAGATTTAGAGGGATACTACAGGACCGAATTTCAGATATTAAAGATCCGAAATCACAGAGATAATTCAAGTTTAATATCGACCTCCTAAAAAAGCAAGAAAAAGCTGTGTATTTGTTTTTTAAAATTGCATAACGTTTGTTTGAAAAAGCAGTTTGAAGTGATTCCAAGGGCATATTGAAGCATTTTTATCAGTATTGGGTTCTATAATGCCTCACAAAATAATTCCACACCCATTAATCCCTCATAAATCTCTACTATGACACATGAAGAGGAAGAACTGCAGTATGAGATATCAAAATTACGGTACCAAGTGCAACAAATTTCGATCTTACAAAGAGCAATCAAAGATGACATAGATGGTTTAAAATAAAAAATGGAGGCTAAGTTGGATGGTTTGAAGGATCAAATGAAAGCTAATATGGATGATAAAGTAGTGGAATATCACATCGAGAATCAACAACAATTTCTCCAAATCTCAAAGGATAACCTAACTTTGGTGCAAAATCGAATGAAACAACAGGAAGATCAACATCACAACAAAAGAAGTTCTGAAGCAATCATAGAAACAAGAACTTGACAACTACCAAATCGATCAATTTCACTTGACAACAAGTGAAAGAACTTACCTGTTAAAGATTCCACATGGGAGGATGAGAATTTTATACAGAAGCATCCAGAAATAATCAAGCATTGAGGGCAACACTTTTTTGAAGGAGAGGGGCATGTTAGGTCCCTATAATACTAGTGTATCCCCTTATTGTTGTTAGTGTAGCCCCCTTATTGTTATTGTTGTACCCCTATAGCCCCCATATAATTATTATTGTGCCCCATAAAAGCCACTATTGTTATTGTTGTGCCCTTACATTATTATTGTTAGGTTGGCTAGGATTATATTGTGACCCCCTGGACTCCTATATATATAAAAGAGGTTTTGTCATTTGTATTGTTGTTCCTTGAGAAACAATTCTTGGCTGTGTACAAGAATCCGTGCTCAAGACATTAAAGATATCTTTTTTCTTCTATTTTTGGAGCTCGTTTCATAACAACTTGGATCTTAATGAGCCCATGCTAGAGTGTGTCACTTTTGATGATGGTGATACTGTAGAGGGGTCATCCTCCACACCAGTAGATGCAGAGATGAAATTGGATACAGAGGAGGAGGTTGCAGCAAAGGAGAGCAATGGTGACCATGATGATGAGTACAATGATGCATATTTTGATGATGAGGATTGATGACTCATAAGCTATCCACTGCCTTGAGGCTTGTAGTTGTTTTCATTTTGTATTTTCTATTTCTATTTGTCATTGGCATTGCTACTACCTATGTAACACATTTTGATTTTGATGACTTAATAAGAAAACTAGAGTATCTTGATTTTGATGACTTAATGAGAAAACTAGAGTATCCGATTGGATCATTGATGAATATGTCACAATTATATTTGTATGCATAATGTTACTTTGTATCTTTGTAAAACTTACATATATATGAAGATCTATGTTTGAATCAATGAATTTGTTAAAAAATATCTTATTTTTAATATATATATATATATATATATATATATAACATGTCTTGTTCCAGGGGGTCAACGTGTCTGTGTCTGTCACTAGAATCCTCGTGTCCTTCATGTCCCGTGTCCCTGTGTCAAGTGACTTAGCTAAGCATTTGTGGAGTGGGGATCAACTCCAATCTACCATATCCATATTCCCTAGTATGTAGAAAAAAGTATGGCTTCGTTTTCTTTTATTTTTTCAAGATTTAGTATAGGGCTTGCAGTGTCAATTAGATATACCTCTTCTTGCCCTTTTTTAGTGGGGGATTTAATGCTTGTGTAGCTATGGTATTTTAATAGTAGCATTCTTGAATTTTATTGTGCAAATTTTTTTTCCCATAGGTTTACAAATTTAATCAATGCTCTACATTTTTCAAAATGTGAAAGCCATTGGACCTATAATAGGAGTTGTTAGAGTATCAGAAAGGCAGAAAGATCCTCTTGTTCTTGATTATTTACTTGTGATCTTCTTTATTTATTATTATGTTCTTCTTATCATTCTTCTTATTAGTTCATCAAACAAATATCAAAGCAAATACACAAAGATCAAGGACACTAGATGTAGGCCAACAGCTAGGGAAAAACCCCACTCTTAGGGAAAACCCAGTCAGTAATTCTTCCTTCAATAGTGATTCTTGAGACTCTAGACCTTGACCCAGACTTCCTCCACAACAACTCAGCCTTCCTTGTGATCCTTCCTGAATCTGGTAGCAACAGCAACAGTAGCAGTACTATGATGACCTGGAACTTCGACCCTGCTTCTTGAGACTTCGATCTTGAGGTAGAGACTTTGATCTAGCTTCAAAGACTTCGATTTAGGCCCAATACAACTTCTCCAAGCAGTAGCATTCAACAAAACAAACTTCGACTTCCTCTTCTCTTGGCAGCAGCATCTGATGCAGCAACTGCTCCAGTAAAACTTTGAGAACTTCGATCTCCCAAACTATAGCTCGAAATGCAAAGAGAGTGATGCCAAAATTTCGATTTTCTTCAACTCCATAAGCTTGCCCAAAACCGAATCCAAAAAGTCCTTCTTCTCCAATTCACAATTTTTCCTTGTTGCAGCTTCAAAATCGAATTTCTGTGTTGCAGTGATATGGTTCCAAGTGAGTTCGATTCCACTGTATATATAGGCTTGAGATGAGCTCAAATTCCTAGGCTTGAGGTCAACTTGATCACCTTAAGGCCGACTTGATGTGGAGGCTTCATAAATCATATTTGATCCCAATACTTGACCTATTTGCATGATTCAAAAGCCCAATATGGATCAACTTAAATCTGCAATAATCCTATAGACTCAGAATAAAACCTAGAAGTCCACAATAGGGACTTTGACCTAAAATAAATATGACCCAAGGAAACCCATGCTTTAATAAGTCATTTAATAATAATATAAAATTATTTTCTTTATTCTTTTGACAAGTACAATAAATATTGACTCAAGTACAATTTATGAAGATCGAACCTAGATACATTCTTCAACACTCCCTCTAAACTAGGGAGGTATTCATAACTCAATAGTACAAGGTAGATCTCAACTATATGAACTATGAATAATCTTCAGACACTTAAATGTCATGGACTAGATTCCTGACCAGGGAACTCTATCCATTGGTCACTCAACAGTTTAGGCACCGTAATGCCATGGACTAGATTCCTGACCAAGGCAATCTATCCAAGTGGAACTAAGACGGATTAAAGCTTGTAGCCTCTATAGGTACCATCAGACTTACTTGGTAACCAGCATGTTATCAAAACCTTCGAGAGATTCACTTGTACAAACACAACCCCAATCAACAATACATATTCAAGTATATAATCAAAGAAAGCTTACGAGGTATCGATGTTTCTCTTCAGCTAATTTCAGTAGGACTATCAGTTGAATCTTTGAAAGAAGATTCCCCATACACTTTCTTTTCCTACTTTTCATCTAGCAACATATTATTCAAGCGGATCATTCTTTCCTTCTTATAGAAGTACCAAAGCATTCTCCAATCATGACTATGATTCTTACTCATGGTCTTCACTAAGACTTATGGATGTTAGTCCTGGTCTAGTGCATGACACATGAAGTAGAGAACCATAACCATTTATTCTTTTATCCACGCTCCCTCTTAATCTAAGGAGATCAACTTCTTCCTTTAGGTGTTGGAGAATATTTCATGGCTTCCATCCTTCTCATCATACTTATCAGCTTCTCATCTTTATGATGTACCTGCACAACTTTAGACAGCAAGTGCAACCAAAAATATAGAAGCATAAAGTTAGCCATATCAGAGTCACGGAAGCATTTTCAACTTTATACATATTAGATACCCAAACAAGAGACATATAATCTTCAACATTTTGCTAGGGACTTTTATCATAAACCCTAGACTACTTCATAATGTCTTTCATTCTATCTATGGTTTCAATGTTTCTTTCAAAGGTATAATAGCACTTGCTACAACATTTGGTAAACCCTAGAACCAATATAGATCTACAAGATATTTAACAACCTTTAGAATTCACATGTTAGAATTTCTACTAGGATTTCATACAAATCCTAGATTTCATAAAAGAGTTAATCAAGATTAATCATAGCTCAGACATTGTCATGATCTACTTTCACTAGAGTTAGTTGCATACCCTAGATTTCAAATCAATTATCAAAACATATCATGAAGAACTACTACTAGGGTTTAATGTAAACCCTAGAATTTAATAAACACATCATAAGTAACTTCCACTAGAGTTCAATGTAAACCCTAGATTTTCCATTTATAAATTCTCAGCACACATTATATAGATTCAAATGAACATACATACCCTAGACTTTTCAATCATCATCCTAGATCTTTTAAACTTTGACTAAGGTTTGTTTCCAAACCCTAGATTCTTAGGACCATTAGAAAGTAGGTCAACACGCATATCTAGGAGATCACCATTATAAGCACATCATAAGTTAGTCAACATTAATACATCAGAAATATATTGTACTAGACTAGCATAGGGATTCAATCAAGAGAACATATACCTAGGGTTTCCTAGGAATTTCCATAACAAGGATTTTACTTGTAGACCTAACCAAAACCTAGGGTTTCTATTCAAATTCAAAGCAAACCCTTATTATATCAGAATTCAGAGGTTCAAGATTTCGAACAACATCATTTAAACTCAAGCAAGTCTAGAGCTCCCATGATCATATCAAAATCCCAAACTCAACATTATCAAATAGCAACTTCTTCATAAATATCCCAAAATAGGTTTAGGGTATCACACATTATCAACATACCCTTAGGTTAGGGTTTTCTAGAGAACCTCCTTAAGGTTCTATTTATATAAGCAATAAGAGGTGTATAAGGTGGGTAGATTCATCAGGTGATGAATC
Source organism: Pinus albicaulis (assembly GCA_034641835.2). Taxonomy (NCBI): domain Eukaryota; kingdom Viridiplantae; phylum Streptophyta; class Pinopsida; order Pinales; family Pinaceae; genus Pinus; species Pinus albicaulis. The sequence continues at coordinate 1,084,761,360 of CM076580.1, forward strand.
ATCCCAAACAAGAATCTTTTTAGGATTTAGTAGAACTAGACATAGCAACAGTTAGTAACATAGAGATGGATAGTTCAAAGAGAGTAACAATACTTTATATTTCAATACATACCATTAATTCTTTGACAAACCTTTTGACTTGTGTGGCCTTCTTATTTGATCCTTGAAGCCTTCTCCATGATTCTTGAACATTCAGCAGATTGATTCCTAGATAAGGAATAGAGGTAGACAAGTGATTAGCATTTAGTATAATCAAAATCTTAAATAAGTATATGAAGACAAACATAGGGAATGAGATACTTATCTAGAGGAGTTGTTGTGGGGTCCCTCCCAAGCTTGAGGGAAAACCTAAAACTTATAAAACAAAGAAATATATTTCCAAGAAGATGTTAAACCTATACTACATAAAATATACAAACGAAATATAAGAGAGAAGGGGCTTAGTAGTGGAATTCCCTCAAATCTTCTTCGGGCCTTGCTTTCTTGGGGGATGATGTTTCTTCAGCCATGTTAGCATGATTTATGTCTCTTTTCTTGCTCCGAGGGTTGTCAGGGCAATCACTCCTATAGTGTCCCATCTTGTGACAGTAATAACACTCAATTTTGGATAGATCGACCTTCTTCTTTGGTGCCTTCTTCTTGCATCTTCCTGTATGATGAGAAACATAAGCATTTGAAACTTCTTTATCGTTGGTTATCATGGAGACTCTTAATTATTCTTGACTGCATGTTGTCCATAGCTCCTTAAAGGTGGGTGTTTCTTTCCAGCTATTGAGAGTTGAAGCAAAAGAACCCCAAGAAGGTGGTAGTCCCAGAATGGTTGTAATCACTAGTTCTTTATCTGGAGATATTTCATCAATGGAAAGAAGCCCATCCCTTATCCTTGCTATTCTTACAAATAAAGAGGAAACAGTATCCTCCTTTGTCATCATAGTAGTTCTTAGTTCATTCTCCAGGCTTGCCACTTTTCCAATGTTCTTAATGGTGAGTAGTTTTGACAAAGCCTCATACATTTCCTGAGCATGATCAATATTTTCTATGAGGGGTACAAGATTGTCCTTTATGCCTTCAACCATCAAAGCCATAACTACTAATTCTAGTTCTATGTGCTTCACCCTATCAACATCACTTGATTATTTTGTAGGCCTTTTCATATTTCCTTTGACTAAATCTAAGACCTTATTATTTTCAAGGATGATGTCAATCCTTTTCTTCCAGGACCAATAGTTTGTAGCTCCTTCCAGCTTGTTCTCTCCCTTGATAGTGTTAGACATCTTTCTTGAAGATAGTGAAGACTTCTTTCCTCTAGTGAACTTCTTATAGCTTCCTTGATCAAATCCTTGAGACTGCCCTTTTCCTTCTTCTTTCACCAGAGCATGTTAGAGAATCAGAAAGGCAGAAAGATCCTCTTTCTCTTGATTATTTACTTGTGATCTTCTTTAGTTCTTATTATGTTCTTTTTATTATTTCATCAAGCAAATACACATAGATCAAGGACACTAGATGTAGGCCAACAGCCAGGGAAAAACCCCACTCTTGGGGAAAACCCAGTCAGTAATTCTTCCATCAATAGTGATTCTTGCAACTCTAGACCTTGACCCGGACTTCCTCCACACCAAGTCAGCCTTCCTTGTGATCCTTCTAGAATCTGGTAGCAGTAGCAGCAGTCGTAGTACTATGATGACCTAGAACTTAGACCTTGCTTCATGAGACTTCGATATAGCTTCAAAGACTTCTATTTAGGCCCAATACAACTTCTACAAGCAGTAGCATTCAGCAAAAAAAACTTCGACTTCCTCTTCCCTTGGTAGCAGCACTTTGGTAGCACCTGATGCAACAACTGTTGTTGTAAAACTTTGAGAAATTCGCTCTCACAAACTATAGCTCGAAATGCAGAGAGAGTGGTGCCAAAATTTTGATTTTCTTCAACTCTATAAGCTTGCCCAAAACCGAATCCAAAAAGTCCTTCTTCTCCAATTCAGAATTTTTCCTTGTTGCAGCTTCAAAATCAAATTTCTATGTTGCAGTGAGATGGTTCCAAGTGATTTCAATTCCATTGTATATATAGGCTTGAGATGAGCTCGAATTCCTGCGCTTGAGGCCGAGTTCATGTGGAGGCTTCATAAATCATATTTGACCCAATACTTGACCTATTTGCATGATTCAAAAGCCCAATATGGATCAATTTAAATCTGCAAAAGTCTTATAGACTCAGAATAAAACCTAGAAGTCCACAATAGGGACTTTGACCTAAAATAAATATGACCCAAGCATGAAACCCATGCTTTAATAAGCCATTTAATAATAATATAAAATTCTTTTCTTTATTCTTTTGACAAGTACAATAAATATTGACTCAAGTACAATTTATGAAGACCAAACCTAGTTACATTCTTCAACAGGAGTATGGTCTACTTTATGATGGTCATAATAGAATGAGGTTGAATTAAAAGTTATGTGGTATGGAAATGTTTGGTGGAATTAGCCACTTGAAATACCACCTTGCAAAAATCCCAAGGAATGAAGCAAGGATTTTCCTTGCATCTACTCGAAAAATTGTCCACATTCAAAATCAATCCATTTTTGATATGAATAGGAAGAGAGATTACAGAGAAGAAACAAAATTTGAGCTTGCAAATAGAGTTGCTAGCATCTCAGGAGTGGGGGGAAGCCAATCCTCAAGCTCACATTCCAAAATGCCTAACCCCTCAATGTCCTCACCTTTCTTTGTGCCAAGGGAAATACCAAGGGAGAAACCTTTTATTCAGTAAATAAAGAAAACAAAGGAGGAGGAGGCCGAAAAGATTTTGGCAAGATGTTCTCTATGGAGCGACATACTATTCAACACTGCCAACAACAACCCATTCTACCATTTCATGTTCGAAGCTGTTGTGATTGTTGGTCTGAAGTACAAGAGTCCTTCCTATAATGACTTGAGAGGCCTCTCCCTCAAGGGGAAAAGAATGATTGCACAAAGAGATTGAATGAACTTAGGGAATCATGGGAGATCACAGGATGCACAATTATGTCAAACAGTTGGATATATGGGAAGGGAAGGTCAATTCTTAAATTCTTCATTGATTGTCCCAGGGGGGGAATGTTTATCAAATCTATTGATGCATTTGCATATGTTAAAGATGCACAATTACTATGTGAGTTGTTGGATGGGTTTATCCAGGAGATAGGTCCACAGTATGTTGTCCAAGTCATTACAAACAATGCTACTAATTATGTTGTTGTTGGCAAGTTGCTCATGGATAGGTATCAAAGCTTATATTAGATTCCTTTGTAGCCCATTGCATTGATTTGATGCTAGAGGACATGGGAAAAATTCCTTGGATCAAGGAAATTATTACGTCAACTAGGAGTCTTACAAGATATCTATATAATTACACATATGTTCTTACACTCATGAGACAGTTTGCAGGGAATAAGGAGTTGGTTCATCTTGCTATCATTTGTCTTGCGACTAGCTTCATTTCTCTTCAATCTATCGACAATTATATGTTGGAGTTGCATAAGATGTTTCTTTCAATTAAGTTAAATTCTTGTGTCTATAGCACTAAAGTGGATGGGAAAGACATAGCCCAACTTGTGAGGCACAATTAGGGTTTTTGGATGAGAGTGCAGTGGTTGTGTACTATTAGTGAATCATTTGTATAGGTTCTTTGCTTCATTGATGGTGAGAAGCCCGCAATGGGATACTTGTAAGAGGCCATGGTTAGGGCCAAAGAAGATATCCATCGATATTATGAGGACAAGGGGGAAGAGATTTTCACTAAATGAACTGAGATATTCAGTGTGATTGATGAGCAATGGAACAACACTCTCCATCATTCAATTCATGTAATAGGGCTCTACCTCAACCTCACATACTCATATGCATGATGATTTAGGTTTGATGCAAAGGTTATGGATGGATTTTTCCAATTTGTTCAAACTTCAAAGGATGGTGTTGAATCCCACAGAACACTTGGAGATTTCCAAACAAATTAAGATATCTATGCTGAGTGTTGGGACATTTGGGTATGATATGGCTATCCAAGATAGGACCACTATGATGCGTGGTAAGATGCAAGTAAAATTTGTTTCAAACTTTCAAATTTCAATGTCTTTTGTTTCCATTTATTTGTTGTAGATGTTTGGTGGGAAAACTATGGTAGAAGAGTCCTAGAGTTGCAAAAACTTACCATTAAGGTGTTGAGTCAAACTCGCAACTCTTTAGGGTGTGAGTGCAACTACAGTTTCTTTGAAAAGATGCACTCCAAGAAGCACAACAAATTAGAAATGTTTAAATTAAAATTTTAATTTTTTATAATCTCATCAGTTTTAATTTATTCCCATGGGACATCATCCTCTAATTAAAAAATGTCCCTCATATAGATTAGATGTCCACCACCTCAATGACATGGTCTATATGTACTACAATCTCAAGATATGGGTAAGGAAGATAAACAAAGTACCCAACACAAATTCAAATTCATTGGATGCACTTGATGCCATGAGTTTGTGGAGGATGGAGACCAAGATGCCTATCACAGAGAAGGCACTTGAGTGGTAGGAGCATGATGTTGATGAGTTGGAGGAGGAGGAGGTATCAAAGAATGATCCACTTCTAGGAGAGACAAATTTGGAGCAAGAGGACATTGAAAAGTGTGCCAAAACTAGTGCCACCACCTCCACAAAGACAAGAAATTAGGGGAAGAGGTGGAAGACATCCCAATTTTAATTCCACCTTATCCCCAAAAGTCGCACCTTCCACCTTAGGCTCAACCTCAACACATCCACCTACTGCTTCTAGAGGAAAAGTGCCAACAATGACCTTTTCCCATAAAAGGGTTAGAGGGAATCATCACTATCTTTGTGCATCATGATTAGCCTTGTAGTATCTAGATACTTCATGATGATCATCTCCACCATACTTTCATTTTTGTTTTGATGTGATTTTTTATTATACTATTGGGACTTATGACTTTGGACATGTATCGCATTTCACTACCAATGTCTAATGTACCACTTCACATCATATATTGTAGTTTTATTTCATATTTATATGAAAATGTGTTTGTTTGATGTTGATGTTGCTTTAGAAGTTTAAAATTTTGAAAAAAAATGATTATTTTTGTAATTTTTAAAAATTTCTTGACAAATTTCAATATTTTCCTTGATATTGTCAATAATTTAAATTTCAAACCCCTGGTGATATATTCTTGATAATGATAAATGTAACATTCAATGAAATATAGACCAAAAAATTTAAATTCTGTTAGAAATTAGAAAATATAACTTTTCCATGATATAAATTCAATCTTACAACTACTTACTACTTATTACTTACTAGTACTGCATCAATGATGATCAAATGACAAATACACAAGAAATTAGAACCATAAAATGCAGTTTTTTCATTAAATCATCAAAAGTATAATGTATTACATATCTACTAAGTCATTGCTACTATATATGGGAATGGCAATGGCAAATAAAAATAGGGTAGATACTAGAATCGTAGATCGAAGAATCTCATAGTTCGTGACTGTTAGTATTCTTCCTCCAAAATCATCAAAATCAACATCATTGCCATTGCTCTCCCCTCCATCCTCCCCCTCCTCCCCTGTATCCAATCTAATCTATTCATCTACTAGTGTGGAGGATGGCCCCTCAAGAGGATGAGCGTCATCAAAAGTCAATGGCTCTAGCACTAGTTCATTAAGATCCAAGTTTGCTAATGCCAACTCAACATTGTTATCCAAAACTATATTGTCAGGAAACACATCCCACATCTTTTCATTTCCCTCAACCACTCCTCCCTCTGTCTGTAAATAAGACGAAGGTTGGTGTGCACATACACCATTGTCTCTATTAAATGGAGTTAGAGGAGGAAGGGTTCAACCAAAATTAGCAGGCGCACTAAATTTGGGGAGGGACCCACAAGCGGGACCAAGGCATAGTTATACTTTTTATTATTATTCCTTGATTTAGGAAAATTTAAATTTTCCTATAGTAAAAAATCAGAGGGATCTCAGTCGTCCAAGAAGACTTAATCTCAGCCCTTTGTGGGACTAGAGGGTCCAGGTTGATCTCTAAGAAGGAATAAAGGCATTCACTTGGTTCATTCATGCACTAGAGACTTGGTGGCTAAAGGCAACAAGAAGAGAACACTTCCAGCTAGGGTTTCAATGAACTAGGGCTTCAGATCAGCGCAGATTAAGGGTGAAAGAGACGCACACAAGCTTTAGATCTTATCCAACACCTAATATACTTTATCCAGGTCATATTCATGGCACAGAAGAGGTCATATTTAGGTTGTACGAAGCTGTACAATACACATATTGACTAGGTTGTGAAACTGAGAGAGGGTGTCTCGACGTGTTGAGGAATTTTCAAAGCCAAATGGAATGTTTCCCTTCATTGTAATATTTTTTTGAACAAATTGTTTGTTGAAGTAGCCTAACAAAAGCCACCAAGTTTGCAGGTTTTCCCAAGTTGAGGTTTCATGAGTAAAATTTGTTGTATTCAGTTTTATAGTGTGTTTGTCTTCATTTGTTCCTTATTTTCCACTGCGTGCTAGTTAGTAAACTCAGTATGTTTCTGGATTGAAGTTAAAGTTCAATTTTCAGTTCTTTGGTTAGCAAATTTCATAGATTAGTTGTTGAGTTTTAAGAAAAATGACATGGTATCAGAGCCACATCTCTGAGTGAAGTCCAACACTCGTGTTTCGACCTGAGGAATAGGTTTCGACCTGAAGAATTCGACCAACAGAATTTCTTACCAGTGTTCGAGACCGGAGCACAGTTTGTATGGAGAAACAAATTTTTGATCATGGAAGGAGAGGATTATTGTGGTGCTAGAGGAGCAAGGTGTGAAGGAGTTTGTGGAGAACCCACCAGCCACACCAATTGACCCCAAACAATTGGCTCAACATAACAAGAATGATGCTAGAACAAGGAGGATTATTCTTGAAGGAGTCAAAGACCATATTGTACCATATCTTTTTGGCAAGAAGACTGCCAAAGAAACGTGGAAAACCATTTTGAACCTATAGCAGGGCTCAGGTGAGGCTAGAAAACTTGTGCTCAAGGAAAAACTCAGAAATAACCGATGGGCAAGTATGAGCCCATAATCTCCTTGTTGAAAAGTGTAACTAGGTTTGGTCTCATAATGACTTGTAATTATGACTTTATGTAATGAAGAAGACAAAGATAATAAAATGTATTTTGTAATACTTGCTTCATGGGTTTCATGAGCAAGAAGTTTTTATTATAGGTTAAGACTTCTTCTTGATGTCTTTAGGGATTTTTTTGTTGAATTCTTAGTTGAACTAAGAGGGGGGGGTGAATCAGTTCAATACATACATGAGTTTTTAAATTTTCATCAGCTTATTTACAGCTTACTTTTGTATTCAACCTTAGTATATGAATAGTCTTAATATGTTGCAGCAAGTATTAGATTAATGTGACATTAAACTTATTATGAGAGTAGTAAACATTAAGCAGATTTGATAAATCATCTCAGCACACAGGCAACACAGATAGAGACAGCAGATATAAGTGGAAACCCATAAAGGGAGAAAACCACATCTTATTATTGTTGTGATGCAAAAGGAAGCTCAACTCCCTCTCACCACTGACCTTACTGCCGAGGCACCAGCAACCTACGGGCTCCAACCTCAGTGCAAGCTACAACTTGCCCGAGGCTCCAACTCCCTTCAATTTTTATGACACCAACCTACGGGGAGGCTCCAACCTCGGTCGGCTGCAACTTCTGACCTCAAGCTTCAACTGAGTAAGGGCTCCAACTTCCTCAATTTATCACAAAGTGTTCTTGGTTTACCTCGAAACAACACTCGTGCCTTCAGCATCTCCATTACTGTCCTCTCTTCTCTTCCTCTGCATCAATCTTCTATGCACTTTTCATTCTCTATCATACTCTCTCATAAACTTCTTTATGAATATCAAGATGATATTGCTTATAGAAAATTCATTAATTTGTTGTATTCCTCTAGGAATTCGAAATGGATAGTCATACCTATTGGTCTTCAGCCTTCTCATTTCTTTTCAGCTCACTCAGAAAAATGTAACTGTAGGTGCTTATTTTAATATTACATTGGGATATTTTCTCTCTTCCAAAGATTTTCCAATGCATCACAACAATATAAATTAAAATCATTTACATTCAATTACAATGAAAACTCCAACTCACTCATTCAGCCTCTTGGCTAGCTGCGCATTTGTCTTTTCTCTGACTGTGTCTTTGTCCCTTTCGGCTCTGTTTGGTTCCTTATTCACTATCGCAGGATAATGACCATCTGTCATGCATATGTAACTGTGCTTTTTATATCAAGCCAATTGATTCTCGGCATTATAATAAAATGACGTTTTGATATGTGCACTGTCGCGGTGTAACTACAACACCTTTTATATATAACACAACTTCAGCTCTCGGCATAATTATAATAAGTTTTAACATACAAACTACCTTTTTAATGCAACTTAAATCAACTCTCGGCGTAATAGTAAAAGCCTGTTTAACATAGAAAATGCCCTTTCGGGCCCACCATCCGAAATTTTCTTATTCTTCGTTGCGATGAGCCTCATCCAAAGATTTCCGATTGCAATTAGGTCTTTTGCGATAGTTGCGATGCGATTAGTCGCAATCGTAGCTTTCAATATTATGCTCTGATGTTCTTCCCTTACTCTGATGCAATTGATACCTTTGAGTTGATCACAATTGTATTCTTTCGATTGCGATTGGTACCTTTGCGATTGTTTCGATGCGATTGATCGCAATTGTATTCTTCCGATTGCGATTGGTACCTTTGTGATTGTTTTGATGCGATTGATCGCAATCGCATCCTTCAATGGTATGTTCCGATGTTCCGCTTTAACTCCGATGCGATTGGCATACCTTTAAGCTGGACTTTAAACACACTTGAGTCACCGTGTATAATGAATCGGGTCCGGAACTCAATCGCGATCGGAAATTTTCTTAACAAGTTCCGATGCCATAAGTCTCTCCGATGCGATTGGCATACCTTCAAGCCGGACTTTAAACACACTTGAGTCACCGTGTATAATGAATCGAGTCTGGAACTCAATCGCGATCGAAACCTTTCTTAACAAGTTCTGATGCCATAAGTCTCTCCGATGCAATTGTTTGAGGGTCCCACAATATAAGATTCTTTTTGTATTTAAAACCGAACAAACCCTTTTGTATTCTTAATTTCTCATCCATATATATATATATACGCCTTGTATTATCACCATTAGCACGAGATATTATGATGTATTGAGTTCATGGGCCCACATATATTTGATAGACTTCACACCTTTAATTCATTTAAATGCCAGCGCCCTTTAAACATATAAACCCGCATACAGATGCATTATATAAGATTTGATCTTGATATATATATGTCAATATATTATAGACCAACACACACACACATATATATATATATATATATATATATATATCTATATATACTCCGCATAGATCAAAAGTTAGGCCATGTATTGAACAAAGGCGCTACCCTTTGTTTGATATATATGTATACTTTGCCAATGGTTTAAGACTAATATTGCTTGTTGGGCCCACGATGCATTGTACCCTGCCTTTATATATTGCGCACCATATAAATATCTATGGTTTGGACCTTTGCATATAAGGCACAACATAAATGAGGCGCTGCATATATATAAGCTTTATATTTCTACTTTAATGTATCCTCCAACTGGGAATAAGTTTTATATATATCTTTCGGCTTGGGTTATGATTCTCGGAATAATATATATCCACCCGCCTGGGTTACGATTCCCGGAATAATGTTTATATATATACTTTTCCGCTTGGGTTAAGGTTCCCGGAATATTATGTATCCTCCCGACTGGGTTACGGTTCCCGGAATTGTGTTTATGTATCCTCTGGCTGGGGTAATGATTTGACTAAACCACCTTCTGCTCGACCTCACCTTACTGACCTCCCTCTTTTGCATAGTAGTTTCATCTCTTCCTACGCATTTCTTCCGCACTCTACCTCTGCTTGCTCTCGTAAATATTACTGTTGTCATACCAATATATTTGTTCTTTGCCTATCTACGCATCTACGCCTCCTTTGCCATCGATGACAATATTTCCAACGATCTCCCCCTTTGGCATTGATGGCAATACACTCTCTCTGTGGCAATACACCTTCTCTATTTGCACGCTCTTCCCCTCCTGCTTTGACATCAATGCCCGAGTCATACCGATCCTCGTAGAGTAGATTGTCCTTTAATCCTTTGATCTGAGACTGTTTCATGCTTCCTTTGCTACCGGCGGAATCTCCCCCTGGAATGATATTCTCGTTTCTATTCTCCCCCTGAAACTGTGCTTTCTCTTCATATCAGAGAGTAGCATCTACAAATAGTACCCCTAGTCTATTTCTCAAATATTCAAATGGTTCTCTAGCAAGCGGTTTGGTAAATATATCTATTGTTTGTTCTTTTATTGGTACATACTCCAGTTTTACTATCTTCTGAGCCACTTGTTCTCGGATAAAATGATACTTGATTGGGATATGTTTAGTTTTTGAGTGAAGCACAAGATTTTTAGATATAATTATAGCACTTTTATTATCACATTTGATTGAGATAGGTTCATCAATGCTTACCTTCATGTCTTGGAGAGTTTGCTTCATCCACATGACTTGTATACAACATGCTGCTGCTGCTATATATTCTGGTTCTGCTATAGACAGAGAGATAGATGTTTGTTTCTTGCTTAACCATGCCACTAGACTTTCTCCTAAATAGAAAGCACCTCCACTTGTGATTTTCCTGTCATCCACACGGTGGCCCAATGCATACGTATCTTTGTCAAGGTGAAGATTTTGCCTTTAGGGTACCAAGTCCATCTTTGTGTTGTTCCTTTGTAGATATCTCAATATTCTTTTGCACCTTGAGAAGATGGTTTTGTTTAGGTCTTTGCTTGATATCTAGCCACTAGTCCTACTGCTAGCATGATGTCTGGTCTTGATGTTGTCAGATGTAGCAGAATTCCTATCATGGATCTATAGAGTTTTTTATCTATATAAGTAGATCCATCATCAGTACACAACTTGCATCCCGTGATCATGGGAGTTGACACAGGTTTGCAGTCCTCCATTTTGAATTTTTTCAATATTTCTTTTAAGTATTTTTCTTGTGAGATGAATGTGCTTGTGTTCTTTTGCTGAATTTGAAGTCCTAAGTAGAAACTGAGTTCTCCAATCATGGACATCTCAAACTTTGATTTCATCTTCTCATCAAACCCTTTTTCTAGTTCATCTCTGTTGCTTCCAAACATAATGTCATCAACATATACTACAACAATCAGGAGTTCATTTTCATGGGCTTTTATGTATAGATTACTGTCTACTCCTCCTCTCTTAAAGCCTTGTTTTTGCAAGTATTTATCCAGCCTTGAGTACCAAGCACGAGGAGCTTGTTTTAGTCCATATAGAGCCTTCTTTAGTCTGCATACATAGTCTTCTTTGTCTGTTAATGAGAAGCCTTCTGGTTGTTCCATGTAGACTTCTTCTTCTAGATCTCCATTCGGAAATGCAGATTTCACATCCATTTGAAATACCTTGAAGTCTTGGTAGCATGCAGACGGAAACATTGTTGGCTTCCATTCTATGTCTGAGGGCAAATCGACTCATCATAATCCAAGTCTTCGATTTGTGAATATCTGGCCTATGAGACAAGTACGAAAGCACATTCACATGATTTTGTCCTTCCTCATTCATTTTATTTTTGAATACCATTTGAGCCTATGACATTTTTGGAAATTGGGTCCTGGGGCTAATTCCGGGGTATTGTTTTTCTCAATTTGGTCTAATTCTTCATTCATAGCATTCACCCAATACTTGTCCTTGCTGGCTTCTTCAAATCTCTTTAGCTCTATTTGTGATAACATGGCTATGTATACCTCTTATGTATGTTCAGTTAGCAGCCTTCTTGTCTGGACCCCTACTTTCTTGTCTCTTATGATTTCATCTTCAGGATGATTATTCTGAGTGTATCTTGAGGGGGATTTCAAGCTCAACTCTGCATCTTCTATTGTCTTACTTGTTTCATCATCATTTTAGTTTTCTTCTTCATGGTTGTCTGATGGACTACAGCAATCTGTATCTCTTGTATTGTTTGGAAGTTCTTCATCAAATCTCACATCAATACTTTCTACTATTTCTCGAAGAGTCTTGTTGTAGCACCTGTACCCTTTACTTTTGGAAGCATATCCTAGAAAAATCCCTTCATCTGCTCTTGCATCAAATTTCCCAAGGTTTTCATCATTATTCTTTATGTAACAGTTGCTTCCAAAGATTCTGAAATGACTGAAGTTAGGCAGCTTAACACCATAGTTCACTTAGGGAGTCTTGTACTTGCTTGGCCTTAGTGAGCTTTATTAAGGATATACACCGTTGTGTATCTTATGCACTTGAAGGTTTGAGGAATATTACTCTCTTGCATCATGGCTGCGGCTATTTGCTGTCGTCTGTTTTTTGTCTCTACTGCTACTCCATTCTGTTAGGTGTCCATGCCAATAGTAAATTGTTGCTTTATGCCATGTTCATTGCATAGGTCTACAAAGTCATAATCAGTGAATTCACCTCCTCTGTCTGATTTGATGCATTTTATCTTGCATCCTATCTGATTTTCAGCTAAAGCTTTGAATATTTTAAATTTTTCCAAAGCTTCTGATTTATTCTTGAGAAACGAAACCCATGTCATATTGGAGAAATCATATATTATCAGCATGAAGTAGGATTCTCCACTTTGTGTTTTAGTTCTTGTAGGTCCGCACAGGTCCATGTGCACAAGTTGTAGTGGTATTCTTGTTGATAACTCATCTTTGGCCTGAAAGGATGTGCGGGTCTGTTTGCCTAATTGACATGATTTGCATATGGTATTAGAAGGCCTCTTTATTTCTGACATGTCTATGACAACTTTCTTCTTGCTTACTATGATGATGTGATCGAAGCTGAGATGTTCCAATCTTTTATGCCATAACCATGACTCCTCAAGTTTTCTAAGATGACATGCTTCATCTTCCTCTTTCACAATGTAAACATTACTCTCTGTTCGAACTCCTTTGAGCAGATTCTTACCCGTGGTGCTTGATATGACTTCATAATATTGTGCTCTAAAAAGAACTTCACAGCCTTTATCACACATTTGACTAACACTTAGCAAATTTTCTTTTAGCCCATCTACAAATAATACATCTTCGGCCTTTCCTCTGCCATTGTCTAGGCTGACTGAGCCTTTTCCTTTTATTTTTCCTGATTTATCATTGCCAAAGGTAACATTGCTAGATTTCTTTTCATCACGAGTTATAAACTTTCTTCTGTCTCCAGTCATGTGTTTTGAGTAGCCACTATCCAAATACCACTAGCTTTTCAGGTCTTGAGCAGCTAGAGCCAAGTCACATTTATTCACCTTCTTTATCCACTGGAGGCACCCTTTTGTTTGGTATCTTTTGTGAGGTGATGTTACATCTTACGAGAGGACATTTGGAGGCATATGTCCAACTTGATTGCATACACGAGGCGTTTGGTCATAATTTTGCGAGGTGTGGATATGAACAAAATTTCTTTGGTTCATAAACCTTCTTGAGGTGTTGAACGTCAATCTTTGTCCATACTTTCTACACTCAATGATTGTATGGCCAAATTATTTACAATAAAAACAGTAACCATAGAAACTATTTGCATACCTGATGTAAGGTTGTATTTTCCATTTGTTTGCTTGAGGCAGTCTCTTCAATGTTTGCATCTTTTGTTGGTTTGAATTACTCCTCCTTGCATGACAATATGCAACAATGTGTCCCAGCTTGTGGCAGACATAACAGGTGGCATTCTTCATAAGAGGGAAGAATCTCCTTTGATGGTTTCCAAATTTGACATACTCAGGGGTCTCAATTTTTATTACATTCTTTGCTTCTAGAGGTTTCTTCTGATCTCTGTCTTTCTCATTACAGGTTTCTTCTTTTGTAGGAATTGTTTGAGCTGCTTCATCATTCTTCTTTGCTTTTACAAAAATAATCTCTCTGTTTTCCTTTTCTTTGCTTTTACTTGATTCTCCTTCATAGCCTATTCCTGTTTTTATCATAGGCGATCTTTGAGCATCCAGAATTTCGTTCAACTTACTAGAGCTTGTTGTTTGAGAGGAATTTGTAGACACTTTCCTCTGAGCATTTTCTAATTTCTTCCTCAGACATACAACTTCTTCTTCCAACTTCTCTTGTTCTCGAGTTTTATCCTTGATTTGTTGAAGTAACATGTCTTCTATCTTCTTGGCTTCTTCAAGCTCTACCTTCAGCTGCATGAGGACTTCTGAGTTTTGTTCTTCTCTTACATACTTGAGAAGAATGTCCTTTTGTTTTCTGCACTTCAGTTTGAGTCTGTCAATCTCCTCCATAGCACTTCTTAGCTCCCCCTCAAGGTCGACTTCCCCTTCTTCTTCTTCATCTTCTAGCAGGAGTCCTTCAAGTTCTTCTATGGCCATCAATAAGAATTCGGAGGTTCCTTCTTCACTTGAGGGTTCATCTGAATCTTCAGATGTACTGCTGTCTTGTTGAGCATAGAAGGATTTTCTGCTGAACTTCTTTCCTTTCTGCCAGTTCTTTGATTTATTTTTCTCTGACTCTTGAGCCTAATTCCTTACTTTCTTGTGAGGACACTTAGCAGCATAGTGTCCCACTCTTCCACAATTAAAGCATTTGAAGGGGAGTTTAACTTCATATTTACCTGAGCCTCTATCCAATTTCTTGACAAACTTTTCCTTTTCTTCATCCGAGCAAGAGCATATGTCTCCCTCTTCTTCTTTCTTCTTTTCTATTTTAAAGGTTGCTTCCCTCGTACTTGGCTTCTTCTTTGGGAGCCTCATTTCATAGGTTGTTAGATTTCCAAGTATCTGGTTCATGGTCAAGGTCTCCCAATCAGCTGTTTCTTCTATTGCAGACACCTTTGGATTAATCCTGGATGGAAGAGCTCTTAGAATCTTTTTCACAATTATACTTTCTGGCATATTTTCTCCAAGAGCTTTCATATTGTTAATAATTTCTGTAGCTTTTAGGAAGAAACTGGCAATGTCTTCATCATCATTCATTTTTAAGTTCTCAAACTGGGCTCTATAGACTTGAAGTTTGGCAGTCTTTACTTTCTTGTCTCCTTCATGGATGTTCTCCAGAGTATCCCACATCTCTTTGGCAGTGTCTTTGTGCATTACTTTGATACACTCTGCTTCACACAATCCATTCAAGATGGCATTCATGGCTTTTGCGTTAGCTACAAAATCTTGTTTGGATTCTTTCTCTGAGTCAGTTGCCTTTGGGGCATATCCTAATTCCACAACACCCCAAACTTCTATTCCTAGAGACATTATGTATGTCCTCATCCTGATTTTCCAGAAGGCATAATTTGCACCTGTAAAGAACAGGGCTTTATTGGTTGAGCATCCTTCTTTACTAGCCATCCTGAGAACCTAGAATCTCCTTTCAGTTGTTAAACTGGTACAAAGGAACCCGCTCTGATACCAATTGTTGAATTCTTAGTTGAACTGAGAGGGGGGGGGTGAATCAGTTCAATACATACATGAGATTTTTTGAATTTTCATCATCTTATTTACAGCTTACTTTTGTATTCAACCTTAGTATATGAATAGTCTTAATATATTGCAGCAAGTATTAAATTAATGTGACATTAAACTTATTATGAGAGCAGTAAACATTAAGCAAATTTGATAAATCATCTCAGTACACAAGCAACACAGATAGAGACAACAGATATAAGTGGAAACCCATAAAGGTAGAAAACCACCTCTTATTATTGTTGTGATGCAAAGGCAAGCTCCAACTCCCTCTCACCACTTTTTTCCTGCAGGCACCAACCTACAGGAGGCTCCAACCTCAATTCTGCAAGCTACAACTTGCAAGGAAGCTCCAACTCCCTTCAATTTTTCTGCGGGCACCAACCTATAGGAGGCTCCAACCTCAGTCAGTTACAACTGAAAGCTATCAAGCTTAAACTTCATAGGGAGGCTCCAACTTCCTCAATTTATCACAAGAAGTGTTTGTTGATTTACCTCAGATATCAGCTCTGTTCTGTAGCATCTCTTTCTGCTCCTCTCTTCCTTATCTTCTCTGCCTCAATCTTCTATACTTTTCATTCTCTATCCTTACTCTCTCTAACTTATTTATGCATATCAAGATGATATTACTTATAGAGAATTCCTGATGACTATTTGTATTCCTCTACGAATTCGAAATGGATAGTCATACCTCTTGATATTCAGCCTTCTCATTTCTTTTCAGCTCACTTAGAAAAATGTAACTGTAGGTGCTTATTTTAATATTACAGTGGGATATTTTCTCTCTTCTGGAGACTTGCCAATGCATCACAAACAATATAAACCAATTAAAATATTACATTTAATTACAATCAGAGCTCCAGCTCACTCATTCAGCCTTCAGGATCGCTACGCATTTGTCTTTTCTTTGACTGTGTTTGTCCCTTTCTCTCCTCTGTATGCCTTTTTGTTTATAGCTGCTGCGTAACTCCTGTATTTATGTAACTGCACTTTTTATATCATGTGAATCTGTAACAGCGCCTTTTATATATATAACACAATTTCATTTCTCCGCATAATTATACAGAGTTTAATCATACAAACCGCCTTTTAATACAACTTAAATCAACTCTCGGCGTAATAATAAAAGCCTGTTTAACATATAAAATGCCCTTTCGGGCCCACCCTCTGAACTTTTTTTTGTGCTCCGATGCGATGAGTTTCCTCCAGATATTTCCGATTGCGATTGATCGCAATCGCAAACTTCATTAACCAGTTCTGTCGTGCTACCTTAACTCCGATGCGACTGACCACTGTTCATTTATTTTTCCAATGCGATGGGTCCGATGCGATTAATCACAATCGCAAATTCCATTTGCATGTTCCGATGCCCTGCATTAACTCCGATGCGAAGTAACACTATTCTGCCAGAATTAAAACATATATTAATCACCGTTTATACGCCCATCGGGTCCGGGCTTCAATTGCAATCGCAAGTTTTGGTTGGATGTTCCGATATGCCCATACTGCGATGCTCCGATGCGATTAGGCCGGAATTCAAATACATATCGATTATGGTTCATTGATCCATCAAGTCCGGGCAATATAAGATTCTGTTTGTATTTAAAACTGAACAAATCCTTTTGTATTCTTAATTTCTCATCCATAACTATAATATATATATACGCCTTGTATTTTCACCATTAGCACGAGATATTATGATGTATTCAATTCATGGGCCCACATATATTTGATAGACTTCACACCTTTAATTCATTTAAATGCCAACCCCCTTTGAACATATAAACCCGCATACAGATGCATTATATAAGATTTGATCTTGATATATATATGTCAATATATTATAGACCAACACATACACACATATACATATACTCCGCATAGATCAAAAGTCAGGCCATGTATTGAACAAAGGTGCTACCCTTTGTTTGATATATATGTATACTTTGCCAATGGTTTAAGACTAACATTGCTCGTCGGGCCCACGATGCATTGTACCCTGCCTTTATATATTGCGCACCATATAAATATCTATGGTTTGGACCTTTGCATATAAGGTGAAATATAAATGAGGCGCTGCATATATATAAGATTTATGTTTCCGCTTTAATGTATCCTCCAGTTGGGTAATGATTCTCGGAATAAGTTTTATATATATCTTTCAGCTTGGGTTATGATTCTCGGAATAATATATATCCACCCGCCTGGGTTATGATTCCTGGAATAAGGTTTATATATATATATATATATATATATATATATGTTTATATATATATACTTTGCCGCTTGGGTTAAGGTTCCCGGAATATTATGTATCCTTCTGCCTGGGTTACGGTTCTCAGAATTGTGTTTATGTATCCTCCAGCTGGGGTAATGATTCTCAGAATAACGGCTCTGTCTCTGCCTCTGTCTTTCTGCGATAACGGCTCTGCCTCTGCTTCTGCCTTTGTCTTTCTGCTTCTGCCTTCGCTGCTTCTGCTTCTGCCTTCGCTATACCTCTGCTGCTCGACCTTTGCCTCTACTGCATGACCGTTTCATCTCTTCCTCTGTATTTGCTGCCTCTGCCTCTGCTGCTCTCTGTAAATATTATCTGTTGTCTTCTGCTGTTGTTCTTTGCCTGTCTCTGCATCTGCTGCCTCCTTTGCCATCAATGACAATATTTCCAACATTTTCATCTTGTCATAAATATATAATGTTAAGAGTCATGTATATGAAGAGGTGTTACACATGTAAAGACAATTCATTGATGTAACTATATGCCTCCAAGACCATGTCTAATATGCTCCTCAAGTCGACTTAAAAATGATGAATATTCTCCTTGTTGAAGTCGGCCTCAAAAACAAAGATTGCACACCCTAGTTTGCTCGAAGTGGAGACATACCTATTCATAGGTCATATCGGCTTATTATTGATGGAGACAATTATATAAAGGAACCTTGGTCACCACAGAAAGACAGATTTTCGGGTTTCTTCTCTGAGTTTTTTGGTGGGTTATCTCTGAGATTTTTGGATGGGGTAGATAGACCACAATTTGGACATGTCTGAGATGATAAGTGCGGGTTTCAGTTTGCATTTTGTGCATAGAAGAAAAGGTGACCAGCAAAGGAAGGAAGACTGTATTACATCTCTGTTTGGGCATATTACACCTCACATCAAGAAAGGTTGTAAGAAGTGTAGGAGGGGCTGAGATCAATGCGGTGGAGAGGCAGTGCTAGCCTACGCCATTGATCTCACACTCTTGTATATATTCAGCAAACATTCACAGCTGCAAGAGAAGAAGGATAAGTCTGCAAGCATTAAGGACTACATCTATACATACCTCAGTGAGAACGAAGGACACTACAACACATGAACAAGTTCAGTCTTGGACTAAAGAAGAGATAGGAAAGTGCTGAAAGAAGACCGAAAGGGAAGAGAATTCTAGGAGGCCCAAGGAAGTTAAGGAGGAGCTTTTGTAGGAACCAAGTTTCCTAGTGCAGTGCAGTGCAGAAAAAGGAGATCAGCAAAAGGAGCCTAGAAAGAGCAGTGACAAGGTCTTGGAGGCATACTGGTGTCAAGGGTCGGTGTCATGGTCATGGTACTCGTCAATTGAAGATATATAAGAAGAATTACTTTTGGGTTTTCATCTCCAAGGGGGAGAGGTTTTGGCCCTAGCTTGAAAGCCTAAATTTTGTGTCTCTTGTGCATTTGGTATTTACTTGATGAAGAACATAATAATGTCACGAAAGATAAGATCTAAGTGAAAGAATCATAACGAAATCACAAGTAATTATCATGAAAGAGAAATTGAATTAAACGCCCTCATTTCTCAACACTCCTATCTCACTAGGTTCACTGAGGTGAAGGACTAGTTGGCCGATGTGTGGGAGACAGTACCTGAAGCAAACATGGTGAGTATTGCACTATTAGGCTTCACAAATCGTGGGATAACTTCTAGGACACAATGAGTGGCAGAGAAAAGCTTCTAGGCTGGGAGCAAGTGTGGGATGACTGTGTCCAGGAGGAGATTCGAAGGCAGGCTAGATTTGGAGCTCATGTTAAGCATGAGGACGAGGAGAACTTTGCCCTAGTTGTAAAAGGGGGCAAAGCCAAGAGCAAGAAGAGTGTAGGAGGGGTTGAGTCTAGCTCCAAAGATAAGAAAGAAAAGAAGGATCTCAACAAGATAAAATGCTTCCAGTGCCATCAGTTCGGACACTATGCCATCAAGTGTCCTCAGAGGAAGAAGGGATCCAAGAAGGATCAAGTGGCAGCTTCGACAAAGGTGGATGAATTTAGTTCCAAATTTGATGAGTTCTCGCTCATAGCTTGCATGGCAAGTTTAGTAGCCATCAACACATGGTACATTGATAATGGAGCATCCAACAATATGATCGAGAAAAAGAAATATTTCATCTAGTTAACGGAGAAGGACACACAATTTCACATTGAACAAGGAGATGATGGCAGGTACTTCACCAAGGGCGTGAGTACTGTTAGATTTGAAAGGGAGTCTGGTAACCCTCTTCATCTCAAGGATGTCCTTTAAGTTCCTGGTCTTAAGAAGAACCTTGTTTCAGTTTCAACCCTAGAGGACAAGGGTTATGAAGTGTTATCTTCAGCAGAGGAAAAGCCTTCATCAAACCCTTAAATTCTGGAGCCATGAAGCAAATTGGAGTGAGGGTGAAGAACCTATATAGGCTATAGTTTGAGACAATCGTGGCCTTGAGTAGCAAAGAGGGCCATGAGCAAGGATGAGACCTTGGGAGCTATGGCACATGCGTATGCGCTATTTACATCATGGAGCGCTGAAAATTTTCAGGGAGATAGCCACAGGGTTTCCACTATGAAAATTTCTGAATGTTACACTTATGCAAAAATCTACTGTTAGATCTGGTTATGCTCCTCCTACTTACTTAAGTTATTAAGCTGAAAATTCAGATTAATATCGAAGCAAAACAGATAACAGACTTTAACCAATCCAGATCTAGAAAAAGTACATGCACACATAGACAAAGTGACACAGTGATTTTCTGGACAAATAGTCCCCGGAAAAACCAAATGCAGGAAAACCGGTCTGCTGGCTGTTGGAGGGTTTTATTATTAAGAGTTTTCTAAATACAACAAATCTTGGTTCCAGATCTGGAAAACCCAACAGAGAAATAATAGATCTGTAACTCACTGGCTATTCTAAAGCCAAAATAATGACTGATCCACACCCTCAAATGAGATTTACAAGACTCAGCCAAAATTAGGCCCTAGAAACCCCAGCGCTGCCCCTGAAGCCCCTGCGTCCCTCAACGTTAGCCTGGAAAGGGTTGTGTTACCCCAGACTGGGTGATGCAGTCCTTATGCTGCCCCTTAGGGTCTTTGTGTAACCCCTGAGGGTTTCCAGCTGAGTCACGCTGCCCTGGGAGGGACTGCTCAGCACCTGCGTAGCTGAAGCTGCCCCTACGCTGCGCAACTGTTGCCCTCTCTGCCTCTGCGTCTCCTGCTTCTCTAAGTTGATCTCTGTCTCTTGCTGATTTTAGACCCTGGGATCAGATCATCCCCTTGGTCTAAACTCCCCTCTCTGCAACTGAAACACTTTTGAGAATTCTTAGCAAATCTGCCCTAGAATCTCATCTTAGCTTCAGTGCTCTGCCTCTGTGTGTCTTTACAAATGACCCCAAGCCTTTCCTTTATACTTTTCTCGTTGGAAAACCAACAGCCATGATCAGATCTTGAATCAATGGCTAAGATTAAAAGAAAGCTTGATCTGTGTGGCTTAAGACAATTTCATCACATGTTTAATTTAATTAACTTTAATTATTTAATTAAAATACATTAAAATAATTAATTAATTAAATATCTCCCAAACCAGATGAAATTTCCCAAATCCCTTTCTGTGTCTTGTAGATCAAGTGTACTCTAGTCCCTCCAAAACATTTGGGAGCTAGAGCACAACTGATGCTACCCCAAATACACAAATCTCAATACTCCCTCTTAGCATCAGGGGTGTACTCTAGCAATACATCACACTATGCATTACAAGATTTTGGGCACTAGTTCTATGTTGTTGATGCTTGGCCTGCTGCCACTCAACTTTGCACTGCTGCTGCCATTATGTACTGCTTCCCATGACTCTGCCACTGCCACTGCAACATCTGTACTACAACTCCCTCTTAATTTGTTGCATATGTTTTGCTCATAACACTGCCACTACTGATTTGATGCATTGCAACTTCAGTTGTTGAGAGAAACAACTGAATCTCCTGCCCAATATTTGACAGACAAGTCAGATGGGTTGCATCCTCATCACTGAAGCTCCATAGGCTGTTGATCTGTGCTGGCATCTGAAGGATGATGCACAGCAACAACTTTGCACTGCGTAAGCAGACTCCCTCTGCACTACTGAAGTCACATCAGCCCCTTGTGCTAAAATCCCTCATGTTGCTGATGTGTTGCGCTATCCTCTTGAAGCCTCCACGCTACTGCAACTATGCTCTGCGCTGCTGAATTCACATCAGCCCCTGCTTTGCTGCTGCATCTGCACTACGCTGCTCCTTCTAGCCTTCAGATCTGCCTCTTCTTCATCCCTGAACTATGCACCCACTGCTCTACTTGTTCCACTACTATCTTAAGGCTGTCGTAGCTCACTTGTGATCCAAGAGATGAGTTGCTCAAGGATCCCGCCTCTCACTCTGTAGTTGCTCTACAGATCCATGTCGCCCCACTTTCGTGGTTCATGAGCGCTCATGGTTGCATCATCTTCCGACCCATCATCCGCCACAACAGCCTTGGAATAAGAAGCTTCCTTGTCCTTTTTCTTCTGAGGACAATTGCTGGCAAAGTGTCCTAATTCACCACAATGGAAGCACTTAATCTTTGACAGATCCTTCTTCTTCTTTCCCTGCTACCTCTTTGATGCCAAGGCTGCATCTTCTTCATCTTCCTTCTTCACTTTGCTCAAACCAGAGCTATATTGCTTCTTGGTGATTCTGCGGAGTACTTCTTGACGCAGAATTACCCACAAGTTGTCCCAATCTGGGAGGTCCGCTCTGCCCAAGATACTTTGGACAAATGTTTCCCACTCATTTGTGACTGCATTGAGAGCAGTCCTAACCATCACATCGTCTACCACTTTAGCACCCGTTGCAGTCAACTGATCTCTGATCGACTGCAATCTGAAGAGGAAATGTTCCATGTCTTCTCCTTTGGTCATCATGAATGACCGCATCTGAGTCTCCAACAGCATCTTCCTTTGGACAGATTTTCCCTCATATAGGGATGTTAAGGCCTTCCACATCTCATTAGTTGTTTTCTTCTCAGCTATATGTGGGACAATATGGTCCTTAATTCCATCCATGATCAACTGCTTGGCATGTCCAACAGCTTCATTATGCTTCCTTAGGAGATCTGCATCGGTCGGTGTGGCCAGAGTTTGCTCTGCATGGTTTCTTATATGATATGCCTCAAGGACTATCAGGATCCTAGCCTTCCAAACTGAGAAGTTGGAAAGGCCATCCAATCTGTCCTGATCACGCATTCCATGAGGAGCCATCTACTCAGAAATGTGTCGGAGCTCCTCTTCTTTCTGCTCGAGATCTGGATCTAGGGTCCTTTGCGAAATGGGCACCCTCTGCTCCCTCTGACAACTAATTTGAATTTCCCTCCTTGGAAATCTGCCAAATCAACAATGATTCAGCTCTCTTTGATCCTCTGATCAATCTGCAAGTTTCTTTGGCTAGAAACTCTCTGAGAAGTTGATCTCCTCCCGCTCTTTGTCACTTGTGCTTAGGCCAAAAATCTGAAAACTTCAGAAATTTAACCCCACCAGCACCTTCTGATTTTCTACAGCTATGCTTCAGACTCTTCTGGATCTGATAGATTCATATTTGTGTCACACTGGCTGGCTTCTGACAATCCTAGCGTTGTCTTTGCGCTGCCTCTGCGTAGTAATTGCGTGGGCGTCCTATGAGACAGCGTTGGACTGCGTCACCCTGCCCTCTGCGTAACTTCTACAACTCTGAAAACTGCGCTATCCCTCCAGATTTTCCCTCCTGCTGCTTTCTACAACAAGAATCTTCAGTCTTCTGGTGGTGATCCTACTAGATCTGCAATTTCTCTGATACCATGTGAAAATTTCTGAATATTACACTTATGCAGAAATCTACTGTTAAATTTGGTTATGCTCCTCCTACTTAATTAAGTTATTAAGCTGAAAATTCAAATTAATATCGGAGCAAAACACATACAGACTTTCACCAATCCAGATCTAGAAAAAGTACATGCACACATAGACAAAGTGACACTGATTTTCTGGACAAATAGTCCCCGGAAAAACCCAATGCGGGAAAACCGGTCTGCTCCTTGCAGGAGGGTTTTATTATTAAGAGTTTTCTAAATACAACAAATCTGGGTTCCAAGTCTAGAAAATCCGATAGAGAAATAATAGATCCGCAACTCACTGGTTGTTCTGAAGCCAAAATAAAGACTGATCCACACCCTCAAACGAGATTTACAAGACTCAGCCAAAATTAGGCCCTAGAAACCCTAGCGCTGCCCCTATCCTGATCTCTCAGTCCGTACGGGGCCATCTCTGCTCAAACAGTCGAAACAGATCCTCTTCTCCCTTCTACTGCTATTGCACTCAACAAAAGATCAGATCTGGGTTTCTTGGTGATAGAAACCCTCTAAAGAAACTATTCCCCCTGACAACTGATTTCCCTCCTGGAAATCCTCCGCCAATTCTGCTGAATCAACACTCTACGATCACCCTCCTAATCGAATCTCAGTTTTCTTGGCAAAAATCTGTTGAGGGACTGTTTCCCCTTACTTGTCAACTTTGCTAGACACTGTTTCGCACCGACATAACCAATGCCCGACCAACAACTTCAAAGATCAGAAGCTGCACTTCCAATGTTAGGGCCCTATATTACAAGTGTAATCCCTTATTGTTGTTAATGTAGCCCCCTTATTGTTATTGTTGTACCCATGTAGTCCCCATATTGTTATTATTGTGCCCCATAATAGCCCACTATTGTTATTGTTGTGCCCTTACATTATTATTATTAGGTCGGATAGGATTATATTGTGACCCCATAGACTCCTATATATAGAAAGGAGGTTTTATCATTTGTATCATTCAAGACTTGTTCATTTATGTGATGTAAAGGAGGTTGCCCCCTCGAAGTGGTTGATTTCTAAGGCGTTGATCTCCCTTTTCTTCTATTTTTGGAGTTGGTTTCATAACATTCAACCCCAATAACCAGCACAACGTCTCTCCAACTCGGACTGCATCAGCCCAGCGTGAGCCTGACAAGCTTTGTGTCACCCACTAGGGCCTGCGTCAGCTCTGCACGAGCAGACTAGCTCTGCGTCCCTTCTACTGGGTCTGCGTCCCTCCTAGTGCTGCTTCAGCTGCCCTTCCTGCAGCATAAATCTTCAGTCTCTCGCTGGTGGCTTCGGCTTGATCTGCAATCGCTCTGATACCATGTGAAAATTTCTGAATACAAAATAACAGAAACCTTACTCAGTGTCTTCATTTACTTCTCCTACTTGTGACTTAATTATACAAGTTATTTTCAGAAATATTCAGAGCGAAGTAAACACAACTAGCAGCCTACACATTTGCAAATCATTTACTGAAGCATAGCACAATATGACAAAGGACACACATGATTTTTTGGACAAATGTCTTGGAAAAACCCAATGCGGGAAAACCGATGCAGCAGCTCTTTGAGGGTTTTATTTATTAAGCAAAATATCTGAATACATCTAGGGCACCAGTAGTGGTTTGCCCCACAGAGAAATTCACGACAGTAGTACCTTATCACTCGGAGACAGAAAATATGGCTGATTCAAACCCTTCAAGAATTGCTAAATACGAGCCCTTTCTGGCCCACTGGAACCCTCAGCACAACTCCTCCAGCCTCTGTGTCAGCCCCTCTAGCCCAACGCAGGCTTTGCGCAGCATAGGCTGCCCCTACGTCAATTCGAAGCCTCTGCGTCACCCAGAAGGTTCTGCATCACCCTCTGCATGGTCTCTGCCTCAGCTTGGCTGGGCTGCGTCTCTCCTGCTACCCTCTGTGCTACCTAGTACGGTACTGCGTCTCTTATGTATGTATTCTCAGCCTCGGATCAGAACATCCCTTACCAATCTGCCCCTCATTAGCACTGCAAACTCACTTGAAATTTCTTAGCAAACCACGCCTCAAAATTTTGACTTAGCTCAAGTGTTGCTACTATGTGTGTCTTCTCCAACTGACCCCAAGCCTTCCTTTAATACTGTTCTCTTTGAGAAATCAACTACCGTGATCTAATCACTAATCAACGGCTAAGATTAGAGAAAGCTTGATGCACGTCACTTAGAACATTCTCACCACATGTGTAAATTAATTCACTTTAATTTTTCAATTTCCCTAAGTTAGACTTAGGGTCCCCATTAAAAAATTTAATTATTTGAATAACCTTTACACCTGGTGGAATTTCTCCAAACGATTTCTGGTTCTTGGAGATCTCATGTGTTCTAGCCCCTCCACAAAGTTTCGGAGCTAGAGCACATCCGATGCTACCCAAAATCTCAAGAGTCTTTGAAACTAGTTTCTCAATGAAGTCTCACAAATCATGCTCCCCCAACAACATCTGTACATATCACTTCCACAAGATGAAGTTATAGGGGCCTTTCAATCTGTCTTCGTATCTAATACTGAATGCAATAATATTGCTATATTAGAAAAGCCCTGCTAGACAAAACAAAACAGCAACCTATCTCAAGTCCACAGTGCTTCCGTCAAGCTTGGATCATAGACATTTCACCCCTGAAACCTCCCAACAGCTCTCTGTCACAGGTACCAGCCCTACTATCCGTATCCTGGAAGGTTTCAGCAACTACACTCTGAAACTAGATCAAAAATCAGATCATAGTGAGCAGATTTTATACTGTTATAGTAACCTACGGCCTATAGATTGTTAATTATGAAAATAACTATCAAAATTTCTGAAGTACTCTAACCTACAAACACACACTGTTGTAAAATAAATCAGCAAATTGATTTTTTCCAGAACACTCAAAAGTGCATCTGCAATTGTATTAAATCTAAAATCAGAAGATGAAAAATTATAACTCAAAACTTAAACTCTTGAACCCCAAAGAGGTGTTCCATGGTCCTTTTACAGATTGGGAAAGAAGAGGATACAATGAATGTAGACACATGCACAATAGCACCTTGGCTGCCAGAGGAAAACCCTAACTGTAGTGCACCTATCTGCATGGACAACCAATCCAGAATAGAATACCACCCTTCTTGGGACCTGTGCCCTTCACTAAGCTGGAATATCCTCATGCAAGAGTGCCCCCTGCTATCATAGGGAACTGCACCCTCACTCTTTTTGCACGCGAACTAAATAAAGCAAAAACTCAGAAATAGACTGACTGCTGACTTAGAAAATCAATTAAAACAGGAAATAATTGAAGATGGATGCATGCATGCACTTGCTTTCTTCCTCTCCTCCATAAATGCTAGTGCACCGCCCATGACCACAGTATGGACTGCAGAAAGAAGAGGCACATTGCTGCTATTGAAACCCTGCTGTACACCTGCTCTTCTGAGAGGTGAAATCGATATATGTGGAACAAAATCCAAGCCACAAATGTAAACCAACAGACCTACCTGTTAAAGGTCGAAAATGTTGAATGATTAGACTACTCCTTCTGTAGGGTCAAATGGTAAATTTGGTATGCGAAAACTGTGAAGATGAAAATGCAGAGGGTGAAGGAGCGGTGACTCCAAAAGAAGAAGGAAGAAATTAAACAAGTTGTGACAATTCAGTTGAATACTTTGTGAATATTCAGTTGAAACTTAAAATTTGTTGATGAGGACTTACGAATATCTATTCTTTAATCCCCGAGAAAGATAAAACTAAGACTTAAAAATTATTAACGAAAAAGTTAAAGCAGATACAAGCCCTATTTCGTTAAATAGAAAAACTACGAGAACAGAGGCTACAAACTCTATTTAGTTAACTGAAAAGGCTTGTCAAATTCCACGATGAATGAAAACAATTTGATTCATGAAGTAGCTGAATGGACACTGTCGACCGCAAACGAGGAGATAATGAGAAAGGTAGCCCAATGGACATTGTTGACTTTGAACGAGGACGTACTGATTATTTTTTGGACAAGGTGCGATGCGCAAGTATATGAAAAGGCCATAGTCTACCTGTTATTCATTTTGGAGTCTTTTTTGTGCATATTTTGCAGTGGAATTTGCTCAAAATCCAGCAGGATTCTGTGAAAATTACAAGTCTGAGTTGTTAATGATTCTGTGAAAATTACAAGTTGTGAACTTTCTATATGATTTTCAAAGTTTTGAATTTATATATACATTCAAAACGCATTTTGAACAACAGAAATCACAAAGAAAAATTGTTTCACCAGATTCTTTGATTCTAGCCAAAAGCTCCAAAATATATAATAATTAGGCAATGCCTATGAAGAGCAAAAATTGGTAGTTGTGCTTGAGGTTGCACTGTGAATTTGCTGCGGCATTATTTCTAAGTTAATAGGCTATGTATCATAATATTCTTCCAGGAAACTGAATATCTACTGTCATAAATAAAAATAAATATTTTAAAAATGTACATCCAAAATATATAATAATTAGGCAATGCCTATGAAGAGCAAAAATTGGTAGTTGTGCTTGAGGTTGCACTGTGAATTTGCTGCGGCATTATTTCTAAGTTAATAGTCTATGTATCATAATATTCTTCCAGGAAACTGAATATCTACCGTCATAAATAAAAATAA
The DNA here is from genome assembly GCA_034641835.2 of Pinus albicaulis. Taxonomy (NCBI): domain Eukaryota; kingdom Viridiplantae; phylum Streptophyta; class Pinopsida; order Pinales; family Pinaceae; genus Pinus; species Pinus albicaulis. The sequence goes on from CM076580.1 coordinate 1,084,789,736, forward strand.
ATATTTTAAAAATGTACATCCAAAGCAATAGCCATTTACTCCACTAAACACTACTCAATAAGAATAGGAAAGGCCGTAAGAGCAAACAGATTCCAACAAATTTAAAATTGATTAAAAATCATGCCTGCATTGATTTGCCCATCTGAATCTAAATATAACAAACTAGAAGCTTCAACTCTCTGTTTGCAGATGGGTTTATCTCCCTGTTTCACTAGTGCAATCAGGCGCTTCAGGATATGAGTCTCCATGAAACATGTCATGCAATCATCCACTGAAAGCGTACTATTTCCTGGCCCCTCTTCAACAGCTGTATCTTCGCTGTGGATATCCAGAAACAATGGAGAATTCGTCAAACCATTAGAAAAACAGGCTGCACAAGCCTGGGGTTCGACTGTATGATAAAGACACAGAATACCAAGTTGGCCCGCCCACTGACTCCTGGTAATCTCATCCCATTCATTGGCAATGACAAATACCTTCCCCTCATCTGCAGCCCTGAGGGACAGAGACCTCTTCTCCAATGGCTCTTTAGTGCCAGGAGCCCCAAAACCAATTACAGGAACAACGGTGCTTGAGCTCTCCCAGATCGCAGCGGATACCAATATGGCGAGCCCTGCGCCGAGGCTGTGACCTGTTAGCAGAAGTGGGTAGCCAGGATAGGCCTCAATGACGCGATTTGTGAAGTTGAGGGCCTGAGAGAAATAATCGAGGGTGGAATATGTGAAGATGGAGCACTGGGACGGCAGAGATTCAAAGTCCAGACCTTCCCAGAGGAGCATGTCTGCGCAGCGATCCGCCAGGCCGTCTTGCATGTCATTAATTTGGGTGCCACGAAATGCAATGATGATGTTGTTCTCAGGTTTGTAATAAGCCAGGGCGTGGGTACCACCCCCGGGAGGAGCCATTGGAGGGACGAGGGAAGCGAGGCTCCAACCGGAAATTGGGATGGAAGAAGGAAACCTGTAGGCATTGGCAGCCATTTCGATAATTGGGTAGATTGAATCCTTGAATTCGGACGCGTCCATGTCTTGCAAGCGGCCAATCCAATCCCATTCCTCAGCGTTTGCAGAGTAAATACAAGAATGAGCTGTTAGCATAGCCAGTAACCTCATGACGATGAGGACGGCCACGATTGCCATTGTAGCAATATGAAGAAACGGATAAACGAGATACTCCCCACCCTGACTCGGTACTTGCAGTGGATGTCTCTCGTTCATTCACGGCATAATACACACAAAGATCTGACAATCTCAATGATTAAGACGACTGTTGTACAGGCACATGTTAAAAATCATTGAGACGACTTTTGGACAGGCACATGTTAAATAACCGCAAAAATGATGAGAGAATAATGGAGTATTGAAAAACAAAGGAGTATGCTGAGGCCTCACATTTGCTCATCAAAAACCAAAAACACTGAGAACTCATCAATTTTATTAGAAGTTGAAGAAGTTATCAGTTCTATTAAGAGTTAAAAAAATTTATACAAGTTACTTACGGGTAATTATTCATTTACTATTAAATATTCTTTACTCATTATTACATAAAATGTTTACCAGTTTATAGTGTAACCTTAGAATAAGAATAGTAAGTTGCTTAACCATTAACAACTTCTCTTGTAATACATTAACATAATATTGTATGATGTAACCTTTCACTCATTTCATTATTCATGTAGTCATCACATACTTGGCATTATGAACATGACAACAAGAAAGGAATCAACATCATTATCTTCAATCACATCATTGAACACTAATATACCCTGAAAACTCCGTAGGGTAAAAACCAGCGAATATTTAATTTTATTAGTAAACGCTCATGAGAGTGTTCAGCTCTCACTCAATGGCTTATAAGGGATATCATCCCTTAACCATCATTATAAATCTTACAAGGAAATATACAAATATCTAGCTTAAAGCATTTACAATAAATATGATAACATTTACTCTTTAATCTTCATATCTTCATATATTGGTGGCATGTATGTACCTACAATGTACCAACGCACAATGGACCATCTTGCATTTCACACTCATTTGCGTGAACCATTGCACCCATCTGAATGAACCATTACCCATTTATTTTCCATCATGATAAGCATAATATTTCATTTTCATAAGTCACCATCGCTCTCTGTTTTGATTTCATCAACAAGCTTTTACAGCATGATTAGTTAAAGCCTTAATCAATAAATAATTAATCTTTAAGTGATTCATGTGCATACATGAAATGTGATCACAATATCACAACATGCTTTCTTCTAACATCTCTACCTTAGTGTGAGCAAGTAATTATCAATTCATATCAAATAGTTCCTATTATGACACTTCTCACACACGTTCACATTCATACAATTCAATTCACTATCACTGTCTAGGAAATCCTTCAATGGAAAATGACACAATTTGCATTTGTGTTACTTAAACTTTAGCAAAAGAATCCATCCCTTTAGCTATTGCTTTTAGTGCTAAAGCTAACATGATGAATGTTGTTCCTATGTATACATTGCATAAAGTTTTTCTAAACTTAATTTTCCAACAGAATACTTAATATAATAGAGCATGCAAACTCATGATTCTTCTTCGAGGAAATATAGCATAATAGGTATGCAAAACATGGTTTTTTTTTCCATAAAACTAATGGAATAAAGCATAAGAATACATGTCTTATTCTCCAAATATTATACCCACATTAGCCATGTATATATTTCAAGGAAACCAAAACATTACTTTAGTTTTTGTACATATAATTCATCTTCTTTGCCAAAAAATCTTTTCCAAAGTAGGATAACAAAACATGTTATCATTTTTCACATATAAACGTATATAATCACATAGTTTTTTCTTCTAAAGAATTGTAACTGAATAGTTTTTTTATCCATGAATTTATTAAATAACTAATTTTTACCAACACTATGGTAATCTATCCATGGATTTATTAAATAACGATAGTTTACCAACACTATGGTAAACTATCCATGGATTATTAAATAACTAACCTTTACCAACACCATGGTAAACTATCCATGGATTTAGTAAATAATTAATATTTACAAACACCATAGTAATTTGTCCATGAATTTATTAAATAATTAATATTTACCAACACCATGGTAAACTATATATACATATTCACAACATAGTTAATGTATATATACATATTTGTAAAAAATTCTTCCAAGAATATTAATGTGGGAAAGTTTTCTTTTTTCTTCTTCACTACATTTCAAGAGTTACCCTCTTTAATCTATATTTATTTTCAAGAAAAGAACTTGGATTTCTTATCATTTAACACACTCTTTTCTTCTTCAATACACATGAAAATATTTCAAGAGTTACCCTCTTTAATCTATATTCATTCTCAAGAAAATACCTTGGATTTGTTATCATTTCCTAAACTAAATGAGTACAAAATCCCTTTTAAAATAAAGAGCATGCAACTTCTATTTTCTTACTTATACAATATTATATAAATATTTATATATTTATTTCCATATATTTAACATAATCATCTAATCTTTGTGCATGGACAAAGTATTTATTTTCCAAGAAATATAGCATAGTAGACTTTTAAGTAAAAATATAGTTTTTCCACATAAACAAATAAACATGGAAAATATTTTGAAGAAAAATAATCACCAAAAAAAAAAAACATTACTTATCTTTTTCACTCATAAAGTTCCATCTCCTCATCTCCTTATTCGATTTTGGACATAAAGAAACCAGTGCACATGCAAGCTAAAGGATATTCACACGAGCCAATGCCATGTTTCAGGCAACGGTCATTTCTGGTCTCAGTGGAAATGCTAACAGATTTTCGACAGTTCCATTGTCTTGTTGGACAGGGTGGAAGCTGAGTCCATAAGTCGTTGTTGGTATTATATGCATATCCCAACCCTGTGGTTGGATTTCCAACTACGGATTTGAAGCAGGCCCATGTCTCACCCACACCTACTCACTCGAACCAAACCAAGGGCCCCGTAAAATCTTCTTGGTATAACGATGGAGGCATCCTGGTTATCTCCTTCCAAGACTAGAGGAGCCGAGCCGGTCATTTTTTTTTTCAAGCTCCCAACTACACCTCCGTCCAAACCTCTCTAGAGATCTCAAATAAATAATGAATACTCAATCAAGAATCTGTTTTACATAAAACCAATTCTTTATTTTCTTGATTAAATAGTTAAAGTAAAAATAAATTTACCATAGGTATTTACTTAAGGTTGAGTAGGTGTATTACATACTCCCCCCCTTGAAGAGAACACCGTCCTCGGTGTGCTTCTCTCACTGAAACTTAAACTTATACTCATGATATAATAAAATAAACAACCTAAAGGGGGTCGTTCCCCTTCATAATGAAACACTTTTGTTTCCTTAAATGTCATTAATTGAAACAATAATGTTTTTATTCATAATCATAAACATGTATAACTCAACATATATTCCATTTCCATTTTTAACTACTTATCCATTATTCAAATTCACAAAGATATAGAAAATATATATATACCAGCTTACCATTACTTACCAATTACTATTGAAAGCAATGATGTCTTTACACAAGCTCTCTTAGAATGGTTGAACCACCCATCAATACTCCATCGAAAGACCCTGTAATGTATGACTAACAAATTCAATCACATTAGTCACATAGTTTCAATCAAATGAAATTCTTTCAATTATCAAACATTCATGCAATATCAAGAGATGTTTTAATCAGAGTACTTCCTCAAGTACTCAGAGAGCACAAACCCTCTAATCAATGCATCATGTACACACTGTCTTAACTCCTGCTAAAGACATTCACACAATACTTTAAAAAGTACTCAGGGAGCACCTAGCTCTCTAATCGTATCAATGGTCAATCAATGCACCATGGGCATATCCTAGCCTCTGCTAAGACATTCAAACAAATTAGTAATAAAATAAATGAACTTATACATTCAGTAATTCATTTTCCGAACGCTAAGCTTCTTTCCTCTTAATATCTACATAAGATATTTACATAATCATATAAAAATCCATTTTAATACAACACATAACTTATTACTTAATTTGTTCCGCTGTGAGAACCACAATGGTAAACAAAATGCTCCTCCCAACCCATGGGAGTTGGTGTCTACAACAAAATCGAGTCATTTTCACATCCAAACAGTCATTTGACAAAAGACCATTCTACGTCCAGTATGGATTCCTCTTAGCAACATCATGCCTATTCCTTTGGCAGCGTCCTGTCTATGAGGAATTTTGGGCCACCTCCAACAGACTCCAAAATCAATAGAGTTGCCTCAGGTTTTTCCCCTTCACCATCTTGGCCAACTATTTTCCCTACTGAGATCACATATCTCTAGGGAGAGGAAATCCGGGCAGGTAAGCGCCATCATCCCCTCCGGGCAGGAAACCACTGTCAACCCAAGGCCTTCTAGCCTTTCACAATTTTTGTCAACTGTCTGGCATGTTAAATTTCTCTTTTAGCATTCTTTCCCATAATATATTACATAATGAACTTTATGCACATTATATATAAAGAAAAAAAAACTTTGTGTACATCATACATCATACTTGCCCTTAACATGGGTCTAATAATATCTAGATTAACAAAAAAAATGACTAACATACACGTGACTAACATACATCTGTTGTACATTAATATTTCCCAAGTAACACAATCATGTACATTATAACATGATACTTTAACGTTCACTGTTGCAATTTGCATTGCAATGTTTGCGATGTTAACACAATCATGTACATTATAACATGATACTTTAACGTTTACTGTTGCAATTCGCATTGCAATGTTTGCGATGTTTTATTTTCACAGGTTTTTTGTTGCCATCAAACTACACATGCTTACTATAAGAAACAATGCTAATCGTAAATATGCATTTCTTAAGCACGTATTATCTTACGCAATCATTTTAATTTCCTGCACACAATGTTGTCATGCATACAAGCATATATAAATATTCATTAATGTCAATAACGATTAGGGTATGAGTGCAGCATTTCCAATTCCCATAATGTTCTGTTACCAACAGACTGACACACGAAATAATTACTATAATCACTTGTTTGCAACTTGCAAATAGCTTTAGTCAAAATTTATTCGTGCATATAACTTTCATTAGTTAATCTTTCATAACTAATCAATGCTATTAATAATCTTAATGCATCCATTACACAACTCGTTCAAAATCTAGTCATTCAATGCCACTAATCATCTTAATGCATCCATGATGACTCATTCAAAAACTAGTCATTCAACTAGTCACTATAGTCAAGTCTCACTACTTGACTCATTACATTTTTTTAACATGTAAAATGCTTCATTTAATTTAATTTTAAAACATTCTATCATCTTATTCAAGGATTTTCCTTATCTTTTGCATTCATGCATTAGTTTCACACACCATCACTATACACATTCATATTTTTCAAGTAGTGCATGGTAACTTTAGTTATGTTCACTAAATGTATGAGTAATATGTCATATAACCATTGTTAATAAATGACTCTTAGTTTCACTAGTGAGTACTCAGGTTTTTCATAAATATAATAAAGGTTTTATTCTCTTTCATCCTCAACAGGGTTCCAATGTTATGAAAACCATTTTGCAACAACATTTATTACTCATTACTCTTAAATGTAGTTATAAACATGAGTCACACATCTCATGAAGAGTAGACCACTGCCTATATCATTTAATATGTAGATTGGTAGAATCATATATCAGTCAATATGTAGATTTCTAGAATCATACATCAACTAATGTCCATTAGTAGCATACCTCAATTTCTTTTCGCTTAAAAAATCTCAAAGGCGCCAGTGTTGCAACCTTTAGCTTTGATACCACTTGTAACATACACCGATAACTTCACATGGAAATGTAAGGAGTTAAATTTTTTTATACAAGTTACTCACGGGTAACTATTCATTCATTATTAAATATTTCTTACTCGTTATTAGATAGAATGTTCACCATTTCATAGTGTAACCTTAGAATAAGAATAGTAAGTTACTTAACCATTAACAACTTCTATTATAGTACATTAACATAATACTTTATGATGTAACCTTCCACTCATTTCATTATTCATGTAGTCATCACATACTTGGCATTATGAACATCACAACAAGAAAGGAATCAATATCATCATCTTGACACAATAATCAATCACATCATTGAACACCAATATATCCTGGAAACCCCGTAGGGTGAAAACTAGCAAACATTTAATTTTATTATTAAACGCTCGTGAGGGTGTTCAGCCCTCACTCAATGGTTTATAAGGGATACCATCTCTTAACCATCATTATAAATATTACAAGGAAATATACAAATATCTAGCTTAAATCCATTACAATAAATATGATAACATTTACCATCTAATCTTCATATCTTCATATATTGGTGGCATGTATGTACCTACAACGTATCAACACACAATGGACCATCTTGCATCTCACACTCATTTGCGTGAACCATCGCACCCATCCACATGAACCATTACTCATTTATCTGCCACCATGTTAAGCATAATATTTCATTTTCATAAGTCACCATCGCTTTCTGTTTTGATGTCATCAACAAGCTTTTACAGCATGATTAGTTAAAGCCTTAATAAATAAATAATTAATCTTTAAGTGATTCATGTACATACATGAGATGTGATTACAATATCACAACATGCTTTCTTCTAACATCTCTACCTTAGTGTGAGCAAGTAATTATCAATTCGTATCAAATAGTTCCCACATGATTATGACACTTCTCACATACATTCACATTCATACAAGTCAACTCACTACCACTATCTAAGAATTCCTTCAATGGAAAATGACACAATGTGCATTCGTGTTACTTAAACTTTAGCAAAAGAATCCATCCCTTCATCTATTGCTTTTAGTGCTAAAGCTAACATGATGAATGTTGTTCCTATGTATACAATGCATAAAGTTTTCTAAACTTAATTTCCCAATAGAATACTTAATATAATAGTGCATGCAAACTAATGATTCCTCTTCGAGGAAATATAGCATAATAGGCATGCAAAACATGGTTTTCTTTTCCATAAAACTAATGGAATAAAGCATAAGAATACATGTCTTATTCTCCAAATATTATACCCACATTAGCCATGTATATTTTCAAGGAAACCAAAACATTACTTTAGTTTTTGTACATGTAATTCATCTTCTTTTCCAAAGTAGGATAACAAAACATGTTATCATTTTCCACATATAAACTTATATTCTTTCCAACGAAATCTAATACGACTATTGCATGAATATACATGATCTTATTCCAAAAACAAACTAACGTCCTAATCATGATAACATAAAATTAATCACACATCATAATCATGATAACATAAAAGTAATCACACAATTTTTTCTTCTAAAGGAATATAACTGAATAGTTCTTTTATCCATGAATTTATTAAATAACTAATCTTTATCAACACTATGGTAATATATTCATGGATTTAAATTTAATAAATAACTAATCTTTACCAACACGATGGTAAACTGGATTATTAAATAACTAATCTTTACCAACACCATGGTAATCTATCCATGGATTTAGTAAATAATTAATATTTACAAACACCATGGTAATCTATCCATAGATTTAGTAAATAATTAATATTTACCAACACCATGGTAAGCTATATATACATATTCACAACATAGTTAATGTATATATACATATTCGCAAAAAAACTCTTCCAAGAATATTAATGTGAGAAATTTTTCTCTTTTCTTCTTCACTACATATGAAAATATTTCAAGAGTTACCCTTTTTAATCTATATTTATTTTCAAGAAAAGAATTTGGATTTCTTATCATTTAACACACTCTTTTCTTCTACACTACACATGAAAATATTTCAAGAGTTACCCTCTTTAATCTATATTCATTCTCAAGAAAATGCCTTGGATTTGTTATCATTTCCTAAACTAAATGAGTAAAAAATCCCTTTTAAATTAAAGAGCAGGAACTTCTATTTTCTTGCTTATACAATATTATATAAATATTTATATATTTATTTCCATATATTTGACATAATCATCTAATCTTTGTGCATGGACAAGTATATTATTTGTGCATGGACAAAGTATTTATTTTCCAAGAAATATAGCATAGTTGATTTTTAAGTAAAAATCTAGTTTTTCCACATAAACAAGTAAACATGGAAAATATTTTGAAGAAAAATAATCACCGGAAAAATAAAAATAAAACATTACTTATCTTTTTCACTCATAAAGTTCCATCTCCTCATCTCCTTATTCGATTCTAGACATAGAGAAACCAATGCACATGCAAGCTAAAGGATATTCACACGAGCCAATGCCATGTTTCAAGCAACAGTCATTTCCGGTCTTGGTTGAAACGCTAACAAATTTTCGACAGTTCCATTGTCTTGTTGGACAGGGTGGAAGCCGAGTCCATAAGTCGTCGTTGGTATTATACGCATATACCAAACCTGTGGCTGGATTCCCAACTAAGGATTTGACCCAGACCTGTCTCACCCACACCTGCTCACTCAAACCAAACCAAAGGCCCCTTAAAATTTTCTTGGTATAACTATGGAGGCATCTTGATTATCTCCTTCTAAGACTAGAGGAGCCTAGCCGGTCATTTTTTTTTTCAAGCTCCCAACTATACCTCCCTCCAAACCACTCTATAGATCTCAAATAAATAATGAATACTCAAGCAAGAATCCGTTTTACATAAAACCAATTTTTTATTTTCTTGATTAAATAGTTAAAGTAAAAATATATTTACCATAGGTATTTACTTAAGGTTGAGTAGCTCTGTTACAGATTTTTTTTGGGAGATTTTTGTGTTGGAATTTCTAATTGAAATTTTGATTTGTGTTATTTAAACTAGTTGTGTTGTTTTTGCTTGTTTTTGAAGTTTAATTTAGTGAAAAATAATGGAGTATTAAAAAAAAAAAAGTAAACCAAGGTCTCAAATTTTCTCATCAAAAGCCAAAAAATGTGAGCAATAACGTGTTCTATTAGGAGTTGTTTTAGGGTGATTTTTTTTGAGATTTTTGTGTTGGAATTTCTAAGTAAAATTTTGATTTGTTTTATTTAAATTAGTTGTGTTGTTTTTACTCATTTTTGAAATTTTTGTAATAAACATTCAGTGAAAAAATTCTATGTGAAATTTTGATTTGTGTTATTTACACTGGATTTTACTAAAAATATAGATTCAACACATTAAAAAACCTCTAAAACATTTTGATTATACAACAATTACCAATCAAAACAAATGTGTGATTTTAATAAATTCCTAAAAAAATAAAAAATAAAAACTCTAAAAACAACTAAATCATATTTAACTACATCCATCGCACTTAGCGGGAGTCTTCATACATGTCGCATTGATAGTTACTCTGCTTATATTAATATATAAAACAGTACATATACAAAATAATCTCAGCTGTAAAGTATTGCAGCGAGAATTCCACCAGATGCTGGCCAAATACAAAAGCTCACTTATAGAAGAAGGAGCAGAAATGATTTTATGGCCTCCACATAGCGGGAAAAATTCCTTCCCAAACAAAAAGACCATCAATGAGAATGAATAACAAAGGATGGCTTATACAAGAGGGTAAAGACCTTCGGGAAAAGACCATTGTGAAAAGGATTGATGAGAACTAAATGACAATGGTAGATGAAAACAAAATTTGATAGAAAATCACAGATCGCCCACTTACCGCCCCTCAAAATAGAAATGAAGTCCAGTATCAACAGCGCTAAGCAAAAACATATTCCTATGAAGAATAACAGACCCCCCTGAGAAAATAGACTTGCAGATAGAATATCCATATAAATCTGTTGATTGAGATGCTAGGCAGACTGTAATAACCCGCTTGTAAAGAAATCAGTCAGGCTCGCTTGATACAAATAAACCTGCTCGACTAGCATTGTGAAATGTCGAGATGCCCCTCCTTATAAATCAGACAGCCTCTCTTGTACCAGCCCATCTCGAAAGATCTCTATGAACAGGCCCAGAGGAATAAATTGTATTGGATTGGACTTCGATGAACTATTAGATACAGGCTCGCTTGTTATATAATATCCATACCTGCTTAAAGAAGATCATATGACATACTGGGTAATTACCAGTCGAGAACAAAAATGCCATCCTAGTAAGCTATAACAGGCTCGCTTGAAAATGTCTGTATAACGACAGTCACCCCATATTTATACTTATGAAAGAGACACCTTAACATATAAAACATATAAAACATAACACAACAGGCATCCAAATTACGACTAGACCCCTCTGCTAGGCCCCGCATCAAAACCAAAACCATGGCCAAAATCCCTGTTATGGAATTGGGATTGTTGTTTGCCAGTGGATTTGACCATCTCTGAAAAGTTGAACGTGCATAGACCCAAAATCAGTTGCTAAACCTTTCCTGGACAAACCATCTGCCCTGGTATTGCATTCTCTGAATATGTGCGTAATAGGAGGATGATTGAGAGAGTCCCATAAACTTCGAATCCTGTGTAACCATCCCAGAAGATCAGGCCGCAACATTTTCATAGTCCTATTGACCCATCCGATTACCACCTGTGAATCCCCGTATACATGTACATCCTGAATCTGTAATAGGACAGCTAAACGGAGACCTCCCCACAGAGCAACTAATTCCGCCTTATTGTTGGATCCCATCCCAGCATTCCAATGAATATGAATCCTTTCCCGCTGAGATAATTTAATCCAAGCGCCACACCCCATGAGCCCATCCACACATGCGCCATCGAAATAGATCGCCGGAATTTCTATAACATGAGGTCTGATGCGAATGGAACAATCTGTGATAGGAGCACATGAACGAGGGCGATCTTCCATCCATCCAAGGATAAAAGAATAAACTTGATGTATCCGAAAAGGCACGTCTTCAAATATTAATCTGTTTCTTCCCAGCCACACTTCCCAAATGAAGAAGAAAGGCAGTGAATTAAAATTTCCTTTCAGGCTGTCCCAATCCATGGCAGCATTCAGAAAATCAGAAGGAGACCATGTTGGACCCATAAAATGTATAGAGAAAAGCCTCCATAACTGCACAATAACTGGACAGTGGAAGAAAAGATGATCGATAGATTCTAGATCCTCACAGCAAATGTGGCATCTAAAAGGCCCCAGGAAGCCTCTCCTGCACAAATTTTCCCCCGTAAGAATCCTACCCTGCTATACCAGCCACCCAAATAAGACAATTTTAGTGGGGATTTTTCTCTTCCAAAATATATAGAAAGACTCTGTCATCTGATCCCTGTAGGAGGCAATGTTGAGAACATTATATATCTCTTTGACAACTGGAGCACCCTCATGCGTAGATCCATCCCATACAACCAAATCCCCGCCAGTCGCCCAACTGAACCCCGCTGCCCTGAAAGCATCCCTAAGCCCCTCCCATTCCTCCGATACATACTCCGACAAACCAAGTTGGAGCGCAGACTTAAATTCCGGCGAGTCGAAAGACCATATCCTAATTGTCTGGGAGATGAAATTTATACCTCTGTGTGCCAAGCAATGTATCAACAGCCGAGATGGAGAAACGCTTATGGGTAAACCAATAATTTTGTTATAAGCAAACGGAATGTCTCCCCCATCCCTAAACTGCCAAGCAAGCCGCTCCGAAACATGGCATCGTATAATCTTGAAGCTTCTCCAGATCTCCGATATGTGTCTAGTGGATGGAAAGTCTGAACATAGCATCTGTTTCATTAGATCCCCCCGAATATATTTACACTTAATAACATCCTGCCAAATACCCGAACCACGTACAGCCTTCCAGAAGGATTTTATAAGCAGAGCTTTGTTGAACGTCCTGGAGTTGAGAATTCCCCAACCGTCATGGTGTTTTGGTCTGCACAAATTGGACATTTTACAAAGATGGATTTTATGCGGCATATAAGCCCCACCCCATAATAATTTCGCCATGATACTATACAGGCATTTAATAATACCATCTGGAATGTAAAACAAATGGGCCCAATATACAAGCGTCTGAGATAAGACCGCTTGGACAAGAATGACCCTACCACCCAATGAAAGCCACCTGTGCGTCCAGCCATTAATCTTCCGCCTGAATTTGTCTAGCATCCACTGCCAATCCCGTATCTTATACCCACAGGGCTTAAGCCTGAATCCTAAATAAGTAAATCCGCCCATAGCCTTCTTTTTCTCCATCCCCGAGAACTCTGCTATGAATTCGACCTCCATTCTGTCTCCAGATTCATACAATATAAATGATTTAGCTTTGTTAATTGTAAGACCTGTGGCAGCAGCAAAGCGTTTGAACATTAGATGGATGAAGAACCAATGGTTCCTCTTCAAATATCCAAACAACAATAGATCGTCCACGAATAAGGAGTGTGTAACAGAAACTTCATTAGAGAAAGAAAACCCCTCTATGCAACCCCTACGCTCCGCATTATGCATAATTCCAGAGAAGTTGTCCATGACGAGGATAAAAATCAGCGGGGAGAGCGCACAGCCCTGTCTCAGGCCACGCTCTGCAACAAAAAAGGGTGTAGGAGTACCATTTATAATGATTGCATATCGGACTGTCGAGATACAGGTCATTATCCATCTTATAGTCTTTATGGGAAGCCCGATCTTCATAAGAACTAACCGAATGTAAGACCAGGCTATTGAGTCATATGCCTTATGAAGATCTACTTTCATCAAAATAGCATTCCTCTTCTCAGAATGAACAGAATGAAGAACCTCTTGTGCTATTGCCACAGCTTCATGAATAGAGCACCCCTTTAGGAAACCAAATTGTTCTCTAGAAATGTAATCATTCAAAATACCTTTTAGGCGCTCAGCTATAATCTTGGAGGTAACTTTGTAAAGGATATTGCAGAGAGCAATCGGCCTAAAGTCCGCAAATGATTGAGCGTCGTCCACCTTAGGAATTAGAACGATGAATGTAGAATTTAGGTTTGCAGGCATCACCCCCCTCCTTCTGATATGATCAACAACCTGTGTCAGTTCTGCTCCCATCAAGTCAAAGAAGTGAATAAAAAATTCCGAGGGCCAACCGTCAGGCCCCGGACTCTTATCTGAGGAGAAAGCTTTGAGAGTTTTCAAAACCTCATTCTGAGAAATCTCGTTGTCTATAGCCAATATGGCCTCCTCATCCATAACTCTATGGACATGCTCCAAAAGCCAGACCTGGGCCGCATTATCAATGCCTTCATGACTCGAATAGAATGCAAAAAAATGAGCATACGCCTCATACTGGATCTCCTGTGTTGAATATGCAATTGAACCATCCTCCCTTTTTATACTCCAGATAGCGTTCCTATTCCGCCTACCATTTGCATACTTATGAAAATACTTAGTGTTCCGATCACCGTCTGCCATCCAAGATATACGACTCTTCAATTTCCAGGTTATCTCCTCGATCCTAAGAATCTCCCTTTTCCTTTCCCCAAGACATATAAGCTCTTGTAATGTGTTCTGATCGGGATACTGATTGATAAATGAGGAAATTATCCTCTCCATCTGGACCTGAATGTCCTTAAATTCCTGCTTGAGCTTTTGCTTCTTTTCTCGATCCCAGGACTTGGAAGCAACCTTTACTTTCTGAAGTCTATGGTGAAAATGGTCCCAGTCATCAGAGAATGGCCTATCATATTTGGCCCGCCAAATGAAACCTACCATATCCGTGTATTCAGCATCCTCTAGCCAAATTCTATTAAACTTGAACGGACGCCCTCCAACCGCCACATTATCCTACCATGATAAAGAAATTGGGAAATGGTCTGATATATCAGATACTATAATCAAAGATCTAACATTCTCGAAGATGTCCATCACCTGCTCTTGCACTAACACCCGGTCCAGCCTCTTGCCAATATAGTTCTCCCCCTCACGTTTATTAGTCCATGTTGGCGCCATAGGGTGTGGTCTAATGTCCTTCAGACCATGTGAGTAGAACATATCATTTAGGAAGCCAACGAGAGGGTCCATACGAGCAGCACTGCCCCAGATCTCGTCCATATTGAGAGATAAGTTAAAGTCACCCATCACTATAAGGTTTGGGAGAGATAAAATACCAGAAGTTTGCATTCTATTCCAGAAAGACACTCTGTTAGCATATGGAGCATATATATTGATGATGTTAAAATTACCTGCCAACCCTCTAAGACTTCCATTTAGAAGCATACCACCAAAAAAACTATATGGTTTGAATGTAGCCCTATTAGGATTCCATAAGGCCATCAACCCACCGGATCGACCATTTGAACTAATCGCCGCAGCCTGCCAACCTCTTCTTATATTCAGAAACATATTAATAGCCTTCGTCCGATTGGACATTGTCTCTTGTCCCAGAAAAACTATAGGATTCCTATCATTCAATAATTCCTTTAGGCAATGACTTTTGGGGGCATCGCCCAATCCCCGCAAATTCAGAGATATTATGTGGTTCAAGATAGTGATTTCCTTGGGCGGCATGCTCTAAGCGCCCCTGTTGGGCCATCGGGCCCATCATAACCAGCGATAGGTACATCAGAGAGACCCCTATCATCATCCGTAAACAGTGATACAGCCTTGAACTTCCCTTAGTTCATTCTACAGACCGCCTTTGCCTTCTTCTTAAGTGAGCATATAGCTGTCGATAAACCAGAGGAGTTTTTTGTTGGACTAGGGATGGGCTTATCGAAAACCGTTAAGGCTGCCAGGTCTAAATTGGAATTCCCTAACAGCGAGTCTATGTCGCTTCCAATTGAATTCCTAGGGGACTCGGATAGATAAATGGGGCCAGATTTTTCTGGGTAGGTTTGTGTAGAACCCAATTTAAACCCACAGGCCGACCTGTCATCTGCCATTAAACCTTTGTTAGAAGATTCCCCCCTATTTACTGTCGACTTATACAATGGCAACTCATTCTCTGGAAAATTCAGATCTTCAGATTGACTAGGAACCAAATTTTGTAATACATCCTTATAAGATCTAGTCTCCCGCCTTATTGGAATGCCCATACTATTGCAAGGGATAGCGTAACTGTCTGAAAAGGCATCGGTTGGATCTAATGAAGGACAAGGGACCGGGTCATCTCTATCCACCGGGATATTGATATCATTAGGAGGACACGGTTGGGGCGGATTATCACTTTCAGGCTGAAGCACCCTATACAACTTACGTCCCACAGAAGGGTGGCCAGCAATATTAGGCTGAACCATGGCGTCGGATATAACCGATTCAAGATTATATTCGGCATTCTTGTAATGCTCAACCTCATTGAAAACGATGGGAGACATACCTTCTTTTTCTTTGCGCGAGTGACCCACCCCATCATTGCATCTTCCATCATCGCCGGCAGCCACATAACCCCGCCGAGCCATTTGAATACGAAGTCTGAAGGGGCAATTATCCCTTAGGTGACCAGTCTTATGGCAGATCAAGCACCTAAAGGGGATTCCCCAAAAATCGATACGTTGGCGATGCCTTGTATTATTCCACAGCAAGTCGACGTCACCTGGAAGATCACCTTTATAATTAATCTCCACCAGTATCCACGCTATCCTCTTGTCTGCATATCCCACAATGCTAGGATCAATATATTTGGTGGTTCCGATTGAGTTGCCAATTGTGCGCAGTGCTTTGATAGTCCAGAACTCTAAGGGTAAGCCAGGGAGCTTAACCCACACCAACTTGCTTCGAGGAGCCTCCAACACCGGGTTGAAACCTATAAACCACGGAATAATCTGAAGAAAACATCTTCCCCTAACCCAGGTACACTCTGTAACCTTATGGACATCCTTTTCATGCATGAAATGGACGCTAAACCATCCATTGATAAGCTTACTTACAATAGGGGAGTATCCAATAATGGGCTTCCATTTCTTATGGATCCAGGATGCAGAATCATAATCCTCCGAGTCTGGGAAAACCCATCTGCATACTATGGCCCTACGCTGTAAACTCGTCACCCTAATACATAGGTCCTCATAATCCAGAGGAACTTCTTTGACCTCCATCCTTTGCTTAAAAATCTTCCTCTTGCTTCGACGATTTCTTCTCTGGAAATGACCTCTTGAACAGAACTTAGGATTACCACTTACCTCTGTAATATCAACTATACCCTGTTTGATGATGGCCTCATCCATCACAAACTCAGCCGGACTAATGTCATTGCCTCCCTGCATCCTGTCAGCCATATGCCACCAATCTTTGCTGGATCTGATGGAGATATCAAATCACAAACGGCTTCATTCTTACTTTTACATACTACCACCAACTTCAGAGAATGTCAGCCCTGTCCTAGATGCTTGTAGAGTCTAAGTGAAAGATAGACTTGTACCCTTCATCCTACGTGAATCTGGAGAAAGATATCCCATACAACTACCCCTTCCTGACAAACATCCCCGACCCCGTCACCTTTTCTATATAATATACTTATAGTCCTACAATTACATCTGCAGGTCCATAAATGGACAAGATCTTGTGTACTTAAGGAAAATTCTACTTATGGGTCCGTCATTCAATACTGAACAGTTGAATCTCCCATGCTTGACAATGCTACCCACCCCCATCACCCTGCACTAAATAGAAAGATTATATAGCAACAGGAAACTCTGAAAAGCCATAAATAGCTGAAAGACCATCCTGTATAACACACCACCCTTTGTCATAATATAATTGACCATATGTACCCAGTGCTCGTATTCCACACCAAGTCCCTACAACCAAAGCTGAGGAGCCCATACAGCTTGTCTGTCATCCCCTACACCTGAGCCACCCCCGCCGGCAGATAATCAATGCCGAAGTCATCCCGGAGATATCAAATTCAAAAACACATGCCGGAAAATTAACTGCCAACTGCTTCGATCTAGACTTGGCAACAGCAGCAAAAACAACCCGGGAACGACCGCCACCTTCTGAATAATCTAAAACCAGCACTTTTACATGGTCGAGAAACAACAACCAGATCCTTTAGCCAACACCAAAAAACCGATCCGAACAATCTATTACATGATTCATATGTTTCGGAACCATTGGAACAGTGTGGGGACTGATAACCAACCTCTTTGGATTCCATCAATCCCAGTAGCAAATAAGCAACAAGACAATCCCACTGACAGTATAAATTAAAAACAGGAGAGAAGCCACCAAAAGCAACAGTTTACCCATTCAGGTTCCAGCTAAAAAACGAGCGCCAGACTGTAATACAACATACACAATATACATTAGCCACTATGAGCGACCGATATCAGCCAAACCAGGTTCCAGCTATGTAATCAAATACCAGTTCTATGACATCCCAAGCCACCATCAATCTGTCCTCAATGGGTACCAGCTTGTAAAGACCTGGAGATAGCCACTGATAACCACTAATAAGTCCTCACAGGTACCAGCTAGTTATGTAAGATGTATTACCCCTAGCCCAGGTAAAGCCACTCAATCGGACAAATAAGTTCTTTTGGGTTCCAGCTTCAAACCCCTTTATTTAACTGTAATCAGCCAGGATACCCTCATGCATAGTTGCCACCATCATACTTAGTTGCCAACGTTCATGCAGTAAACCACCTTTCATAACCATTGGCGGAAGGAACCTTTCTATTTGTTCTTGACACCGGCCCCCTCTATGCTCTGCAATACGCCCTGCACCCTGCAATTTTTTTTTTTTCACCTGCCAACGCTCCCTTCTTTTCTACGCATCCTTCAATATCTTGGGCCCTCGCAAGTGCGTGGGGCATGAACTGCAAGCAACAAGCAACCGCGGCTCGCTCACAATAAAATACTGGTAGGATTAGTTAAATCGGCTGCAATCTTGTCTGATCTCGCCGGAATCCCATATCGCATTGAATAGAGTGTGCGTCCTAATTTGTGGCAGCGTAGCTACCTGTCTATTTTTGTGGTTTTATTTTTGGTTTTAATAAAAAGAAAAAATGTTTTGGATAAGGTTATAATTCCAATATCGTGTATAGCTTTCCACTCTACCCAACCAACATTATTACATTCCACACTATGGCTCACCAACATTATTACATCCACTATGTGTCGGATGAACCCTCATCCGACATTATTGCATTTCACACTGCTATTCAGCGAAATTATTACATCAATCATGTGTCGGATTGGATTGACCATCATATTTTATGATTCCACATTACCATTCACCTTTATTATGTCCACTTTGTGTTGGATGAATTTTTTTTTTTTTTTTCATATTTTAAAATATTTAATCTCAATTAGTACTTGATAAGGAAATTAATCTTTTTTTAGCACTTTATAAATTTGAGTTAAAATAGATTTAGATTGGTTTATTTTTATTTTTATTTGGTTTATTTTAATTTTTATTTGGTTTGATCTAATCAAAATGTTTACATTACATAACATTATAACATGTTTTCTATTTTTTTTTTAAATTTAATTTTTTTTTTTATTCATTTAAAATGTTTACATAACATAACATTACATCTCTTCCATACTAAACTAAAGAGTGTACATCTTGCACTTGAATATATTTATGTTTTGCCCAGTACTCTAATAACCACACAAGTTAGTATATAGGTAACATTAGAAATACAAATATTATTTCAACTCACCATTTTATTTTGTTTTGAATTTC
The DNA here is from genome assembly GCA_034641835.2 of Pinus albicaulis. Classification (NCBI taxonomy): domain Eukaryota; kingdom Viridiplantae; phylum Streptophyta; class Pinopsida; order Pinales; family Pinaceae; genus Pinus; species Pinus albicaulis. The sequence goes on from CM076580.1 coordinate 1,084,809,350, forward strand.
ATGTCTTATCTATGAATGCATTGACATTTTTACACTTTTTTAATCTGAATGAGGTGAAAGGATTCACTATGATAACGGAAGCAATTTTGTAAATAGAGTAGAAATGCAAGAGGAAAAATAAAAGTGGTAATATGATAATGGAAGCAATATTGTAAATAGAGTAGAAATGTAAAAGAAAAATAAAAGTGGTAATAATGATGGCAAGAGGGAAAGGAAAATGGCAATATTTTTTTTTGAATAGTAAATAATTAATCCACAACACGGTGAACTCTTGAATTTTTTTTACATGAGATAATTTATTGTTATAAATATGAATATAGATTAATACTAATAATAATAATTAATCTCAAATCACATTGTCCTTTTCTCATCTAATATTTATACAAGCTTATTATTGTATTTAATTATATCACTTTTGTATTTAAAAAAACATTTATATTATTTATTATATAATGGATATTTTTATATTCTAAATATTTGTGTGATAGTCTTGTTTTTCTTTCTGAATTGGACTAATTCTATTAATCAAAAATATGGTACAAGATGATACAATCAAGAGAGACAGAAAAACGGCAACCGGAAATGATAGAACTATCAACCTCGGTTCCGTGGCGGAAGAAAAATAAGCAAGAAACTACAACATATGACTGGAAGCAAAAGCACTGACTTCTACCCAGAGTGGGCAGAAGCCTCCACACGAAGCTTTTTCCCTTTCCTTTTTTTGACTTCGACCCAACCAGCCTGAGGTGAATGAGCCATAACAACTTGAAGATTGGGGTTCACCACAGGGGAGCCCTCCTTTTCTGAATCAGAAGAGGAGGTCATATGGACTCGTTTCTGGGCAATGACAACATCAGAGGAGTGCGCCTGACCTTCAGAGGGAGGGGCCCCTGAATGAGGGGCAAAAGCCACTTCTGCATCGCTACCTTCATCTTCAGAGCTAGAGGAATCCGAATCCACGACTGGAGGTGGAGAGCATGGAGCCCATCATTTTGGCTTGGGTTTGGAGAGGATATCCTTTTTCTTTTTTGCCGGGAGGGATGGGCAGGAGTTCTGCAGATGCCCTGATTGGTGGCAATGGCGGCAACGGAAAGCAGTATTTTCGTAATCCAGTGTCTGGGTCCATACAAAGTCGTTTATCTTGAGATTGATTTGGTCTGGAAGTCCTTTGCTTAAGTCTAGCTCCGCACATAATCTGGCATATGTGTAGAGTCCTGTATTTTCTCGCCAGTAATCTCCCATAATAAAACTGCCCAAGGCATTGCCGATAGCTTTATAGACTGCAGAGTGCCATAAGTGGGCGGGTAAGTTTGGAAGCCTGATCCAGACAGGTGTCTTAGTGATGACTGCAGTTGTTGGATCAAAGTCTAGGAACCAAGGAGTCAAGAAGAGCCCTGCAGTTCCCATGAACCAAGGGCCTTCTTCTAAGGCCTTTTGATAATGCTTACTGTCTTCAAATAGAACAATGAAGTATCCTTTCGAACAGAAACTGATCTTACAATGATGAGTCCAGTTTTCATGGACCCATGCATAAAGATCCTGAGATCGCGGCCACAGTCCATTAAATCTGCAGATGATGGCTCTTTCAGAAAAATCTTGAAGTTGGTTTGCAAGACCTTCATGGGTGAGTTCAACAGAAGGAACATCCTCTATTTTGTCAACCAAAAAAGACTTAGGTTTAAGGGCTTCCGGGGGTTTGGGGTTCTCAGAGCATACTGCATCTTTGTAAGTGAAAGGAGGAGCAGAGGATGCCTGTCCCGCTGCACCTCCTCTCAAACGAAAGGTTAACACCAAAGAGCTGTTTCTAGAAATGCTGTAAGAAGAGAGGGGAAGATGGTTTTCAAGTTGTTTACCTTGAAAGAGGAATCTCTGAAAACCTGAAGGGATCCCAATCCGCCGTTCTAGCTCCAGTTTTAGATCCTTTACCAAATCTGAAGAACTGACCCATTGCAGGATGGTTCTGCTGGTAGGCTGAGAAATTTGGATCTGAAAAGAGTCAAAGGGGTGCCTAGATCCAGTGCCAGAGCGACCTATGCGTCCGGGAGAAAAACTGCCCTGGGGAAGATAAGGAGGGGACTTCTCCTGTCTATCAATTCCAATGAAGTCGTTGCTCCTATTTCTCTCCGGGTATGATGTCTTGGACAGTGAACAGTCAGGTGCCTGAAGCCGAAGCCCCCAGGAGAGAGTTGCAGATGGGTAGCCGCCATGGAAGGAAGCCCTGCACAGAGAGACCGCAAGTCCAATAGATTGGCTGCATCTGCAGTGAGACCGTAACGCAAGTTCTGAGAAAAGGACCCCATCAGAACGACAATCGTGGGCCAGTGTGTGGGACTGGTTCCCTTCAACACAATGCTGATGGCGGTGATGGTTTGCAGAGTCAAGCCAAGGCCAGAGGCCGCATGGAGAGAAGAATACAGCCGCCGCGCGCAAAGGGCAATCGCCAGTCGACGCCCAACACGGTTCGGGTTACCGGGTGAGTAGACGGCATCGCGATAGGTTCGGCTCGGTGAAAACAAGTCACAGTGTGATAGTCTTGTTATTTGGTATCAGAGCCTTGTTTTCTTTATTCGATAAGTTTTTTTGTCATCCAATAAAATTATTGTATTTTCTTCTTGTGGAATATATATATATATATGTGTGTGTTCTTAATTATTGTTAAAAAAGTGCATGTGAAAGTAAAAAATGATTTTTTAAATATTTTAAAATTACTAGTAAAAAGAAGTAGATAAGATATGCTAATTCCTAATTAATTGTCATTGTTGGTTTTCAAGCTCATAGTTTTTAACCACCTATGGTAATTATTTCCCATGGTAAATGCAAGGTAAAGAAAGACAAAATAAATAAAATTACCCATAGTAAAAGAAAGTACATAGATAAATGCTACCTCTTTAATAAATTTTCATTGGTGGTTTTCAAGCTCGTGGTTTATGGTTTTAACCACCTATGGTAATTATTTCCCACTGTTATATACAAGAGTAAAGAAGAAAAAATAAATATAAGTATCTCATGTAAGTGATAAGTTTTATCTTTTACCTGGAGAAAATTATCAAGGAGTTAAAAGACAGCAAAGTGGATTTACACCTTTCATGATTGCACCGGATATTTGCAAAGGAAGCGTCTTTATGCTTTAGCATGAAAATAGTAGCATTAACGACAAATGTGTCCTACTGACATCTAGAGAAAAAAATCATGGATAGAGTTAATACTCAAGACCAATTCAACAATTTGCAACATTGTGAAATTTATTTATCCTATCCTTCACAGGTGTCACAGAACAAATTTTGGCCAATTTTGGGCATTTTTTGTATTTTTGTTGATTTAAAAAAAAATTGGAAATTTTGTCTCCACAGAAGCGTCACGCTGAGGCACGATGCTTTCTCTCATGACATCCAAATGAAGTTTTTCTTAAATGGATGGGTTCATATTGATCTTTACATGCCATATGTGGACTTTATTTTTCATGACAATCTCTGGTTTTGAAGAAAAACTTAAAAAGCTATCTCATTTCTATGCTTCTATTAGTGTTTTTGACCAGGTGCATTGCTTTTGGAGTAAGGATGGGAAAAACCACTTTTGGAGGTCTTCCTGTGGGTATTTTCTAAAAAATCAAGGTGCATTGGAAACTAGACTCATAGGGCTACTCATCCCAACTTTAATATTTTCATTTGGATGCTTCTAAGTGGGTCAAAATGACCCTTGAACAAGCGCGGTGTTTCTGTCAGGCAGTTGCGATGCTTAACGTTTCTATATTGGATTCCTTTCAGACAATTGTCATGCTAGAAAAACTCCATAATTCGATTCTAGTTGTCCCATGATGTGTAATTTTATGTATTTGAGTGTTTTTTTGCCTCTATGATGAGGAAGCGTGTAATTTAATGAAGGGGACACACACTCCTAGTCTTTAGATAAATTTCAGGGATTAGTTTCTAACTTCCCTAGATTCTAGGAAGTGACTCATCTGATGTAATTATGATGCTTTTTGGATAGGATTTCGACCCTATGAGATGTCATGAACTCTATTTTCTATAAGTAGTCCACCTCAAGTCTTTTGAGATGTTGGATAGTTATTATTTGCAGTGGAGCTATTGTACAAGCTTTTTTTAATGAAATCAAAGACAATGTTGAGACTCCAGTGGTATGCCTTTAAGAATTTGTTTTTCTCTGTAAACTTATGACGTTGAAGGTTATGTTATCCATCTTTCACATATATGCTTCTTTATTCTAAGTCTTATTAGTTTATTGGCATAAATCATGCTTTCCATGCTTTGTTTTTTATAAGATTTACATGAAATTGTCTATGCTCTTCTGATGAATGAATTCAATTTAATGCTCATTCTGACTCCCTGTCAGTTCATTCTATACACAATGAAAAATTAATCATGCCTCTTAGCTTACCTACCTGACATCACCCTTACCTCTGCAACTAAACCTTTGAATTCAGAGAAAAACCCTAGACCTAGTTTCCTAACTGTCATTCCTATCCAACGAAACTCCAAAAGAACAAAAACCCTAATTTATTGAGCATCATAACTAGCCTAAAAAATTATATCTAGCGATCCCTTTGGATGCAAAGTGACATTGATAGATCCCTCTCTGGTCTTGGTAGGGCTAGCTACCTGACCTAAAGGTTGGTCTGTGGTTACCTTCCTTCAACTCCTTTCTCAGCCTTGGGAAGCAGGGGGAGTGATAACATTTTTGGCGTCATTTCCAGGGAGCGATTGCAAAAATTTCCCTGGGAAAATTTCTCTAGTTCAATGAAGGTTAGACTTGTGGGTGACAAGTTCTGACATTGAAAGAAGGTCGAGTCTGTAAATTCTAGCCAAAGTACCAAATTTGCAAGAAAAATTGGCTCCCAAAAGACACACTAGGTCAAATCCAGACTTAGATCCCTCACCAATTGTCAATATCCCTGAGAGTCTTTTAAGAAAGCAGAAGACTAAGTCTCAAAAAGTTGGAAAGGCTATTCCTCCACTTATGAAATCAAACTCCTTGCCTACAAGATTTTCTTCAGAAGATTTGTCCTATAATTTTGAATTTGAAACATCTGTGTTTAGGTCTAAGTCTAAAAATTTTCTTTCAGAATTGTCTTTGATCCTATTGATTTTGAGACCTTTGTACCATTTTCTGAATCTTCTTATTCCGAGGTTGATAATGAAGTATGGTCTAATTTCTACAAACTTAAAGTTTTGGTGGATAAGTTTCAAGTAACTTCAGACAAAGCTTATTTTCAATACCAGCAACAAGCTTTTGCTTCACGACCTGTTATTACACCTTCTCACACAGCTACATCATCATCACTTCCTTTCATTCCATCATTACCTCTACAAGTTTTCACTCCATCAACACCTTTACAACTCCCTCCATTAATCATGGCCAGATTCGCTCCATTGATCTTACCCCAAAAACTCACTGCACTAGCTCATAATTATGGTCAAATATTTCCCCTTTTTTATGGAACATCAGAGGTTACTACTCATCAACACATTGTCAAAGTGGTTGATTTCATAGATCTTGAAGAGATTGACAATGATGACGCCAAGATGCGCATCATAGCACATAGTTTCTCAGGAGAGGTTAAAAAATGGTTTCGCTCTCTCATAGCTGGTTCAGTATCTAATTCACATCATCTAATTGACTTGTTTATGACACAATGGGAGGAGAAGAAGAATCCATTGCAAATTATAGCTGAATATAACGCCTTGAAAAGGAATGCTATTGATTTTGTATAAGATTTTACAGCTAGATTCAATAGAATTTATGATTCTATTCCTGAAAATCTGAAGCCTCCTCCTGACCTTTCTTTACTTCATTACCCCGATGGTTTCGATCCTGATATTGCTTACCACTTGAGGGAAAGAAATCCATCAAACCTTGAATAAATGCAGAGAAATGCAGTGAGCGTGGGAGCTAATTTTATTATCAAAAAGTTAAAAAAAAGACAGAGAAAAGGGTCACTATTAAGGAAGAAACATCTAATTCATCTGAGGGAAATCTCGACACCTTGATCAAAACCATGGAGAAGATGACGGAAAAAATTTCCATCGCTAATAGACAAGTTGAACCTTCCTTTATAAATCCCTATTTCAGAGGTCAAAATCAACAACCTTAATACAGGATCAAGCAAAGGGAGCAGAGGGGTTAGGATCCACAAAGTCAGCAGCAAATTCACACTCCATTTCAGCAAAATTACAAAAAATTTCCTGATGAAGAAGATATTCTAAGCGAGAATAATTTATTTAAGGAAAATGAACAACTTATTTTCCTCACTGAAGAAGATCAGTTTTACGTTGAAATTCATGCACCGGACGATCAAGAATATGTCTTGTCAAATGATGATATGCTATCAATATGAATAAAATATTATCAGGGGGGATATCAGAATGCTCTTACTCAAGTACAAAGGTAGTATGGTTTGAGGAATAGGAATGTTCCTATCATCTCCAATCAGAAAAAACAGAATTATTGAACCGACACTCATCATAAAGAGACGCCTACTTCAAATCAAAGAAAAGACAAGGGACCTATTGTTCCTAGTCCTACAAAAGGCAATGAGGCTTATACCAGCAGTCAGAACAAGTATAAACAAGTCCAAGATGGAGGACAGAAGAGGGAAATCCTGCACAAATATTAGCTAGAGAAGAAAGATGCATCATCCAAAGAGGTAGAAAAATGATTATGCCCTTTTTAGTCTTGAAAATGAAATCTCTAAACCGAAATTCTCCATTCCTTTAACTAAAATATTCAAGAATGACCAATATAAGTTTCAAGTAGCCAAGTTTCTTAGGGTAGATCAGATGTCTGATATGGTTAATGTAAGTGATGATCAACCAGAACTTTTATTTGGCCATGTTGTTAATGGTGATTTAGAATATAGTGAGGTCCCTTTGTTCTATATTTGCCTCAAAATCCATGATTTTATCCTCCATAACGTCATTCTTGATTCTGGAGCGTCTCATAACCTTATGCCCAAAGCCATCATGTACAGATTAGTCCTATATATCACAATACCTTACCATGACCTTTATTCATTTGATTCAGGCAGAGTGAAATTTCTTGGCCTCATTAAACATCTAGTGGTGTCTTTAGAGAAAATCCCAGCCAAGAATATCCTCATGGATGTTGTTGTTCATGATATCCCTCCCAGTTATGGAATGTTTCTCTCTCGGTCATGAGGAGCAAAACTTAGAGGTACTTTGCAGCTCAACTTTTCATATGCTACAATACCGGTCTTTTGTCAACTCAGAAAACTATACCGGGAAAGTAAAATGAAGTACATGATCAGTAGCAGAGAAAAGCCTAATAATCACCCCATACATGCTTTTCACACAGATTTAGAGTCTTTTATCTTATTCAATGATCAATGTTCAACATCTTCAGAAATTTTGATGGAAGAAAAAACAAAAATTTCTACGTTTATTAATTCTTTTTTAGAAATTGGAAATGCAGAAAATCGAGAAAAGATGCCAAGTGGTTTGGAACCAAGCGCATCAGCCTCAAAAAAGATGAAATAGTGAAATACACATAAATTTTTGGTACAACATACCTTTCTAAAGCAGCAAGTGAAGTTCAGTCATCCAATTTCCAGCATCCCAATGAAGAAAGTGGTTTCTGGACCATGGACTTCGATGGAGCCTTGGGTAAGGAAGGGGATGGCATTGGAGTATGGATTCACATCCCTATAAATCAATCTCTTAACATTCCTCCTAATGTTAGAATTTCCTCTTACAAGTTAGCATTCGACTGTTTGAATAATGAAGCAAAGTATGAGGCTTTGATAGACGGCTTGAAAATTCTCAAGAAGTTAGGAATTTGGCTTCTGTGACCCATAAAATGTGTGTAATAATTTTCGGTGAAAATCACATAAAAGAAATTTTTGTCGACGCGTTTCGAACTAGCCAGTGTGGTTCATCATCACGACAAGATGAGAAATCTGATCAGGAAACTAGTTTAAATAGATCAGGACAGCTACAACTAACCGTTGGAAAAACAGCTAGTTTGACTAGAATAGGCAAAAAATATTTTAATTTTTAATTTTAATTCTACTATATTTTTAAAATTTAATTATATTTTTATTATAAATTCTATATAAATATAAATAATATAAAAATAAAATATAAAATCAAATCAAATCAAATAAATAAATAAGTAATAATAATAATAATACTCAATTAATCAATTAATTTAAGATTACTAAAGAGGTAAGTTTCACGATTATATATATATATATATATATATATTAAAATAAATAAATAAAATTAAATATATATATATATATATATAATAAAATAATATAAAATAAATAATACTAAAAAAAAATAAAAAATAAAAAAAATAAAAATAAAAATAAAAATAAATAAAAATAAAAAATAAAAATAATATATATATATATATATATATATATATATATATATATATATATATATAATTAAAAAAAATTAAAATAAAATTTAAAATAAGATAAAATAAATAAATAAAATAAAATTATATATATATATATATATATATATATATATATAATACTAAAACAAAACAAAACAAAAATTAATAATACTACAAAAATTAATAGAGAAAAACAAAACAAAAATACTAATCAAAACCAAATTAATAAAATAAAAGGAGGACATCAGGAGAGAGAAATCAAGATCAAGAGAAGAAAGAACGACCCGAGGGAGCAAAACTAACTAACTAACTAAGAGTGAAGGGCAGGAATCCAGCATCTGCTAACATTCCACCCATCATCCCTATTAAGGTTAACCGGCCTCTTTTCTATTTCCAAGGCTTCCCTTAACTTTCGGTGGTGGAAGTGGTCAATTGTTGCAATAACCTTAGTATCTTCAATACAAATATGGTGATTTGTTTTTTAGGCATGCTCTGCCAAGGCAGAGGACCGAGATCTACCATGTCTAAGGTCAGCGACATGCTCTTGAATTCTTTGGTTAATTGATCGACCAGTTTCACCAATGTAAGGTGTCCCACAGGAACACAGAATCAAATAAACAGCCTTACCATCCATCGGGAAAATTGGGTCTTTAACTAATCTAAGGGAACTACGGATAGCGCAGAGAGGCTTGAAAGTTGAAGAGACATTATGTTTCTTCAAGATCCTTGCAATTTTATCAGTGGTACCTTGGATAAATGGAAGGTAAACTCCTGATAATCGATCGCGAGGATCTTTCTTAACCTTAGGACCTTTCTTAGCTTTTTGAAAAGCTTTAAGACATTGAGCCCTGTTATAACTGTTCTTACAGAAGACATTAAGGAGATGCGATTTTTCACCTTCAAAGTGGTTCGCATCTGAGATTCTAAGGGCTCTGGTGACTAGGGTACTGAGAATCCCAAGCTTTGGAGCCAGGAAATGATGAGAACTAGCATGTAAATATTGTTCAGTATGCGTCTTCTTTCTAAAAACTTGATGAGAGAAGGAACCATCATCATTTCTCGAAATAAGGATATCCAGAAAGGGCAGGCTACCATCAACTTTGAATTCCATGGTAAACTTAATGAAGTCAGATTGATCATTAAGATGCTGGAAGAAAAGGTCCAATTTCTCTTTACCATGGGGCCACAACACACAGGTGTCATCAACAAAACTTTTCCAAAGCTTTGGTTGAAAAAGGGAGGAGGAAAGGGCCTTTGATTCAAAGTGTTCCATGAAAATATTAGCAACAACAGGGGAAAGGGGGGAACCCATGGCCACACCACATGTCTATTCAAAGAATACACCCTCGAAACTAAAGAAGGTCGAGGTAAGACAAATCTCCACGAGATGAGCAGTATCAGGATCCGTGATACAAGAGATGACATCAATGGCTTCCTTAATGGGAATGCAAGTATATAATGATACAACATCAAAACTCACAAACCTATCATCTAGAACCAACTTAATGTCTTTCAATTCATTAATGAAGGAGGAAGAAAATTTGACAAAGGGGTCGGTGCGACCTACAAGGGGCTTCAACTTACTAGCTAAAAATTTAGCGAGAAGATAAGTCGGACCACCTATGGTGTTGACAATGGGGTGAAGGGGAACCCCTTCCTTATGTATCTTAGGAAGACCATAAATCGTCGGGGTGAGGGGATTACTTTCAATAAGCTTTTTACTAAGGGAGCCAACAGTGCTACTTGATTTTATTGCCAAAGCAACATCTTTGGACACTTTTTTAAGGGGATTTTTGTCAAGCTTCTTGTAGCTACCGCTATTTTGAAGGTGATCCAACATCTTGTTCCAGTAATCATCCTTGTTTAAAATAACTGTAGCACCTCCCTTATCAGCCTTAAGAACGACAATGTCCTAGTTATTGTTTAAGGATTTTAGAGCCTCAAAATCATGTTTGCTAATGTTGCTCTTAGGAGGCTTAGCTTTTCTAAGGATGACAGAACAGTCTTGCCTAATGATGTCTTTAGTATCATCAGGCAAATCTCTAATCCTGTATTCTATATCACAAATGATGTCATGAATAGGTATTTTTTTTAGGAGCAAGAGAAAAATTAAGGCCCCTCTCCAATAAACTATAGACATGACGATCAAAGGAAAAATGAGAAAGATTGATAACAGTCTTCTTTAAAGGAGAATTGGTATTAATGTTATTGATAATATTATTACCCCTAATATTGTTATTATTATTGCTACTATTAGTATTATTATTGTTTATAATCTCAATACTATTATTATTAATGTTATGGTTCCTATAAATCATATTATTACTATTATTACTGTTAATAATATCAATACTATTATTATTAATGTTATGGTTATTGTTATCAATATTATTATTATTAGAACATAATCGAGAGGATGTATGCCACACGGAGAAAACTCGCTCTAGGGTTACGTACCATCGCCGTCGTGGTTTGGAGTCTGCCAGGGGAGGCGCCTCCATGGATCGAGAACCTGCTTCATCCATCGATGCTCCTTTTATCATTCGGGCTGGGCATCCATTCACTCCTGTGAAATTTTTAATTTCTGCTGAGACAGGGTCATGGACCTGCAGAACTACCAGAACGGGGTACTGGTGCCTGACCAGTCTCTCAAATGACAATGCGGGGCGTGGAATAAGCACTTTCGTGAGCTATTTGTCCATGGATGACTTTGTATTTGGTACACCGACGGGGTATGCGCACTGCTACACCTCGCATGGTGCCACTAGACGCATTGCCCTGTATTATAGGTCGAATGCACAAACAGGGACCTCTGTCTTGCTATTTTATTGGGAGCGGATAACACATGATTACCCTGTTGGCGAGCTGGCATTCATAACCTTGCCCTGGGCCGGGAGAATGGACGGACTCTGGGCATCCAGAATAAAGGCCTGGCGACATCCACAGTTGCATACGAACCTGGGGCTGCAGGGGCTGGCTCATCTCCCCATTACAGCTGTTGAGGGATCTTCAGATCTCAAGGAGACTCCATGGATGCACTCAGACCAGCTGAGACAGACACAGGCGCACGAGGTGGTGCTTACTGTCAAAAATCGCAGCCTGCATACCTGCATCTCTGATTCCCAGGTAGGATCCACATCATATCAAGTGTTCATTAAGCCTCCTGTTGGTAATAGCTTTATTATATGGATTCAAACAATAGATACAATACTACATCTGAAGGAAGCGATCCAAACTAAGGCGGGTTACCCAGTCCAGGCTCAGTCTCTGATATTTGGGGGGGAAGTTTTAGCTGACCACTGTTCTGTTTATGACTACTCCATTGTCATGGGGTCTACCATCTGTCTCAACCTCAGACTGAGGGGTGGTATGATGGGACAAAACAGGGCTCATGGTCCCTCCATGGGCGCAAGTGCATCCAAAACTGTACCCACAAAAGGTTCTTACAGTTCTTACAGGAATATATTACAGGGGGACAAAAGCACTCCCACTGTACCTGTCGCCCCTGCTGAAAGTTCCCCCAAGCCATATATTGTAGAACTGCAGGACAGTGTGCCTGAAATAAACATAGAAAGCATAGATATTGATATGCATAAAACTGTTTACGAATCCCAAGCCATTATTGGCAGATTCAACTGCTTCTGGCCCAAACTAATGGAGCTGTTCCATTGGATTTTTACAAACTGGACCATGGAATGTGAAATACACCTATGTTCTAAGGGGTTCTTCATTGTCAAATTTTCATCCACAGAGATCAGAGATGCCATTCTCAGTCAGGGACCATGGTTCTGGGGCTCCACGGGTCTCTTCATTACACCATGGTTCCCAAACTTTGATGCCAATACCATGGAGGTGACCAAAATGCCGGTCTGGGTTAGGCTCTATAACCTCCCGCTACATTTTTGGAATGAAAATGTTCTTGGCTGCATTGGAAACACTCTTGGCAGATACATTAAAATTGATACCCAATGCCTGGAAGAACGCATATTCACTTTCGCACGAATCTGTGTGGAGGTTGATTTGAGCAAGGGACTCCCAGATTCCATTATACTGAACAACAAACAACAGAGATGGACACAGCATTTAGACTATGAGAACACAGCCTTCAGATGCCGGATATGCAGGTGCATGGGACACCTACAAAACTCATGCCCAGCAGCAAAAAGGGATAACAGGAAAAATAAGAAAACAGGAAAAGTGGCAAAAGGTTGGCAATTCCCCTCGGAAGAGCCAGAACCACAGGAAGAAGAGGTGGAACCAACACCACATGAGAATCAACAAACAGATACTTCCTTGGGCACACAAGAACAGGAAATGCAAGATCCTCCTGACACCACCACAAAATCTCAGCAGGACATGGTACCTGGCACACTAGACAGTGGGGGATACAAAAGAACACATACATCAGACACATCTAACTCTGACAAGGATCATGGCGCACCAACAGAAGAAAATCAGCTTATACTTATCGAGACCGAGCAAGCACTCGGTGCTTGGCGTAAGGTTGAAAAGAAGAAGGGGAGAAAATATTAATTGTATCACCATTGCTTTTTATTTTGCGGCATTTGGATGTCTTTGGACATATACCAGCACATACAACATGTAATTTTGTTTTCTCATAAATAAAATTACGAACTTTTTCTTTGTGAAAAAAATTTATCAATATTATTATTGTTAATAATATCAATATTATTATTATTAATGTTATGGCTACTATTAATATTAACATTATTATTCAAAATATTATTATTATTAAACGACACTAAATTGTTAATATTAAAGAAAACAGTATAAATATTAATATTAACAATTTAGTGTCGTTTAATAATAATAATATTTTAAATAATATTGTTAATATTAATGGTAGCCATAACATTAATAATAATAATATTGATATTAATAACAATAATAATATTGATAATATTATTAACAGTTACCATAACATTAATAATAATAGTATTGGTATTATTAACGGTAATAATAGTAATAATATGATTAATAGGAACCTTAACATTAATAATAATAGTATTGAGATTATTAACAATAATAACATTAATAATAGCAATAATTATAACATTATTAGTGATAATAATATTATCAATAACATTAATACCAATTCTCCTTTAAAGAGAACTATTTTCAATCTTTCTCGTTTTTCCTTTGATCGTCATGTCTATAGTTTATTGGAGAGGGGCCTTAATTTTGCTCTTGCTCCTAAAAAAGTACCTATTCATGACATCATTTGTGATATAGAATATGGGATTAGAGATTTTCCTGATGCTACTAAAGACATCATTAGGCAAGACTGCTCTGTGATCCTTAGGAAAGCTAAGCCCCCTAAGAGCAACATTAGCAAACATGAGTTTGAAGCTCTTAAATCCTTAAACAATAACCAAGACATTGTCGTTCTTAAGGCTGATAAGGGAGGTGCTACGGTTATTTTAAACAAGGATTATTATCAGAATAATATGTTGGATCATCTTCAAAATAGCGGTAGCTACAAGAAGCTTGACAAAAATCCCCTTAAAAAAGTGTCCAAAGCTGTTGCTTTGGCAATAAAATCAAGTAGCATTGTTGGCTCCCTTAGTAAAAAGCTTATTGAAAGTAATCCCCTCACCCCGAGGATTTATGGTCTTCCTAAGATACATAAGGAAGGAGTTCCCCTTTGCCCCATTGTCAACACCATAGGTGGTCTGACTTATCTTCTCGCTAAATTTTTAGCTAGTAAGTTGAAGCCCCTTGTAGGTCGCACCGACTCCTTTGTTAAAGAGTCTTCCTCCTTCATTAATGAATTGAAAGACATTAAGTTGGATCCAGATGATAGGTTTGTGAGTTTTGATGTTGTATCATTATATAATTGCATTCCCATTAAGGAAGCCATTGATGTCATCTCTCTTATCACGGATCCTAATACTGCTCATCTCGTGGAGATTTGTCTTACCTCGACCTTCTTTAGTTTCAAGGGTGTATTCTTTGAATAGACATGTGGTGTGGCCATGGGTTCCCCCCTTTCCCCTGTTGTTGCTAATATTTTCATGGAACACTTTGAATCGAAGGCCCTTTCCTCCTCCCTTTTTCAACCAAAGCTTTGGAAAAGGTTTGTTGATGACACCTTTGTGTTGTGGCCCCATGGTAAAGAGAAATTGGACCTTTTCTTCCAGCATCTTAATGATCAATCTGAATTCATTAAGTTTACCATGGAATTCGAAGTTGATGGTAGGCTGCCTTTTCTGGATGTCCTTCTTTCGAGAAATGATGATAGTTCCTTCTCTCATCAAGTTTTTAGAAAGAAGATGCATACTGAACAGTATTTACATGCTAGTTCTCATCATTTCTTGGCTCAAAAGCTTGGGGTTCTCAGTACCCTAGTCACCGGAGCCTTTAGAATCTTAGATGCGAACCACTTTGAAGGTGAAAAATCACATCTCCTTAATGTCTTATGTAAGAACGGTTATAGCAGGGCTCAATGTCTTAAAGCTTTTCAAAAAGCTGAGAAAGGTCCTAAGGTTAAGAAATATTCTTGCGATCGATTATCTGGAGTTCACCCTCCATTTATCCAAGGTACCACTGATAAAATCACAAGGATCTTGAAGAAACATAATATCTCTTCAACTTTCAAGCCTCTCCGCACTATCCGTAGTTCCCTTAGATCAGTTAAAGACCCGATTTTCCCGATGGATGGTAAGGGTGTTTATTTGATTTCGTGTTCCTGTGGGACACCTTACATTGGTGAAACTGGTCGATCAATTAACCAAAGAATTCATGAGCATGTCGCTGACCTTAGACATGGTAGATCTCGGTCCTCTGCCTTGGCAGAGCATGCTGAAAAAACAAATCACCATATTTGTATTGAAGATACTAAGGTTATTGCAACAATTGACCACTTCCACCACCGAAAGTTAAGGGAAGCCTTGGAAATAGAAAAGAGGCCGGTTAACCTTAATAGGGATGATGGGTGGAATGTTAGCAGATGTTGGATTCCTGCCCTTCACTCTTAGTTAGTTAGTTAGTTTTGCTCCCTCGGGTCGTTCTTTCTTCTCTCGATCGTGATTCCTCTCTCCTAATGTGCTCCTTTTATTTTATTAATTTGGTTTTGATTAGTATTTTTGTTTTTATTTTATTTTTATTTTTATTTTTAATTTTTTAATTAATATATATATATATATATATATATATATATATATATATATATATAATTTTTTTTTTTAGTATTATTTATTTATTTATTTATTTTATTTATTATTATTATTTTTTTAAAATAATCGTGAAACTTACCTCTTTAGTAATCTTAAATTAATTGATTAATTGAGTATTATTATTATTATTACTTATTTATTTATTTGATTTGATTTGATATATTTTTTTTATTTATATAAAATATAATTAAATTTTAAAAATATAATAGAATTAAAATTAGAAATTAAAATATTTTTTTGCCTATTCTAGTCAAACTAGCCATTTTTCCAACGGCTAGTTGTAGCTGTCATGATCTATTTAAACTGGTTTCCTGATCAGATTTCTCATCTTGTCCTGATGATGAACCACATTGGCTGGTTCGAAACGCGTCGACAAAAAATTTCTTTTATGTGATTTTCACCGAAAATTATTACACACAATTCTCAAGAAGTTAGGTGCCAAGAAAATTTCTATGTATGGTGACTTTGAATTGGTAATAAAAAAATTCAAAGAGGAATACTAGGTCAAGCATCCTAAGATGAGATCTTACCTAAATGCAGTATTAGATATCCTCAAGACCTTCACTCATTGATCCCAAGGGACAACAATCTTATTGCTAATTCTCTTGCCACTTCGGCCAACATGTTTAAAATGCCATTGTATCCCAATAAGAAGTATGAGATAAATGTCAAACATCACCCTGTTGTTTTGGATAATGTTCAGTATTGGCCGGTCTTTCAAGATGACAAATAGATAAGCAACTTCTTGCAGACGGAAGAGGACTCTTGTGAATTTACAAATGGATGGCCAATTTTTTGAAAATGACCAAGAATTGCATGCAACAGAAATGAAAGTACTTCAGCTGAAAGACAAATCCATTCCTAGAGGTCTTATGCCTTTGGAGGAGCTTTTTGATCAAGACGATGTTACACGCAAACCAACCATGCCGCCAACAAAAGTAGGAGTGGAATATCTTAATCTTGGCACTCCTAAAAATCCCAAGATGGTAAAGATTTCAAAATCCTTGAGCCCATAGATGAAATGTAAATATGCAACGCTCATGTCTCATTTTGCTGATGTTTTTGCATGGGAGTATTCTGATCTGAAAATTTATGATAAGAGTCTAATTCATCATACTATTCCTTTGAAACCAGATTATAAGCCTTTCCGCCAGAAATTGACTAGAATGAATCCCAAGTTGTTTCCATCCATTCAAAAAGAGGTAAACATGTTATTTTTTGCTGGTATTATAGTTCCACTTCACTTCTCAAATTGGATGTCTAACTTAGTGCCAGTAAGAAAGAAGACTAGAGAAATTCTCTTGTGTATAGATTTCAGAAATCCGAATAAAGTGTCGTTGAAAGGCAATTACCCACTTCCAAAAATGGACCATATTCTCCAAAGGGTAGTAGGATCTTCCAGAATTTCATTTTTGGATGGATAATCCAGGTATAATCAGATTTTAGTCCATCCAAATGATCAGGAAAAGACATCCTTTACAATACCATGGGGTACCTTCATGTACGTCAAAGTTCCCTTTGGGTTGAAAAATGCAGGAGCAACTTTTCAAACGAGCAATGAACATTGCCTTCCCCAATGAAAATGATGTCTTATTGGTCATCTATCTTGATGATATCACTATTTTTTCCAAGACATATGAGCAACACTTACAACACTTGAAAATAGTTTTCCAGAGATGTAGGAAATTTGGCATATCGTTGAATCCTAAGAAGAGTTTATTTACTATGGAGGAAGGAAAATTGTCAGGCCACATCATTTCAAAATATGCCATCTAAATAGATCCTTCAAGAATTGAAACGATTCAGAGCTTGGACTATCCTAGAAGAAATAAGGAAATTCAGTCATTCAATGGTAAAATCAATTTTCTAAGAAGGTTTGTTCCCAATCTTGCTGAACAATTAAGGAAAATCACTGACATGTTGAAGAAACATAGTGAGGTAAAATGGTCTAAGGAGGCAAATAAATCTTTCAATCAAGTTAAATTTGCTTTATATCACACTCCTATTCTTATTAGTCCATATTACATACTTGATTTCATCACTTTTTCCTTTGCTTCAGAGCATACTCTAATTGTTGTCCTTATGCAAAAGAAAAATCAGAAAACAGAACAGGCCATCTCCTTCTGCAGTAGAACCATTAGATACGCAGCCTTGAAGTACACCATCATTGAAAAGTAGGCCTTGGCGCTAGCTAAAGCATTGAAGGACTTCTGAGTCTATATTATTCACTCTCATGTGATTGCATATGTGCCAAACGTTGTTGTCAAAGATGTGCTTACACAGAATGATCTTGAAGGTCGGCGTGGCAAATGGGTTGCTACTATGTTGGAGTATGACTTGGAGATCAAGCCTAAAAAACTGATAAAAGGACAAGGCTTGGCAGAGCTTATGGAATACTCCAATATCCATGCTTTGGACATTAATTTTATTTCTGCATTATCTGAGGAGCAAGAGGTTGATTCATTACCTCAAGTATCTGAAATATTTATTTCATCACCATGGTACACTGATATTGTTTATGTTTTGTAACACCTGAATCCTCCTCTCGGTTTCCCTAGTAGTAAAGCTAGATCTTTGAGATTGAGGGCTCTTAAGTATTGCATATTTATCAATGCTTTGTATCTGAAAGATCTGGGTGGAGTGTTTTTGAATTGCTTGGTAGAAGGAGAAGTTGAAAAAGTGATGAATGACTTTCATAAAGGTGATTGTGGTGGTCATATTTTCTGGAAGACTACAACAAATAATATTTTTAGGGTTGGCTTCTATTGGCCAAGTTTATTTTCAGATGTGTATAATATTGTCATGAGCTGTCATGAATGTCAAAATTTTCAAGGAAAAATAAAGCTTTTGTACCTTTCCTTGAAACCCATCAGAGTTCAAGCACCCTTCCAGCAGTAGGGTCTTGATTTCATTGGCGAGATCCATCCTCCTTCATCAACTCAGTATAAATGGATACTCACTTCTACTGATTACTTCACAAAGTGGATTGAAGACATTCCGACGAGGCAAGCTATAGATACTATCATTATTCAGTTTTGGAAAATAAATATCTTGTCTCATTTTGGTTGCCCACAGAAAATTATTACTGACAATGCAACTACCTTTAAGTCTAAGAAAATGATTGACTTATGTGATAAATATCACATAATACTCGGTCATTCTACAACATATTATCATCAAAGCAACGGGTTGGTTGAATCGTCAAAAAAATCATTGGTGAATATAATCAAGAAGTTGTTGCAAGAGAACAAGAGAAATTGGCACAAGAAGCTCATAAATGCTCTATGGGCAAATAGAGTTAGCATGAAGAGATCAATCAATATGTCACCTTTTAAGCTTGTGTATGGTGTTGAAACAATTTTTCAAACTTCTTTACTTGTCCCGGTGATTAAAATTCTGCAAGAGATCGACAGTTAACCAAATGCTATCCAACGAAGAATTAATCAAATGATTGATATACAACAGACAAGAGAAGAATTTTTCAATCACACTTCAAAAATTCAGGAGAAAATCAAGAAAGTGTATGAAAAGAAGACCAAATATGATGATTTCAAAGTAGGAGATGTTGTTCTTTGGTGGGATGCTCGAAATGAAGCCAAAGGTAAGCACGATAATTTTGATAATATATGGAAATTTCCATACAAGATCACAACATTCAGAGGTAATAAGGCATTCTTTCTAGAAGATCTTGATGGGTAGGAAATTCCGGGAAGACCAGGGAATGCTAGGTTCCTCAAACACTACCTTACCTAAGTTTTAAAAAAATGTTAACTTTCATTGTAAATATCAATTTTATTTGTTGTCAAGAATAAGAAGTTGTTGTAGAAGTTTGAAGCCCAAGGAGAAGGCGATGAGACTTCTACGATCCGCTGATGTTTTTCTTTCAAAAATTTTCAAAAAGTTCAGTAAGTTTTTTAGTCATTTTTTCATTTTGTCGAAGTTATTTCAGTTTCCAGTTTTGACCCCATCGCCTAATGGATGAGGCTACCAAATCTACGATGTTCTTGAAACCTCCTGAAGGGGATGCCATCCCCAGCTGGAGCCAATGTTAATGTCCAATATTCAGATCAAAATGTACTCTTTCGAATTTGTTTAGTAGTAGTCTTAGGTCAAAATTTTATATTTCCAAGTCAGTTTTCAAATATAATTTTGATCGTTGGATATGTCTAGGACTTAAAAAGCTACTCCCTGCAGTTTATTCATGGTCATTGTCATTTCATGGGTCATGCCCTTCATTATCATTTAGAATCTTAGGTCAAGTCACCATGTTTTCACCTAGGTCAGTGTCTAGGTATCTTTCATTTCACCACCATAAATGTCCAAATTTGTCATAAAGAAGGAAAAAGAAGGGTCATTCATTTCCATCATACAAAGTTATCTTTAAAAGGGAGTTAGATTAGGTAGGAAAATAAAAAAGATACAATTTGTCTTCTTTCAAAATCTTATTACATTGTCAAATTATTCAAAAAGGAAAACTGTTCCTAAAAAAGGTCATGTTTTCACGAAATGACAAAAAGGGTTCTTTATTGTTGTTATAAGAGGAAAAAGTCACTTCCTTAATTCATTCTATCTTCTTTTGCTCGATAAATTTCATCTCTCACTTTTAGAACACTCTACCAATCCCAAAGGTGGAAGAAAATCCATTCTGATACGCTTCTGGAGGCAGCGCAACGTTTCAGAGGAAGCAGCGCGACGTTTCTGGGGCAGTGCGACGTTTCTGAGAGGTGGCACTATGGCTTTGCCACAAAGTTATGTTTCTGCCAAAACTGCTACGTTTTTTGGTTTCACTCTGCAAATAAGCTACTCACGCCTCAAAAAAAGCATGCAAACATTCTGTGGCTTCCAAAATCAGTAAGTGGACACTTCAAATACCTTCTTCAAGTCAATTCCTCAGTGAATGAGTGTTTTCTATCTTTATGGTTTTCCTCCACTACATGTTAGGGTTTCCTTTCTTAATTGGTTTTAGCCATTACAAACCCTCAGCCCACCATCTAAAAACCTTCACTTATCATCCATAAAATCTACCCTAAACAACCCCTATCACTCACAGACCTCTGTACTATTTTTCCATCAAAACCCTAAATTCCCACTACATTTCCACAACAAAATTGGAAAATTCCCATGTTTTCCCATTTTGATCCACCTCCCCATACCTATTTTAAGAAATTCCACCTGTATCCTCAAGCTAACACATCACCCTACTTCCTCAATTTTTTGGAGAATTTTCCTCAACCTCCTTATACCTCATCACAACCCCTAAAGCTACCCTATCCATATCCCATTTTTTCCCAAATTCACTATATCTACCCACACATTTCATCTAGGTGGGTTTCATCACGTTCACAACTACTATGGAGAGTGAAAAGAAAGCTCACAAGGGAGGCCACCATTCTAGATTTCAACCATCCACATTGCAAGAACTTAATGCATCCCCTTATGCCAAGAGATGTTTTGAGAACACTTGATGTCTGAGATTTTTTTAGAAGATCATGGAGGTAGGATGTCATGTCCCATTAACTACCCTTTTTTCCACTAATTTCAGCAGTGACAAGGCCATCATAGCAGGCATTGAATTCACTCTATCAGCAGAGGCCATCACTTTAGCAACAGGGATTCCAAACGAAGGAGAATTTTGGTTCAAGGGCATGGAATTGGACCTTGAGAACTACCCAATGTTCCTAAAACCTCATTGCAGAGATGAACCTGGACATGTTTTCCCTTCCAAGCATTTACTTGATAATTATGCCCCATTAATGAAGCTGATCATGAAATATTTTACATGAGAGGGAAGATTATCAAGACGGTACCAATACCATGTCAGGTTACTATTGCACTTCACTGCTACCAAATCACTTAATTTGTCAAACTATCTATTCAGGAGTTTGCTCAAGATGGCAGAAAAAGTGAATAGAAAATGTAGAAATCCTCATACTCGTCTATTTCACCATGGTTTGGTTAAGTTGATTGTTTTTCACTAGCTCTCAGCAAACAATATGACCTAGGAAGTTTTCATGGAGAAAGTAACATCAACTCATGCTACTAGTCCGCTTATTCTTCGTAGCACAACATCAGTACAGCCAAAGGAGGTTGGATCTTCAAGCAGGTAGCCTCAGATTTCAAAACCAGCTAGAATTGAGATCACTCAAACCTATGAGAAGGGAAAGAGAATGGTTTTTTCTCCTAAGACCATCAGAGTTGTATTGGCACCTGAAGCTACACTTGAGCAAAGAAAAACAGTGGATCAACCACCTAATCATGATGGTGAGTCATCATTGCAGCACCATGATGAAGAAGAACCCTTAGAAGTTGACATGGAAGAACATGTGAAGGATAAGTCAGTTGAAGAAATCATAAAGGAGAAAGATGAAGAAATAGTAGAGTTGAGGGAGGTTTTCTCAGTTGCAAATTCTCAGATCACATTCCTACAACAAGAGAATTTTCAGTTAAAGGTGAAACTACTCCTCCAAGACAAGCCAAAGGTACATGTTGATGCAGATAAAGGCAAGGGAAAAGAAATAGTAGATAATGATCAGCTGGAGGATGCATAATTTTGAACAAAAATAAGGAGACCAAGGACAAGAGGCCTCAACAGGGTGCTTCAGAGAGAAAGAGAATCAACTCCTAAATCAAGTTGGCAGACTTTTGATGAACTAATTCTTGATGAAATCAATAAATATATATATTATTGGCTTGACAGGGTCAATGGACACCTTGGTAAGCTTCTAAATAAAGCTAAAAATAGCAATAACCTCTAGAGACATATGGCTAATTATTATTGCGGCAGAAAAAAATTTCCCAAATTAGGCTCAAACAAGTGAACAAAAAGCTTAAAGAAGCTCAAGGAGAAGGAAAACTTAGACCTCCTTGTTGAGGCATCCATGGATTTTATCCTACCCTTCACAAGTTTCATAGAACAAATTTTGATCAATTTTGGGAATTTTTGGTATTTTTTGCTGATTTTTACAAAATTTTGGAAATTTTGTCTCCACAGAAGCATCACGCCGAGGCGCGACGCTTTCTCTTAGGAAATCCAAATGAAGTTTTTCTTACAGGGATGGGTTCATCTTGATCAGTACATGCCATATGTGGATTCTTTTTCATGACAATCTTTGGTTTTGAAGCAAAACTTAAAAAATTGCCTCATTTCTATGCTCCTGCCAGTGTTTTTGACAAGACACGGCACTTCTAGAGTGAGTTAGGGAAAAGCCACTTTTGGAGGTCTTCCTTTGGGTGTTTTCTAAAACTTCAAGGTGCATTGGAAACTAGACTCATAGGGCTACTCATTCCAACTTTCATATTTTCATTGGGATGCTTCTAAGTGGGTCAAAATCACCCTTGAATAGGCATGACATTTCTTCCAGGCAGGTGTGAAGCTTCTGCTAAAGGCACTATGTTTCTGCATTGCATTCGCACAATTGTCATGCCAGAAAACTACAAAATTATATTCTAGTTGTTCCATTCTTTAGCCTTGCGAAGCACGGGGGGTGATAACAGCATGTGTAGAAAGCACAATGATGGGTAATGTGTGGTATCTAGAGTGTGGTTCCTAATTCAATATGACGGGAAACCGAGAATTTTTCAGTGACTTGGAGGAGAAGGATCTCCAAATGCACGTCATGATGGGAGATAATGGGAAGAATAACATGACCGGTATCAGTATATTTAATTTTCAGAGGGAGTATGGCTCCCCTCTCATACTCAAGGGTGTGATGTTTGTTTCGAGTATAAATAATAATTTGGTTTCCATTACAATGTTGGAATATTGTGGCTACAATGTGATATTCAACAAAGGAAAGGTAAACCTGAGGTACATCTCCATGAGACAAGTGAAGCAGATCAGGGTTCGGGTGAAGAACCTCTACAAGTTGAATGTTGAAGATTGTGTTTCTTTGAGCACAAAGGTAGAGAAGGTGCATAAGTGAGATGTTGGTGAATTATGGCATAGAAGACTTGGTCATTTGCACCATGGAGCTTTGAATATCATGTATCATATAACCATAGCACTCCTCAATGGAGCACTAGAGTATAAAAATAGATGTAAAGGGTGTACCTTGGGGAAGTTCACAAAAGCCACCTTCAATGATCGGGATAGCAGGGCACATGCAATCGTTGAAAGGATCCACTCTGATGTTTGTGGACCTTTCTCGATAGCCTCCAAAAAAATCACATGTATTATTTTATATTTGAAGATGATTTATCATGTAAGTGTTGTATTTTATTCATGTAGAAGAAAGACCATACATTCTCCAAATTTGTTGAATTTAAAGCACCTATTGAGAAACAAACTAGCATGAAAGTGAAGGCTCTCACAAGTGATAACGGTAGTAAATATGTGTCGAATGAGTTTAAAAATTTATATGCAAAAGGAATGCATTCAACAAGAGTTTACAACACCCCATAACCCACAAAAAAATGGGGTGGATGAAAGAAAGAAGAAAAGTGTTGTGTGAGTTGCATGAGAAATGTTGCATGATCGGGGCCTACCTCTGTACTTATGGGTCGAAGCATGCAACATAGCAGTTTATGATCCAGGTGGATAATGGTGGCCACCCGCCTATTCCACTTACGGCCCCACCTTTCTTTCTTTCAGTTTTCCAGTTTCCTAATTGTAGCACAATTTACTATTTTTAGCAGTTTTTAGGGTCCTGAACTTCCAGACTCGTTTTGAGGCCCTAAATGATGTTTTTGGGAAAAAATTGGAGAAACATGGAAGTTCCTTTGATGTTGCACACATAAAAAGTTGTATTCCTCGAATAGACATTTCTAAGGAGATATTGTGCACGTCAAACGAAGATTGTATGCCAATGTTATGTCCCTGGGAAGATTGATGTACCAACTTACCCAAACAAGGCCCATAGTTTGGCACTTCATCTCCTAGGGTTAGGTTTTTGGATGTTTAGGGTTATCCATTGTTTCTCAATAATAAATAGGTCCTCGAACCTCATTGTAACACAGTTCAGAGGCATGTAGTTTCCACATCTCTTCTTAGAGATAAGCTACCAACGCCCTAGCTATTTTATTTCCATTCTGTCTGTAAGCATATTTCAGTTATTTGTTATTAATGAAATGAAGTTTTATTTTCGTTGCATCTATGCTTTTATATGTATTTTTGTATTTCATTGTGTTCCTGCATAAATCCAGATCAGTATATGTGTAGAAAAGGAGTCCTCATCAGATTCTTGAGATGAGTACACCAAAAGAAGCTTTTTTAGGGAAGAAACCATATGTGTCATGTTTCTAAGGAATCAAGGAAAAAGCTAAAGTTTGCAGCAAAGTTGGGTATATTTTTGGGGTACACTAATACACCTCACAAATATCAGGCATACCTTCCATCTCTTAGGATGCCAGTTGTTCGTAGAGATGTGAAGTTCGATGAAGAGAAGGCAATTAGGTGTTCCCTTGAGAGGGAACTTCAGTTACATGCAGATGAGGAGACTTTGGCTCCAAAGGAAGAACCTCAGGATGTTGTGGAGCAGCCACATACAAAAGAGAAAAGACTGGAGACATCCACTCATGCAGAGACATCCAAAGAAGGAAGGCAGTGCATAAGGGAAGCTGAAATATTATTGCATGATGCTAGAGAGAATGTGTGATCACCCACATCACAGCGCAGGTAGTGGAGGTCACCGGATCGGTACACATGCTACATGTCTCTGATAAGTGAACTAGTAGAGACAAAACCATCCTCATTCGAGGAATTGGTGCAACAACCAGTATGGGTTGATGCCATGGTAGATGAATATGATTCAATTGTCAGAAACTGTGTTTGGGAATCAGTCCCAAGACCAAAGAACGAGTCATTGGTGGGTTTGAGATGGATCTACAAAGTGAAGCAAGCAGCATATGGAAGCATTGAGAAACACAAGTCCATATTTGTGGCCAAGGGTTTATCTCAGGTGGAGGGAATTGACTACGAGGAGACCTTTGCTCTAGTATCAAGGTAATATTCTATCAGATCAATTCTAGCACTTGCAGCGCAGATGGGATGGAATATTCATCAAATGGATGTGGGGACAACATTCCTCAATGGATTTATTGAGGAAGAGGTGTACATTGAACAAATGGAAGGATTTGAGACCTTTGACATGGGGTCACATGTGTGCATGCTCAAGTGAGTGTTGTATGTATTGAAACAAGCACCTTGTTCTTGGTACACCAAGATCAATAGTTAATTCACCAATTTGGGATTCACCAGAAGTGAAGCAGATGAAAACCTTTACCATATTTTTGTTGAAGGTAATTTTTTTATTATAGTATTATATTTCAATGATTTGATTTTAATCGGTGATGAGAAGTTGATCAAACCTTGAAAAGAGGATCTTGCAAGAGAATTCGAGACAAAGGAAATGGGACTCATGCATTATTTCCTCGGTTTGGAAGTATGACAAGGAGATGGGGAACTGTTTGTCTCTCAGGGAAAGTATGACAACAAGATACTTAAGAATTTCTACACGGAGAGTAGAAAACCCATGGACACTCTTCTAGGTGAGGAAGGAGGATGCAACTTCAGGTGAGGAAGTGGAGGCCACTATTTACAAGCATCTTGTGGGTTCACTTATGTATTTGGTGAACACACGACCAGAAATGTGTTATGCAATTAACTGAATTAGTCAAGAGATGGTTAATCCAACCAAATTGTATTGGAAGGTGAAAAAACAAATGTTGAGATACCTCATAGGCACTACTCAGTATTGTATTTGGTATAAATGGTCAAAGGGAGTGAAGCTACAAGGTTTCACAAATGAAATTTTGGAGGGAATTCCATCAAATTGGAAGGGCACTTCAGGAGGAATCTTTCGTGTTGGTTCAAAAAAAAATTCTTGGTACAAAAGGAAGCAAAGATCAGTTACACTCGGCTCAACAGAAGCATAGTACATGACTGCCAATTAAGCAGCTTTTGAAGCTATATGGATGAGAGATTCTTGTTGGGGTATTTAGTCACATGATGTATCCTACTATGATTTGATGTGAAAATCTGAGTTGTATCAAACTCTATGATAATATAGTTTTTCACAATTTATCCAAGCACATTGATATCTGGTACCACCATCTACAATATTGTGTGCAGAGGTGGATCATGTTGTTGGAATACATTCCTACAGAGGAAAAACATGCATATTTTGAAAAAGGCCTTGTTAAGAGAAAAATTCGAGTTCCATAGAGGCAGATTTGGGGTATCTGATAATCCCTTTCTTGCTGAGAGCGAGTGTTTAAAATGTAATGAGAAATTCCTAATTTATTTTTTCCTTGAATTAAATTAGGAGAAAATTGAAACTTATCACAAGACAACTTGAATGAGTTAATTGAGTTGTTATCACTCAGCTAGCTTAGTTAATTCGATTTGTGGGCTTAACTTGAGATGTGTACAATTATTCCTAAACTTTAGGATCCTAGGTTGATTTAATTTCAGTTGTTACAATTTAAGTCAATTAAATTGAGTTAATGTGAGTTAAACTAGTTCCAACTATTGGAGGAACTAGTGGGAGGTCTAGCAGTGGGGTGTAACTTTAGTGTTTAACCAGTTAACTGATCAATCAACCTAAAATAACTCATGCATGCATGAAAATAGAGTTACCCAGCTGAGATTGGAGTTCAAGGGAAGTGTACTATCAGTTGTATAATTTTCCAAGTTTTAGAAGTGGTGCATGTAGTCAAAGGATGGCCTAAAGGAATTGCACAATTCTCAATGAGTAATTTCCATTATTAATAGTGGCTAATTCCTCATCAAACACTGAAAGGAAATAGGATCTTAGAGTGCTTTAAAATTGGTTGTTTTGGCCAAATTCATTCAATTAGGAAGAGGATAGAATATACTTGTGCAGGTTAAGCAGAGCATATTGTATTCATCCAAATTATTTGATTAATGAAAAATAGATAGGAAGGGGTTTTGAGTAGTTGATTTCCCCTAGATAAATATTTGTATATGTTTTTTAAATCATGATGCATGTTTTTTATATGTGTTCTTGATCGTGAATAATTTTCTTCCACGGATGAGTAGAGTAGATTTGAGTCTTATGTTTTCGTACATTACATTAGCAGTTTCGAATCTACAATTAATTTCTACACTTGCTATCTTTGTAAGCTCAAATATGTAAATGTTGGCACGAGCTATTTTCAAATCTTCAAAAATATTATAATCAATCGCTTCATTTTTAGCATGTAGTGTTGAATTGTCTGCAAGTGTCACTTGATTTGAAAATCCCAGAGTGATAGGCTTGTTTTTACTATTGGTTGAAGTACTCTTAGAGGAAACAACATTTCCAAACTTATTTTGAGTATTTTAAATAGTATTAGTTGGTGATGCGAGTATTCTTTTTTTTTTTTTTTTTTTTTACAAGAACGGTTATGAATTTATATTAGAACGTGGCCAAATGCCATCCAAGATTACAATATGTCGGGCCTAGCCCTTAGTCTTTCTGCCTTTGTCTGATCATAGGTCCCAAGTTTTGGGAATCCACCATTTTTACACATGGCTAGAAATTCTATATTTGTTATTTTTCCTAGCTTATATAAACACAAACTGTTGTAAAATAAGACGAAAAAACATTGCAGCTTTATGGGATGGAGTCCCACTCCTCAGTTTCGTCTATCAAAAGGGAGCCTTCTGAAAGCAACACCGCCTTGTTGGCTTCCGAATCTGCCTCTTTATTGTTTTCTCTCAAAACATGGAGAAAGCTTGCAGTTCGAAAAGCTTTCATCATGCTTCGAATTCTTAAGATCGCTCTAGCCAGTCGAAGATCTGTAGGAAAGGAGTTCTCCACTAGAACTTTGATGATAGACTGAGAATCTCCTATGACACTTAAATCTGAAATACCGGTGGCCTTTGCTTGCTTAAGCCCCTGCAGAAGTGCCAAGGATTCAGCTTGGATGCTGGTTGAATGCCCGAGGCCCCAAGCATACTTAATCACTGTTCTGCCCTCCTTGTTCTTTATAATTCCTCCTGCCCCAGCGAGACCGGGATTGCCTTTCGCAGCCCCATCGAAGAATAAGCAGTGTCTGTCTTGTCTGGTGAGCAAGTCTGAAAGTTCTTGCTTGTTTCCTCTGAATTGCCACTCTTTTATGTTCTTTTGCTGTCTTGTTTCATCAGAGAAATGAAGACCCATTGAGGCACCCCAATCTAGATCCTTTTGATTTAAGTTGGCTTCCGATAACTGTTCACCCAAGTTTTCTTTCCAGAGGTTTTTTACTTTGATGATGATGAGCTGAGGATTTAGTTTTTCATCTCTAAAAACTCTTCTGTTTCTCTTGAGCCAAATTTGCCAGCATATGAATTTTGGCAAGGAAAACCATGCTGCTTTAAATCTTTCGTTTTTTGGAAGAGTTCCTGGATAACAGCTGTGCCAATTAGCAAATAAGTCTGAGATAGAGACAGGAAGATTAAACTCTGTTTTCCAATAATTCAAAAGGATCTGCCAAATTGCTCTAGAAAATTTACATTCCAGAATGATGTGCTGGGCACTCTCTTCCGTTTCGCAGCATAAGTGGCATCTGGATGGGCCTTGAAAGCCTTTTTTCTTAAGCTTGTCTTCTGTTAAGATCGCTTTATGGCAAAGCAGCCAGCAAAAGAAGTCGACCTTTGGCAAAGATTTATGCTGCCACAGCGCCTTCCACACAGTTGGATCGGGGGCGACATAGGGACGCTCTTGTAAACACTTATACCCCTGCGCTACTGTGTAAATACCTGGACCGGATCCCCAGCCCCGAGCATCGAGTTTGCCTGAGCGTAGGGGCGATTTACCATGTAGCAGTGATAATAGGTGATGTCTGGCCTGCGCAAGCTCTGGAGGCACGGGAGGTAGGCGCCAGCGCTGCCAGATTTTGTCAGAATACTGTGAGATGTCCCACAGTGTATTAAACCCAGCGCGATCCATCCACTGTCTCAGCGCTTGCAATGAGATATTCGATGCTAAGGGTGGATGCATCATTATACTATCATCCCAGATCTTGACGTTTTTACCATTGCCCGGTATCCAGAACGATTTGTCTTTGATGAGAGCCACTGCTTTGTGACAACGCTTAACCAAGTGTGTTCCTGTTGTGGGAAGAGGATTATCCAGAGATATTTTTCTGTTTCCCATGAGATATTTTTTCCAGAGGGCTCTTTGCGCCCAGCCTGGGTGTGGAGCGATGATTCGCCAGTAGAGCTTGGCCCCCATGGCAATATTTTGAGAGCAGAGATCTTTGATGTTCAGTCCTCCTTCCATCAAAGGCATACAGATTTTCTCCCAACTGATCAGCGGAATTTTTCTGTCATTTAGTTTGCCACCTTTCCAGAAAAACTTGCGGATGTAGGCTTCCATTTTCTTTATGATGCCAGAGGGTGCTAGGAGCACAGAAAATTGGAATATGGGGAGACTGCTTAATACTGATTTGATTAGAACAAGTTTTCCTGCAAGGTTTAACCAAGAGAAGCCCCAGGCTTGAAATTTTGTCTTGAATTTGTCCAAAAGAGGGGCCCAATCTCTGCTATAAACCAGGTTGCGAAAGATGGGAAGACCCAAGTATATAAAGGAGGACCAGCTGAGGGTGGCAGCAAAGCCCAGAATTCTGGAGATGACAGAGAGAGTATGAGCAGAAATGTTCCAGCAGTAGGCTTTACATTTGCCTTTGTTTAGGCTGCTTCCTGTAGCATCACTGAAATCATCTAGAACTTCCTTAAACCTTATGGCAGATCGAGCTGTGGTAGCCCCCAACAGAAGGGTATCATCTGCGAAAAGAGTATGGTTTACATTTTTCACACCTCTGGCTATATTAAGCCCCAAAATCTCCTGATCTTCCAATTTCTGATCTAGGAAGAAGCTTAGGGCAGAGACTTGAAGAACGAAAAGCAGCGGTGAGAGGGGGCAGCCTTGCCTGAGCCCTCTTGATGCTTTGAAGAAGCCAGCTGCTCTCCCATTCACCAAGGGGGCAATCCATGGGTCGGCAATACTAGCTCGAATCCAATTTACAAAACCTAGTCCAAAGCCAAACTTTTTCAAAACTTCCCAAAGGAAACTTTGCCTGACACGGTCAAAGGCATTTGCCAGGTCTAATTTAATTACCATACCCTTTTCTTTGCGAAGTTGACTCGAATGGATCGCCTCTTGCACCAGGATGTAGTTATCGACAATCTGTCTCCCCTGAACAAATCCTCCTTGATTCTCAGTTATGATCATTGGAAGGATGCCTGCTAGCCTGTTTGCTATTACCTTTGTGATTAATTTGTATCCAATGTTGCAGAGAGAGATTGGGCGAAACCGATTGAATTCTTTTGCACCCTTTTCCTTGGGAATAAGGGCAAGAAAGGCAGAATTAGTGCTGCCCCCAATTTTTTGGCAATTTTGTGATTTCAGGATCATCTTGAAGAGATCTTTCTCCACAATCTGCCAGCAAGTTTGGAGGAATCTGGCCGTGAAGCCATCCGGGCCTGGGGCCTTGTCAGGCTCCATACTGTCCAGGGCCTCTTTTATTTCTTGGATGGAGATATTTACTTCTAGCTGCTGATTAATAAAGGGGGAGATCCTTGAAGGTATCGCCTCCAAAAATTTGGAATTTGGATCAGACTCTCCCTCTTCTTTGTAGAGATTTTGGAAGTGGTTGAAGGCTGCCTTCTTTATGCTCTCATTGTCTTTGTGGATCAAATTGCCATCTTTAATTTCTGCTATAGAATTAAAAATTTTCCTTGCTTGAGCTTGTTTATGGAAGAAGGCAGAATTTCTATCACCCGCTTTGAGCCATAAACTCCTGGATTTTTGTCTCCAATGCTCTTCCTCTGAGAGGCAGGCTTTGTGGTAGATTTGTTGAAGCACCTCCTCCTTGTCTAAAACTTCAGCGGTGATTTCTACATCCTCACTTTGGGCTTGATGCTGAATAAGATTGTCTTGGGCCTGCTTTCTCTCTTGAGCAGGGGTGGGAAGAGCTTTGGCCCATGTTTTGAGGGCAGCTTTTAACCTTCTAAGCTTTTCTTCCCAGATGAAGAAGGGAGAGCCCTTCACTGGCATTTTCCAACTGTCTTGAACCAAGTTAATAAACTCGGGCTCCTTAACCCAAAGAGCGTTGAACCTGAAAGGGATGGGACCCAGATCCTTGGGTCCTGACATCTCTAACATAATGGGTTTATGGTCTGAGACACTGCAAGGGAGGATGTGTAACCTGGATTCTAATCCAAGAAAAAGAAAAGAACTCTGCACCAAACATCTATCAAGTCTAGCAGCAATATGACCAGGGCCTATTCTTTTATTGGTCCAGGTGTACTTACCGTTATCTGGAGGGATATCGAGCAGGTCCCAGTCCTGCATGAGGTCTTCCACCCACTCCCTTGCTGGGTCCCTTACGATTGTGCCTCCTCGCTTTTCCACCGAGCGTAGGGTAATGTTTAGGTCACCTGCAATAATGAGGTTTCCCAGGTTCTCAGTCTCCGCCAGTTGTCTAATAGAGTCCCAGCACTCCCTTTTCTCGCCTATATTATTAGGAACATAGACATTGAACAGGTAGATAGCCTCCCTTGTTTCTACCGAGTGTAGCTTCAAGAATAGCCAATGGCTGTTGTGCACCTCTGAGACCAGTCTGAACTTGAGGGGGTTCCAGAGAGAGCCCAAACCCCCAGAGGCTCCCCTTGATGATACTGCTAGTCCGCTGCTTCCCTTCCAAAACTTTTTGCTGATTTGGAGGAACTCCTTGTCCTCCATTTTAGTCTCCTGAATCAGAAGAATGTCCGGGGTTTCTCTTCTTATTAGACTTCTTATTGCTTCTTCTTTTACTTTACTCCCCATTCCTCTGCAGTTCCAGGAGATGGTCTTCATCATTTATTTCTTTGATGGGAGGCTCCCCTGGAGCCATGAGCTTGATTTTTAACCGTTTTCGTATTCTTGCTGAGGAGTTTTTCCAACGTGGGCTGACTACCTTGGAGTTTGTCTTTGTAGGTTTCCTGATCTCTCTTTTCTCTTGCAGATTTCCGGCCCCTTGCAGATCTTCTGACCGAAGTCTGCGTGTCTCCGATTTCTCCATCTTCCTCGGACTCTTCTGAGACATGTTCCTCCTCAGAGGCTTCTGTTTGCTTTTCTTTGTCCCTTGCCATGATGCTCTCTTCGGGTCTTGTTCCTGCTGCGGTTGATTTTTCTGCTGGTTTGACGGGCCTCTCCTCTTCCCTGGGGACTTCTTCCGAAGAGCTTAGGATCTCGTACCTATTTTCTTGACTTCTTGACGAGGATACATTTTGGGCAGCGGCAGGTTGAGATCCTTGTGCCCCGGATTTCTTGTGGTTTGTCTTTGGCCTTTTGACTTGGTTCCATCCTTCCTCCTTTCCTTTTTCTGAATCGCTTTTATTCGGGCATCCTCTAGCAAAATGGCCGTATATGTGACATTTGCGACATTTGAAAGGGAGTTGTTCGTAGTCCAGGACTTGAACATGCGTCCAGCTTCCAACCTTTAGTTTGATGGCCTCCGGAAGACCCACCTCAAGATCTACCTCGACACAGATCCGGGCGCAATCATATTGATCGTTGTTGTTGGCTCTGTCTATGAATTTGCCCAATGAGTTGCCAATATGTTTGAGGGAGTCCCAATTCCAACAGTGTACCGGAAGGTTGGGGAGCCTAACCCAAACGGGGACAGCCGACGGTACGTCCACAGCCGGATCAAAGTCTGGGGTCCATTTGTTGAGGTAGAGACCCTGAGGTCCCATGAAATAGGGTCCATTCCTGAAGATCAGGTCTTTATCCTCCTTGGTGTTGAATTCGAACAGGAAGTAGCCTCTTCCTAGAAAGTACGAAGTGACTTTATTCTTGATTAGTGGAATCCAATTCCTGACGACCCAGTTTTCGGTTGATTTAGGAGAGGGCCAGAGACCCGTAAATTGACCCACCAGGGCACGATCTGCTAGAGACAACACAACCTGGATCGGTCCCTCAGGAGGTAGGTTTACCTCTGGTACATCATCGAGCTTCTTAACGAACTTTGATGCGTCAGGCTTCTTCTTCTTAGGCAACGAAGCAATCAAGGAAGAGAAAGTGGCAGAGTCATCCGGAGGAGAAGACTGAGAGGGCCCGAGAGGCGAGCCTTGGGTCTCCATAGTCCAGATCAGAAACTCACTTTTCCTGCTCCAGACAAGAGAGGCATTTCTGAGACCGAGCAGAGTCAGAACCAAGGCGCAGCTAAGGATCTGGGCAGCAGATCCAGCAAATGACGAGCCACAGATCAGAAGGCGCAGCTCTGGAGAGGCCAGAGGTGGGATCGGGTGCCTGGAGGACGGATCCAATCTGATCTTGGCTGGATCGAGCGCTCCAAAGGCCGTGAGGGCCGAAGCTGCAGCACGGAGGGCCGTGAGCAGCGCCCATGCACTGGCTGCGC